>JARHVA010003956.1:647500-1097500 GCA_037957365.1 Torreya grandis
AACTTTCCAAGGTTATTCAAGAGGTTATATAACTACCATGTATGTCAGGGAAGTCATAACATGTTAGTTACTTTATAAATCAATCCAAAGAAGAAGTTTTAAGTCACTTATACAGACATGAGAGTTCAACTTCAAGTGAAAAACATTTCATGCATGTAATTTTAGATTTTATATGTCAAATTAATTTATTTTTAGGTATAGGTATCATGAGTCTAAAAATTACTTCCTTCCCTCCATGGTCCTCTTCACAAGTTAGCAAAGGTAGTTTCCCAAGTGTATGGTATGACTAGGAGAGAGAGAGAGTCAAGGTCTAATATTTTTACCAAAAGAGGGTTTCCTATCAAGCTTTAAATTTATGGAATTATTTTTTAGATTCATCCCCTCTCCTTTATGAACAATCACTAAAACTCTACTATGGTCTAAAACTACTAGTCAACCACACATGATCGATTTATATCCTTGAAATGGATGTTTGAGGATGGTTGAATGCATGAGATAAATTGAAGAGAATATAGGGGATCTTTATAGACATATTACATTATTTTCCAAGACACACTTAGCATGTGTGAATCTAATTTAGAAAGAAAGCTACTATTTTACATAGTTTTCAAAGTGATCATTATGGTTTATTTATGTTTTAGGGTTTTCAACATTTACATGGAAATGTAGGAAGGTTTAATACCAAATATAACTATATATAATTCTCTACAAGTATATTGGTGTCTCCTTAGATTCACTCCAACCATACCTTCTCCAAGTAGTATGTAATGCCTTGGTTTGTGACTATGAGAAGGTTGTTTGCATAAAAGTGGTATGAAATTTCTTAATATTTCAATGGTATAGGTGTGTGATGGTCTTGACATCATGATTATTTTGATTAACATTATGGATATATTTTTATAGTTCAAAAGAGGATCAAAATTGCATTATAGCAGACCTTTAGGCATAAAAATGTAGACCTACAAGTCTACAGACCTATAGGTCTATATTTTATGGAGAATTAGTTGAAAAAGTACATCAATGTTTGATTTTGAAAACCTACATCAGAAGGTATATATATATTTTTTATGTTTTTATGGTTCAAACCAATAGAGAGAGTGTGTTCTTAATTCCAATGACCAAGAAACTAATTGACACTTATAGGCAAACAAACTAGTAAGCTTGAAGTAGTTTAATACCTTGAGGTAGAATGTATAGAGTCCAAAGATACATGGAATTTTAAGGAAAAAGGAAATATTTTCAACTATAATTAAAAAACCCTCATAGTAACCTCATGTAATGACTAGTGCATTGAATAAATAGAGAGCTTAAACATGCTTGTTTTAGGTACAATTTTATAAAGAACATGCATGGTCAAAAAGGTGATAATATGTTGTAAATGGGTTGAGTTAGGAGTCTTAAATGAGATGAAATGTGTATTAAAGTACCAATATTCTAGTTCAAAATACCAAGTCTCAAGTTCAATGTTCAAAAGATTCCTAATGACTAACTACAACCATGGTTTAAATAGATGTAGGAAGTAAGGTATATATTTGTGAATATACAAGGTCTTGAAAAGTGGTACATGTAAACAAGAGGATAATTGATCTCCAAACATTGTGATGAATACCTTTTAAAATCCTAGTGAATTATGAAGAGTTAAACTTCAATTACAGTTAAAAGCCTAGAACATCACCTAGAAATTTGATTAGATAACTCAAGAGTGGTTTTGAAACTTGAATAAGAGTATGCAAAGCACAAAAGTGAGGTTGAGGTTTGAGTGAAGTATAAGTGAATAGATTAATTAAATTTAAAATAAACATAATGAACTTCAAATAATCTATCAAGGTAAATGCACTTCAACCTTGCAGTCTCATAGTCAGGTGTTCCTATGGGCCTGTATAGTCTTGAGGAGAAGAATGCCTAATTGGTTTGAAGGATGAGGTCTGTATGAGGAAAAAAAATAATTTTAATGATCCTATAATGTCATAATTACTCCACATGAAGTTCAAGGTAAACAAAAGTGGTGTGATCCCTACCCATTTGTAAGCATTTAATCAATGAAAAACATGTATTTTATCTCCTTATTTTATTGGTTTCAATGTGTGTTCATGACGAGTAAATCTTATCAATTGATTAGCTTTTCTTCCTTGACATGTTTATCCTTTTCGTACATTCATATTCAATTTGAAACTTCTTTACAAGTTTTAATAAGTGTTTAAGTGAGTTTTGAAAGGTTTGGTGAGTTGTATATTCATTAGTGTCATTATATTACCTCTTGACTAGTCCTCCTATCCTAATAATTCTTCATAACCTTGATGTGAAATGTTGATTTAG
Organism: Torreya grandis; assembly: GCA_037957365.1. Lineage (NCBI taxonomy): Eukaryota > Viridiplantae > Streptophyta > Pinopsida > Cupressales > Taxaceae > Torreya > Torreya grandis. The sequence goes on from JARHVA010003956.1 coordinate 649,817, forward strand.
AGAGGTATATTAGGAGTAGTGTTTATTTTAGTTAGTCTCTTGGTTAAAGTGCACATGTAACTAGTTGGTAGTGGTCAATATATTTTGGTGCATCACCTCCATTAGAGTAGGTTTCTCTCTCTTTCCATATAAATTTGGTGGAGTAGTTTTTTAGCCTAAGTGATTCATAAAGGTAACCTACCCATTTAACCTAGATATTCAATCCATGTTTAGGCCACTCATATCCTAGGATTGTCTCCATGTTACCCCAAATTTACAAGGCTTGAACTACCTTCAAAGGGTGAAAATTTGGGTGATAATAGTTCTGAGATGCCTAGTGGGACTGAGATCCAAAGTAGTGGAAGAATTTTTGGTGTTGTTCCTCTAAATTTAAACCTTTGGAGGAATTCAAAACATCAATGCCAAATGCATGCTCAATTAGTTGGTTCTAGTAGCCTAGTCACTTGTTCAAAGTAAGTTGTGTTTTAGTTCATTTTCTTGATGAGGTTGTTATGGATGAGTTTGAAGTGAATCTTAATTTCATACAAGTTGATGGGGAAAATAAAGTCTATGGTACTCCTTATGAATCCTATAATGAACCTTACTAGTAGTATAATAACCCTTATCAATCATATCAATAGCCCTTATATGATCCCAACTATATACCTCAACAACCTTATCAATCTTGTCATCTCCTTACTACCAAGAGTATGTAACTTACCCTCTTTGTGATCCATATTATTCTTATGAAAATCCTACACCTTCTCCATGTGGATATGATGATGCATATGAATAATATTGTTTTCAAGATAGAATAGATGAGATAGAGGGCAAGGTATTAGAATGTGTAAAAAGATTTTGTTCAAATTCTCAATATGAATAAGTGATTAGGTGGTTTAAAGTTTCATCTAATGATCCATTAGTGATAGATGAGTTTTGTAAATTGGTATTGGAGAGGATGGAGATTTAGGAAAGATAAAAACATGAGTTTGATAAATTGTTTCAATAACCCTCTTGAATTCCTTATTGAATTTATTTTGCTCTTTGTCCTCATGAAGTCATTGATCATCTTCAAATAGAGCCTCCAAGAGGGACAATTCAATCTCTAAGAGCATATACTATTTTTAAATCCCCAAATTAGAACCAAGTAGTTATGTGTTGGGAGTAACAAAAGGAAGAGTGCATAGATAAGGAAATTGAAGTAAAAGAATAACAAATAATAAGACCTTGTGTCTATTCAAGACTCATATACTCTACCCCAATAAACTCTATCTTTTCCATCTTGGAGGTATATCCAAGAAATAATTAAAGACAAAAAATAAGTCATAGTTGGTAAGTTTTAAAATTAATTTTTAGCTTTTGAATAACCTTAATAAGGATATGAGAAAGATGAGGTGGTTTTTTAGGATAATGGGGCACTCATAGCACAAATGAATTTTATATCTCTCCAAGAATTCCTAAAAGAGTCTTTTATTACCAAGACCTCAATTTGAAACAAAAATACCTTAATTACCAAGCATATTCATGAGCAACCTACCTTGTCTAATACTCCCTCTCAAACTCATGAGTATATCCGTGACCCTCCCACCATCTCCCTTATTGAGTAAGATCTTAGCATATGGGAGGCAATTAAAGAAGATCAAGGTGTATTTATAGCTGATGAAGATTCTTCAAGTGAGTGTGATGAGGATATTTACATTATCACTCCACTTAGTAAAGAAAGAAGCAATTCAGTTTTTAGATATGGAGTCAAAGAGGATCTTGAAGTAGAAGACATCTCATTTAAAAAAGGTGAGGTCTTTCATGAATGTGACATGGATTCAAATGAGTAATAATGTTATATTTAAGAAAGAGTGAAGGCTGAAGTCTTAGATGAAATTGAAATGGTTCTTGATGAGCAAGACATCATGGAAGAAGTTGTCGCATAGGGTAAAGGATATGTTGGTTTATCTCAAAATATTCCACTTAGTATGATTGGTCATGAAAATGAGTAGGTTAAAGGAGATTTGAAGGACATATGGTAGACCTATTTTTATATTTTCAAATAATATGAAGGGTTATATAAGTTGGTGCCTTTAGGAGAAAAAAATCAATTTGATGATGAAGAATGCAAGGTTCCTAGTGAGCCAATATATCTTCAAGATCATCACCAAGATTTTCACATCCATGATAAATAAATCTATGATGAATACATTCTTTAAGACAAATAAGATATTAGATTAAAAAATACAATAGAGGTTAAGGATACAGTTGCCTTCATGGAACAAGAGGACCTATGGAAAAAGTAATAAGAATTTTTCAATGAAGTTGATACTCTTCAATGGTCTATATCTCATGTTGGATAGATTGAGGATGTTATTGTGGCTGCCTTCCTTCTTGAAGGATAATGTGAGAATATCCAAGGTAAAAAATTTTATGATTCCTTTATGAATCAAGAAGTAGTAAATTTTGAGTTGACATTTAACATCAAGAGAGATCAAAAGAAGGTAGTTGAAGCACATGATGAGTTCATCTTCATAGGTGAATAATTTTTTGTTGTTGCTTCATTTAAAAGCATGCCAAGAGGATTGTAATTCAAGAGGATGGTGAAGACAATAAGAAAAAGGTACAAGAGGTAGCTTGACTTTAGTTATTCTTCACCTCATTGAGAAAAATATATCACAAGATTCCCCTTTGACCCAAAAATAAGAATCTGTTTTAGGTTAGTTGTACATACTAGTTGCTTTCTTATTTGTTTTGTTCCCTAAGTGCTTGTTAGCATATGTATGTGTCTTGTTTTATTTGCTTTGTGCATGTTATTCTTGTTTTGTGTGCATTTAGAGGTCAATTAGTTTGTTTTATCTTGGTTAAAGTATGATCAGGTCTATGTCTAAGTGTAAATGAATCCATTTCCCAATGAAAGGACAATGTTACTAATCTAGTGAGCATTGCAGGCATGCTACCCCCATAAATTGATAATTTATTGATAAATTTTGACCCCCAAGTTCAAAATGTCAATCCCTATAGGTAAAACCTTTCTTGTCATGTATTGTTATCCTTATTTACAACTTTGTCATGCCTTATGAGGTCTTCAAATAACCTTTCTAAAACTTTATTATCAAAGATTAAGGTCTATTTGAAAAAGTTAAGGTGATGTTGTATCTTAGTCTTGTACTAGCATAGTAATGTCAAGGTGTAATGAAACTTGGTCAAAAGGTGTCATAGGTCCTTAGGTGTATATCAAAGTCATTTCATGCCTTCATTACCTTTAATGAACATCTTATGTTTGTTTGAAAAGGTTAAAGTTCTTTTAAAAGCTTAAAGTTAAATTTTAATGAAGAAAAATATGTTTTTGTCTAACTTCCACTTGTGTCAAAGCTCAAAAATTTGAAAAATTTATACAATCACACTTTCTAAGGTTCTTAAGGAGATTATCTAACTACCATGTATGTCAAGGAAGTTATAACTAGTCAATTACTTTTAAAAATCACTCCAAAGAGGTAGTTTTAAGTCACTTATATAGACATAAGAGCTCATATTAAAGTTAAAAACATTTTATAAGTGTCCTTTCAACTTTTGTAATTCAAATTCACATTTGGTTTGTAGGTACAAGTCTCAGGAGTCAAAAAATTGATTCCTTTCCTCTATCACCCTCTTGACAAACTAGCAAAGGTATTTTTCAAGTGCATGGTATGGATAGGAGAAAGAGTTGGGGTTTTATATTTTTTTCATAGGATGGGGTCTTATTAAGCTTCAAATTGATGGAATTAGTTTGCATATTCATCCCATGTCCTTTATGAACAATTGCTAAGACTCTATGGTTGTATAAAACTATTAGTCAACCCCATAGGGTTAATTTCTCTCCTTGAAATGGAAGTTTGAGGATGGTTTAATGTATGAGATAAATTTAGGTGTATATAGGGGACCTATGATATACATATTCCATGCTTTTCCAACCACACTTGGCATGTGTGAATAAAATTTGGAAAGAAAGCTACTCTTTTGCATAATTTTCAAAGTGAATTTTATGGTTTCTTAATGTTTCAAGTTTTTAAATATTTTAAGGGAGATGGAGGAATGTTTCATACCATATATAATTCTATTTAATTCTATAAAAGTCCATTTTTGGATCCTTTTTTTCATTCCAACCATACATACTTCAAGTAGTATACAATGCTTTGATTTGTGAATATGAGAAGATTGTTTGCATTAAAGTGGTTTAAAAGGTCTTAATATTACAATTTTAGAGGTTTGTGATGGTATTGAAATAATTATAATGGTTATGATCAATTTGGATATGTTTTTGGAGTTCAAAATAAGATCAAACTTGCATTATAACATACCTTTAGGCATCAAAATATAAACATATAGGTCTATAAGTTGTTAGAGGTATAATCACTAAGAGGGGGGTGCATCAATTATGTAATATAATCCAATTCCAATTAAAAACCCTTAACCCTTAAATACATATAATCATGAAGCATACAAACTAACCATTATAATGAACAAGGAAGATAAAGCAAGATTAAGTAAATAACACATGAAATATGTGGAGAAAAATCTTGGGGGAGAAAACCCACTAGAACCTAAAATTATCATATTATCTTATAAAAAAAATAACCAAATTTAGTGAGACACCCATCCCACAAGGAGCTACATCCCCTACCTAGCTGAGTACCCACATAATTATACTTTATAAGCTTCACCTGGAAAGGAGGAACCAACCCCCTAGGAAACCAAGAACCCACTGAGCTACCTTGAAAATTTGATCACCTTGATCACCTGTTGATACTCTTTAATTGAATATTACATAATTTTTTATCACTCTTTCCCATTTGCACTTTCACAATCTTGCCCACATAAGCAATGCATCAAAAACACCCTTTTAGATAACTCTAGACCTCTTTGATCATCCTCAATCTACAAACCTATAAAAAATATATCATATAATCAGAAATATGACTTGTATTTCATGCATATAATCCTCAACCTACTATGTTCTTCAATCCATCCACTAGGCACACTCATTTAATCAACCTCTAGGGCTTACTTGCTCATTCTACCTCTTTTAGGGTCATTAGGTCCAATGACTTGTCTAACCTCCTACATCAACTTTATTAGACAAGAATGAATGTTACTCTTCATTATATTATGGTACTCAATTTAATTTACCTTTTATTTCTAAACTTATCTCCTTTTCTTGTCTCCTCACATAACTAGCACAAATAGGCCAATTAGGCCTTGTACTTATACCACACACTTGGTTTTCACTCATATTGGTTAGCAAAGATCCTGCACACAATTTAATCATACTAAAAATAGGTTCATGCACAAATTAAATGTGAGAAACACACACTATATATGTCTACCAAAGTCCTTAAGACTCAAATCCTCCATTAGGCCTAGTTGAGACCTAAAGAAAATAGGTCTATCCATGCACATGTTACAACTTGGACTCCTTGGTCTACCTTAAGCCTTAACCAATGATTAAAAAACTTCATATGTCACATTAATATGTCCATTATATCATCCATATAAATACACATTACCTAAAACTCCATTTCACACTTTGATCCAAGCCTTTTAGCTTACTCACCATTTAGGCCTTCACACACAAAGGACATAGTCTTTTATAGTTAAATAATAATATAAATTTTATCCCATAAAATCATAATAAAATAATATTTTTAGGTCATAAATGACCTAAAAAATATCAAAAAATTTATTTTTAGCCATAACATAGGACAAACAACATCAAACCAGCGCTCTCAAAATGACCACTCAGACTAGTCACACAGTCAAAATATAGTCAAAGTATTTTGAATCTCCATATCTTATTATGGATAAATGAGTAATTAAAATGAATTATAATTAACCTTTGAGACTTATATAACATATAAAAACTCATTGGATCATTTAATTATTCTAAGAACACTTCCAACTCACTCTTTCAAAATTACCACTCAAAATACCTGTAGCTTCCAACAATACAGTCATGTAGATGTTATTATCTATCACTTGAAAGGATACTTTAATAACATATAATACACATACATAGATTATATATATATATATATCACTCTAAAGTATATATTTCTATTTTTATATCATTATTCATTATTCTAATAGATTAATTCCTCATGTCACTATCTCAGAGTCTTGTACACAAGAAAATCATGAATGAACAAGCAGTCAACCTATAAGAATTTGTTCATACTACCTATATAATACATAAAATTTTTCCTCATGGAGTCTAAAACACTCTAAAATAGATAAATCATCATGAAACATTTAAAACTCATCAATATAATTTCAAACATCCTTCTTAGGCCACTTATATAAGAAGGTCAAACCCATAATCAATTTTAGATCTCAATAACTATAATTATACAGATAGTCAAACCTTCTAATGAACTTATCTAGATATACCTTGGAGTCATTTACAACTTTTATTTTTGTACCACCTTAAAATTCATCTCCCATAAAATATATAAATAAAATAATAAAAATTAGTTTTCCTTTGTTAATTTGAAAATTCAAATTCCAATAGTCACTATTTATTGCAAAATCTTGGGACACATGTCTTAATATCATGGACCATAGAAACTTGATAAAATTTTCTTTATTGATCTCTTCAGGAGTCTCCTATCCTTGGCTTTCAATTTTATCCATTTATATTTGATTTGAGCTTTTGATATTGTGACACTTGGTAGCCCTGTGTGCCTTCTATATACCTTAATATCAGTCTCCATTCATTTAATGATCTTACACCACTTGGTATTCCTACATGTAATCAAGGATTATTGAATTGATTCATAGTGTTGATATCCATCTACATGATTGAATATTTTTCATTGATATTTTCTTTGTATGATCAAATATGTATCATTGATTTGATAAATATATGATCAAATGTGGGCCATTGATCTATAGCCAATTCAATATGTTTGTGACACATCACAATCACATGCAATCTCAATATACATTTACTTATTGAATTCATGCTCACTTTTAGATCTCCATCAGCATGATTGAATGCTCACCATTAGATCTCCATCTAATAAAGAAAGGTCTTGACACTTGGTATCCCTACATTCATTGTTGATCCTTGATCTGATCAAGTGAGGTTTCAACATTTGGAAACCATGTATAATGGTTCCTTGATATTGAAAAATTGGCTAAGTATGGAAACTAGTGAAATCTACTTGGAAAACCAACTTTTCACTATCATAAATTTTGATATACATCATGTCAAGACATGAAACTTAGCATACATTATCTCCTATCATAGGAGATTCCATCCATATATCTTAAGACATTTACATGTGTGAATGTTGACATCATCAATCTGCCTTCTCAGCCTTATCTACGAAGATGACTAAGAGAATCTAGACATTCATATGACTAATTTGATTAATTCTTTTCACTTCTACAAGTAATCCAAGCACTCATAACACCCCATAGGGTCTCTAAAAATGACCACATGATCACTAACATACATCAACTACCTTACTAAGTCAAATACTAAAAAACCATGCAATAACATTGAAGCACACTTTGTCATTGTCATTCTAACACAAATGACACCTCATCAACACCTTTGTCCACTTTAGAGACATCATTGACAAATCTTTGACATAGCTTTGTAGGTATTTAATTTATGGATAATTTGTTGAAAAATTAAATTAATGTTTGATTTTGAAAACCTAAATCAGAAGGTCAATAGTGTGTTTCTATGTTTGGATGGTTCAAACCAATAGAGATTTTTCAACTCTAATGACCAAGAAACAAATTGATACTTAAAAGAAGGTAGAATATTAATATTGAAGAAATTTAAGACCTTAAGGTAGAATGTAGATAATATAAAGATACATTGAATTTAAAGGATGAAGGATATATTTTAAACTAGAAGTCCAAACCCCTCATAGTACCCTCATGTAATGACCAATACAATGAATAAATAGAGAAGTTGAACATGCTTGTTATAAGTATAATTTGAGAAAGAACATGCATGGTAAAAAGGTGATAACATGTTGTAAAGGGGTTTAGTGAGAAACATTTTTAAAGATTTAAAATGTGTATTAAAGTACCAATAGTCTAGTTGAGAATACCTCCTAATGACCACCTAGAACCATGGATTAAATAGATGCAGGAAGGAAGGTATATGTTCATAAATATATAGGTATTTGAAAAGTGGTAGAGGTAAAAATAGGATATATTATCTCCCAAAATTGAGATGAATACCATTGAAAATCCTAATGAATTGTGAAGATATTTCTTAACTTTAATTGTAGTCAAAATCCTAGAATCATCACCTATAGATTTGCCTAGATAACTAAATAGTGGTTTTCAAAATTGAAGAGGAGTATTTAATGCATAATAGTGAGGTTGAGTTTTGAGTGAAGGATAACTTAATAGAGTCATTTTAGGTCAAATAAACCTAATGAAGATCAAATAAGATATCAAGGTAAATGTAATTCAACCCTACAGTCTCATAATCAGGTACTCCTATAGGCCTTTATAGTCTTGAGGAGAAGAGTGCCTAATTGGTTTAAAGGATGAGGTATATATGAGGAAGAAAACACATGATAATGATCCTATAATGTCATTATGAATCCACATAAACTTTATGGTAAACAAAAGTGGTGTAAATGTAGATATACCCATTTAAGATTGTTATGCCTAGACCAAACACATAGCCCTATGTGTAAACATTTTGTGATGAAAGTTGGTTTGTGAGAGTGAGATAAGCATAAAGACCATGATAATTTTTTATTAAATTTAAATAATCATAACATGAGGTTTATAACTCATTTAAAAGTGGAAGAAGTGATTTAAATACAATCACTAGGGTCTTTTGGTTTGTTTTGCTTATAAACCATAACTTGAAGCTGGTGGTGGTTATGACAGGTCTAGAGAAGAAGAATATTAAGAGAGTCATTGTTACATGTTATGATGAATGTTTTAGACCTATCTAATGTCTTTAGAATCAAAACCAATATCAAAATACCACCTTCAAGTCTCATTAATCTCTCAACATTATAGAATGTAGCCTGACTAGCCGAGGAGCTACTTTCTTTTGCTCAATACAATACAATCAAGTTGCATGGGACCTTGGGCTCCTAGGGAGAGTTGAGAACCCTAGTGTACTTAAAATGTGTGACATGAATAGGAAAATTATAGCCTTGATATCTATTAATAATCCCCAAGGATTGAAATTGGTTTTAATCTATCAAAGAGCTCTCCAATGCCCTAATGAGAGAGAAGATGAATTTAAGTGATAATATGGATTGAATGACCTATAAAATGACGTGAATTATCATCAAAAATACCTTGATCAAAAATTTAAGCCCTTATTTAAGAACATGCAAATAGGATTGACATTCAGTAGGATCATGAAGATAACAAGAGAAATATCCAAGAGGAAATTTACCTTATGCTATTCTTCACCTCATGGACCAAAAGATATCACAAACTTCCCATTTAACCTAGGAAGAAGAAGTTATTTTCAAGTAAATTATACATACTAGTTTCTTATTTGTTGTGTTACCTAAGTTCTTGTTAGTATATGTGTGTGTATTATTTTCTTTGATTTGTGTGTGTTCTCCTTAATTTGTGTGTGTTTGAAGTCAATCGGTTTGTTTTGTCTTAGTCAAGGTCTTATTAGGTTTGAATTTGAGTGTGAATCCATTTCCCAATGGAAAGACAAGGCTAATAGTCTAGTAAGTACTGCAAGCATGTTACCCCTATGAATTGCCAATTTTGACTCCTAGTGTCAAAATGTCAACCCTTATAGGTAAAAACTTTATTTTCATGTCTTAATAGCATTGTTAATATCTTTATCATGCCTTATGAGGTCATAAAATAACATTTTTAAAACCTTATTATAAAATATTAAGGTTGATTTGAAAAAATTAAGGTAATCTTGTATCTTGGTCTTGTACTAGCTTAGTCATGTCAAGGTGTAATGAGACTTGGTCAAAAGGTGTCATATGTCCTTAGGTGTATCTCAAAGTCATTTAATGCCTTAATTACCTTCAATGAACATATCTTACTTGTTTTAAAAGGTTAAGGTTCTTTTACAAACTTTAAGGTAAAGTTTAATTAATAAAAATATGTTTTTGACCAACTTATACATGTGCCAAAGCTCAAAAATGCCAAAAATCCATACAATCACACTTTACAAGGTTCTTGAGGAGGTTATATTCTACCATGTATGTTTAGGAAGTTAGAATATGTCAGTTACTTTAGAAATCAATCCAAAGAGGTAGTTGTAAGTCACTTGTATGGACATGAGAGCTCATATTTAGGTGAAAGACATTTCAAAAGTGTCATTTTAGCTTATATAGGTCAAATTCATGTTTGGTTGATAGGTAAAGTCTCATGATTCTAAAAATTGGTTCTTTCACTCCATTGCCCTCTTCACAAGATAGTGAAGGAAGTTTTCAAGTGCATGGTATGGTTAATAGAGAGATTCAATGTATGATATTTTTGATAGAGGTGGGTGTATTAGTAAGCTTCAAATTTGTGTCATTATTTTGTAGATTCATTCCCTCTCCTTTATGAATAATCACTAAGACTCCGTGGTGGTCTAAAATTGCTAGTCAACCCCATGGGCTCAATTTCTCTCCTTGAAATAGTAGTTTGAGGATGATTGAATACATGAGATAAATTGAAAAGGATATATGGGACCTATGAAAACATATTCCATGCTTTTCTAAGCCACACTTGGCATATGTGAATCTGATTTAGAAAGAAGGCTACTCTTTTGCATAGTTTACAAAGTGACTGTTATGGTTTATTTGTGTTTTAGGGTTTTAAACATTTGAAGGGAGAGGGAGGAAGGTTTCATATGACATCTAAATTTATCTAATTCTATAAAATTACATTAGTGGCTCCTTTTATTCACTTCAACCATACCTCCTCCAAGTAGTATGCAATGACTTGGTTTGTGATTGTGAGAATATTGTTTGAATAAAAGTGGTTTAAAAGGTCTTAGTATTATAATGTTATAGGTGTGTGGTGGTATTGACATCATGAGGAGGGTAATGATCAATGTGCATATGTTTTTAGAGTTAAAAAGAGGATCAAAATTACATTATAATAGACCTTTAGGCATCAAAATGTAAACATACAAGTTTGTTTGTATTTTATATAGAATTAGTTAAAAAAGTACATCAATGTTTGATTTTGAAAACCTAAATCAAAAGTTCAATATATTATTTCTATGATTGGATGGTTCAAACCAATAAAGAGAGTGTGTTTTCAATTCCATTGACCAAGAAACCAATTGATACCTACAAGCACATAGAATATTAATCTTGAAATAGTTTAATACCTTGAGGCAAAATGTAGAGAGTCCAAAGATACATGGAAGTTGATGGAGAAATTATATATTTTAAAATATAAATCCAAACCCCTCACATTACCCTCATGTAATTACTAGTGTATTGAATAAATAGAGAAGCTCAACATGCATGTTATAGGAAAAATTTAAGAAAGAACATGCATGGTAAAAAAGGTGTTAATATGTTGTAAAGGGGTTGAGTTAGAAGGAGTATTAAATGAGTTAAAATGTGTATTCAAGTACCAATATTATATTTGAAAATACCAAGTCTTAATTTAACCATTCAAAAGACTCCTAATGACCACCTATATCCATAGTTTAAATAGATGTAGGAAGGAAGGTGTATGTTTGTGAATATGTAGGGTCTTGAAAAGTGGCAGAGGTAAAAAAGAGGATAATTAAGATCCTAAGATTGTTATGAATACCATTGAAAATACTAGTGAATTGGGAATATATTTCTAAACTTTAATTGTAGTCAAAAGTCTAAATCATCACCTACAGATTTGCCTAGATAACCCAAGAATGGTTTTCAAATTTGAAGATGACTATGTAATGCACAATAGTGAGGTTGATGTTTGAGTGAAGTACAAGTGAATATATTAATATTAGGTCAAGTAAACCTAATGAATATTAGATAAGCTATCAAGTTAAATGCACTTCAACCCTATAGTTTCATAGTCAAGTGTTCTTATAGGCCTGTTTAGTCTTGAGGAGAAGAGTGCCTAATTGGTTTGAAGGATGAGGTCTATAGGATGAATAAAATAAATGATAATGATCCTATAATGTCATTATGAATCCACATGAAATTTAGGTTAAACAAAAGTGGTGTAAATGTATATATACATGTTTAATATTATTAAGGCTAGACCAAACACACAACCCTATGTGTGAACATTTTATGACAGAAGTTGGGTTGTGAGAGTGGGATAAGCATAAATACCATGATAAAGTGTTATTAACTTGAAATAAACATTCCATGAGGTTTATAACTCCTTTTATAGTGTAATAAGTGATTCAAATACAATCACTATGGTCTTTTGGTTTATTTTTCTTACAAACCATAACTTGAAGTTAGTGGTGGTTACGATAGGTCTGGAGAAGAAGAATGTTGAGAGAGTTATTTTACATGTCATGATGAATCTTTAAGACCTCCTCAAGGTATTTATAATAAAAAACAATATAAAAATACAACCTTTAGGTCTCATTTCTCTTTATACCTCACATAATGCATCTTGCCTAGCTAAGGAGCTAATTTAGTTTGCTCAATATAGTATGGGAAAGTTGCATGGGACCTTGGGGTCCTAGGGAGAGTTTGGAACCCTAGTTTAATTTAAATATGTGTCATTAAAAGGAAAATAATAGCCATGATCTCTATGAATAATTTTTAAGGATTAAAATTAGTTTCAATCTGCCAAAGAGCTCTCTAATGACCTGATGAGAGAGAAATGAATCTAAGTGATCCATATGGATTGAATGACATATGAAATGACTTGAATGATATTCAAAACTACCTTGATCAAAATTTCAAGCCCTTATTTAATAACATGTAAAGAGGATTGAAATTAAAGAGGAACATGAAGATAATAAGATAAAGGCCCAAGATGATGCTTGCCTTGTGATATTCTTCTCCTCATATAGAAAAATATATTAGTATCTTCCCATTTGAACCATAACAAGAATTTATTTTCAGGTCAGTTGTACATACTAGTTGCTTTCTTATTTATTGTGTTCCCTAATTGCTTGTTAGCACATGTGTGTGTCTTGTTTTCTTTGATTTATATGTGTTATCTATTGGAGAGTTGTCACTAATTTCATGGTTATGTCATGAATGTGTCTAGGTGAGTGGTTGAAGTGAATTGATAGTCCAAGTGACAATGACAAAGTGTGCAATGTGATTGTCTTAGTATGCTTGAAGGAGGCTTGGTTGATCTTCAATTTTGGCTTGGTTAGAGATGTTTAAGGATGAGTAGGGTGATTTAAAGTTGTGAAATAGGTTATTTAATAGGTTTTACATGATTTTATTTCTTTTTTACATGATTGGATTTCATTTTGTTGATCATTATTTTCATCTAGACGTTTTGGGTCTAATGGTAGAAAATCTAGGTAGGCAGTTTGCTGACATCAGTATTACCACATGTGGATGAGTCATGGGGAGTTGGTCATATGGTTTGATAATTTTTTATCTTATATATTATGAAATATATCTTAGGTCATGTTATGAAGTTATTCAAAATATATGCATGTGCTAGTTTGGCCTTTTAGGTAGTTGTTGACATAGTTGGCTCTGTGGTAGAAGAAATCTAAGTGAGCAAATTAATGGAGTTGTATATCACATATGTAAAAGTTTAAAGAGAATTTTGACACATTATTGAATTATCCTATGTGAGGAGATAATATGTTACAAATTTAATTTCATTTTTCTAAGTGCAATAAAAGTTATTGAGGTCTAAAGTTGGCCTTCTTGGTAGATAAATAATGGTCCCCATACTTAGTCATTTTTACACAATGATAAAGATCAGGACCAGATGGAGATAAAACGGTTCATGGTAGTTCATAAATATAGATATATGGTGTGAATTAATTCAAATGGGTAAAATTTTTCATTGGTTAACAAAGTTAAATATCAAGCTCCTTAGAAAAGGATCAATGGAACATGTTCATTCCAAGATGTCAAGATGCAACGAGATGGCGTCAAGTGTTTAATGTTGAACATGGATAAAGATCAATATTATTAAAAAGATTAATGATAGTATGGTGTTCATAATAATTTATATAAATGGTGTGTATTAAATTCAAGAGGTCAAAGTAACATTTGTCTAGCATTGATAAAGCAAGGGCAATTTTGAAGAGATCGACAGAATGTGTGTGATCAAGATTACAAGATTGCACAAGATGAGGCCAAGTGTTTAAAATTTAATGTTTGATAAGTGGTCCAATATGAATTAAATTTAAAAAAAATCAATGGTGAATGATTTATCTAAGAATAAAATATATGAGATGAGGACATGGTGTTCAAGGTTTAACTATGACCATTTGAATTCAAATATTTTAATTTAACAAAGGAATGACTAGAGTCTTGTTTATGGGCCATATATTTTGATCTATGTATAATTTTCTCATGGTGTAAAAATATAATTTATATAGGAATCCAATTTTCATGTATAAATATAGATTTAAATATCTAAAAGTGTGTACAATAAAAGATATTGAGGTTTAAAGCTGATTGTGTGTTCATGTTTATTTTGCAAGTGATCCAAGAGGGATAATTGATATTGTGTAGATGTTGTTTCAATGTATCATGATGAATTATATATTTAAGAGTGTTATAAACTCCATGAGGACCATATATGTGAATTTTGGAGATGTGATCAATATATCTTAAATATTAACAATGCTTAAGAAGTTGACTATATGTTCATTCATAGTATCTTTATGAACAAGGCTAATGTTTGAGTTGATTGAACTTGCACAAAAGAGTGAAATGATGACTATAAGAATTTAAAGATGACTAAGGGGTAATTTAGAGTGGGAATATTAATTTTTAAGTGGCCTTATCTTTCTATTTTTCTCATTGTTTTGCTAATGGAATGAATAGGTCTTCATAAGATCTATAAGGGCTAGTTTGGCCTAATTGAAAGGGGTTGTTACTTAAGGGTGACCTATGGGTGCTATGACCAACCTATATGGATGGTATTGAGATGTGTCTCAATGATATATATATGACTTAAGGTTTAATACATGCCTATTGGTTGAGCAAGATGTTGATTATCATGATATCTCTATAAATGGTGAAACCAAATGTGTTAGTTTCTAGACTTGAGAGAGACTTGTAAGAGGTATAGATGTAATAGTTGTGGAATGAAGGAGAGGAAGAGTGCCTAGTAAATGATTTTATGAGTATATAATATTTAGGACTATGTGTATGACCTATGGTTCATGTTTCTAATGTTATAATAGTGTTCTTATAGATTGAGGATGAATGAAGAGGTCTAGGGTGATCCAAAAGGTGACTTTGGATGCATTGAGTGTGTAGAGTTGGAAAGAGCTGATATACTTTGTATCTCCATTATATTGGTAGGAAATAAATTTTCAAGAGATTTTATGTTCATATGTGTTTTTTTTGTAGCTCAAAATCTAGGGAGTTGTAGCCTCCTTACAAGGTGAAACTTGCTAAAGGTCTAGTTGTTATGGAAACTTAACTAGATAGGTGTTATAGCATCTTGAGGGATTATAGTCTCACTAAATAAGGGATAGTAGTTCATTAAGAATTTATAGTTGTTCAAAATTGGTTCTTGTAATTATAGTATATTAGTCCAACTGTAGTTTCTAGTGGGTTTTCTTCCCAAGAGAGTTTCCCATATATGTCATGTGTTATATGTTTGATCTTGCATTATTTCTCTTGTTCATTACTGTGGATAATGTGTATGTTTCATGAATGCTTGTGATAAGTTATTAAGAGTTATAAAGGATTAAAATTGAAGTTTTACTATTTGGGATCACTAATTCACTCCCCCTTAGTGGTTGCACCTAAAAAAATTGGTATCAGAGCATGTCCTTGCAAGTTTAACCACTTGAAGGTGATCAAAGGTACAATTGTTGACCAAGAGACTCTGGTTTGTCTTCAAGAAAAACTATTATGTGCTTTATCAAATGTCAATTCAAGCATGGATGTTGTGAAGATGCAAGTGAAAGATCTAGAAGAAACAATCAAGAATCTATAGGTCATGATGGTTAAAGGTATCAACCAAAGGGAGGAAAAATTTAAAAATAAATTCATGACTTACTTAGATGTGCTCTTATCCAAGGACAAAAGGGATTTCAAATCCATCAAAAGGGTCAAGAATTAAAATTCATGGATAGGTAATGATCAAGAAAAAGGAAGGTCAAATTTGAATGATGTCTTCAATGGGTACTACTTCTCCTATAATAAATTTGGTCATAGATATAAGGATTGTGTTTTCTCTCTAGAGATCAAAAGTAATCTTATATGATAAAATTGTAACCAAAAAGGTCATATATCCAAAAAATATAAAATAACTATTTATAAAAAGGATATATAAGTCATTGACACCATCAAATGGTTCAAGAAGATTAAGTCTAAGATTGAAAAAGAAAATAATTTGAAATCAAGTGGTCTACCAAAGGAAGAGTCAATGTTTGTTCAAGATGCCTTGCATACTCAATAAAATGGGAACAAGAGATAGTTTGTAGATAATGGATGCTCAAATCATATGATATGAGACAAGAGCAAGTTTATCACTCTTAAGAATACCAACCCTAGTTCAATGAGATTTGGTGACAACAAATCTGCTAACATAGTTGGCAAAGGTACTATGAGTTTGGATAATGGTCATTTTAGGATTTATAATGTCTTATATGTATAAGGTTTGAAACTTAATACTTTAAGTGTGAACCAAATGTGTAAGGAAATTTTGTAAATTTTCATGATGATGTTTGTGAGTAAGAAAGGATAGAAAATTAGTTACAAATGTTTATAAAATAGATAATAACATGTATGTATTCTATGAATCTAAGATATAAGAGTTATTCATGAGTCAATTGGAAGAAATATAGCTTTGGCATAGGAAGGCTTGGACATATAAATTTTGATAACATGGTAAAGATCAATTCAAAGGGGTTGATAAGGCATATGCCCAAGATTTCTTAGATTTCTCATTCTATTTGCAAGGCATGTCTTCATGGGAAGCAAACCAAAAGAAGTTAAAAATCTAAGGAGTTTTCCACTATAAATCCATTAGAGTTGATCCACACTGATCTATGTGGACCTACAAGAACCCACAATATTCAAGGTAATAGCTTCTTCATTCTTCTCATTGATGATTTTACTAGGATGACTTGGATATTTTTTTTAAAATAAAAACTAGAAGCTTTTAAAAAATTTATGGAATTCAAAGTGCTTGTAAAAAATGATAAAGGGTTAAAGATTAAGAGTGTAAGAATAGACAAGGAGATGAGTCTTGGTCTCATGAATTCTATGATTTTTTTGAAAAATAAGGGATAAGGAGATAATATTATTCTTCTAGAACACCATAATAGAATGGTGTTGTTGAAAGGAAGAATATGAATGTTCAATAAATGAGTAGAACCATGCTTAAAGATTCCAAACTATCATATGGTTATTGGGAAGAGGTAGTCAACACTTTAATTTACATAATAAATAGGTGTCAAATTAGAATAAACAGTGATAAGAATCCTTATGATTTATGGAAGAATATAGCAGATAATGTCAAACATTTTAGAGTGTTTGGGAGTAGGTTCTTCATCAAAAGTGATGAATATAATCTTATAAATTTTGATTTAAGGTCCAATGGGGACATCTTCTTAGGTTACTCTTCTATCAATACTCCTTATAGGTGCTTCAACAAGAGACTTCACAATATTATTGAAAGTTCAAATGTAAGGGTAGATGAGACAAGTAGAGTTAAGAAGCCAAAATTGTAGGTAAGTGACTCAATTCAAAATGTTGTTGTAAAAATGATGAGTTATCTATTCAAATAGATGATGAAGATGAAGAGGAGGAAGAAAGATAAGATTTTAAAGCTTCATCTAGAAGAATTCATAAAGATCATACTATCTTTCAAATTATTTTAAATGCTAGTACAAGGTTTTAGACTAGAAGAAGAATGTTGATCAATCAAAATAAATAAGACTCAAATCTTTTATCCATGATTTAACCCAAAAATTTCATGGAAGCTATCAGAGATGAAAGTTGAAATGATGCCATGGATGAAGAAATTGATCAAATAGAAAAGAATGAAACATGGGACTTTGTTCCTAGGACAAAAGATGAAAATGTGATAGGTACCAAGTGGTTTTTCAAAACCAAGATGAATGAGAAAGGAGAAGTCACAAGGAAAAAGATTAGATTGGTGTGTAAAGGATATGCTCAAGTATAAGGAATAGATTTTGATGTGACTTTTGATCCTATGGCAAGAATGGAAGCAATTAGACTTTTTTTGGCATAAGCTAGTTTCAAAGGTTTCAAGGTATATCTAATGGATGTAAAATATGCATTATTGAATGAAAACTTAGAATAAGAAGTGTACATTGAGTTACCTAAAGGATGATTCATTTCAAGTAATCAAGAGTTTGTGTGTAAACTAAAAAAAGATCTATATGGTCTTAAACAAGCTCCTAAATCTTGGTATGATAGGATAGATAAGTATATTCTGAGTCAAGGTTTTAAAAGGTGGGTAATTTTTACATTAAGATGAAAGGCATTCATAAATTGATAGTTGTTATATATTTTGATGGAATAGTTTTTGGTTTTGACAATGATAAAATGAGTAGAGAATTTGTAGATACTATTAAAATTGAGTTTGAAATGTCAATGTTGTGAGAATTATCTCTCTTCTTAAGATTACTAATTAATCAACTTGATGAAGTGATATTCATTTCAAAAGTTAAATACATCAAGGATATGTCAAGTATGTTTGACATGATGGATTGTAAACCAATGGGTACTCCAATGATCATAGGATGTAAGTTAAGTAAACTAGATGACTCAACAAAGTTGATCAAACTTTATATAGATCCATGATTGGAAGTCTTTTGTACTCTACTACTTTTAGGCTTGATATCATGAAAGTATTGGGTCTTATAGGAAGGTTTAAAGCTAACCCTAGAGAATATCACTTAAAATTAGTCAAAATGATATTTAGATATCTCAAAGGCACCATAGAGTATGGTATATGGTATCCCAAGAGTAAAGAATTATCTTTGAAAATATATATTGATGTAGATAGGGTAGGTTGTGTGGATGATAGGAGGAGTGACAGTGGTGGGGTCTTCTTCGTGGGGGAATGCTTGGTGTCTTGACTAAGAAAGAAATAAGCCTTAGTGTCTCTATCACTTGTAGAAGTTGAGTATAGCGGTTTCCTCTTGTTGAACTCAAGTCATGTGGATGAAACAAATTTTGGAGGATTATAAGGTAAGACAAAATAGACCTTAACCTATTTATTGTGATAATAATAGTGAAATTAGTATCTCAAATAATCCTATTATGCACTCAAAAACTAAGCACATTATTATTAGATACCATTTATTGAGAGAGAAAGTGATTAATCAAAGTGCTAAGTTGGAGCATGTGCCTACAAAAGAGTAGCTTGCACATATTATGACCAAACAATTTTCAAAAGATACATTTGAGTATCTGAGACAAATATTGGGTGTCATTTATTTCTATATGAATCAATATAAGGTATTTTATTAAGGGGGAGAAACAATTTAATGATTTTTGTCCAGAGGTTTTTAAAGAAGCTATAGTGAAGATGCATATTTGGTGGTCATGGAAGTGTCCTAAGAGCAAAGGCTAGTATGTTTGTATGGTGATTATTTTTAGTGTGTGGAGATCTGAAGATGCTCAAGAGGTGAAAGGGATTATAATTAATATGGGGAGTTCCTCTCAGATGTTTTTTGGTGGTTTCCATTAGTTTTCAATGTTTTGTGTTCTTTTTATTCTTTGGTTAAAGTGATTGGTTGAAGAAGAATGTTGACATATATCATGAAAGATATTTTCAAGATAAGAAGAGGTAGGATCAAGGTAAGGGGGGGTTTTTACTATATTTATAAGATTTTATTCTCCTATTGGAAGTATTTTTAGGTCCTGAATATTATTTTTTACCCACTTTGTCATTGTGTCAAAGGGGGAGAAAGTTCCTATTATGGAGTGCTTGAAGAGAGAGAAGGAAGGTGAGCTATATATTGCTATAATGATGGTTTTTGACATAAATGAAAAAGGGGGATATTTTTGGAGAGTTTTAAATGATGTCATATGGATGTAATTAATTTTTTTAAGTGAGTGGTTGAAGTGACTTGATAGTCTAAGTGACAATGACAAAGTGTGCAATGTGCTTGTCCTAGTATGCTTGAAAGAGGCTTGGTTGATCTTTAGTTTTGGCTTGGCTAGAGATACTCAAGGATTAGTATGGTGATTTTAAGTTTTAAAATAGGTTATTTAATAGGTTTTATATGATTTGAGTTCTTTTATCTATGAGTATATTTCATCTAGTTGATCATTGTTTTCCTGTAGACATTTTGGGTCTAGTGGTAGAAAATTTGAGTAGGTAGATTACTAACATCACCATTCTCACATATGGATGAGTCAAGGGTAATTAGTTATATGGTTGTGATAATATTTGTGCCTAGATATTATGTACTAAATATTAGGTAATGTGATGAAGTGTGTCAAAATATATGCATGTGCAAAGTTGGCCTTCTAGGTAGTTGTTGACATAGTTGGATTTGTGGCAAAACAAATCTAAGTTAGCAAATTAATGGAGTTAGATATCACACATGTGAAGATTTTAGGAGTATTTTAACACATGGTTATATTATAATATGTGATTATATAATATGTTCCAAATTTTAGGTCATTTATGTAAGTGAAACAAAAGTTATTGAGGTCCAAAGTTGGCCTTCCAAGTAGATAAGCAATGGTCCCCATACTTTGTCATTTTTACACAATGTTAAAGATCAAGACCAGATGGAGATCCAATAGTTCATGAGAATTCATACATATATATCTATGGTGAATATTAATTCAAATGGGTTAAAGTTTTTATGGTTAAAAAATTTAAAGATCTATCTCCTTACAAAAGGATTGATAGAGCATGTTCATTCCAAGATGTTAGGATGCAATGAGATGGTGCCAAGTGTTTAATGTTTAACATTGAGTATATATAAAGATAGAGATTTTTCCAAGGATAAATGGTGAGTTATTTTTTGTAATAATAATGATAAATGGTGTGTATTAAATTCAAGAGGTTAAATTTATGGTTGTATAGCATTTTTAAAGCAAGGATAATCTCGAAGAGATCAACAGAGTGTGTGTGATCGAGATTGTAAGATTGCACAAGATGAGGCCAAGTTTTCAAAGTTTAATGTTTTGGAAGTGGTGAAATATGATTCAAAGTTAAAAATATCAATATTTAATGATTTATATTATCATTGAGGAAATGGGATGAGGACATGGTATTTGAGGTTTAACTATGACCGTTTGAATTCAAATATTTGAATTTAACAAAAGAATGACCAATGTCTAGTTTTTGGGTCATATCTTTCGATCTATGTAGAATTTTCTCATGATGTAAAATTAAAATTTGTAAAGGACTCTAAGGTTAATATATAAATATATGTTTTAATATCTAAAATTATGTATAGTCAAAGATATTGAGGTTCAAATTTGACTATGTGCTCATGTTTATTCTACAAGTGACCCAAGAAAGATAATTGAGCTTGTGTAGATGATGTTTTAATGTTTCATGATGAATTAGATATTAGAGATTGTTTTAGACTCAATCAAGACCAGCTATGATATTTTTTTAGATGTTATCAATCTATATTTAGTATGATCAATAGTTAATAATTTGACTATATGTTCATTCATGGTGTCCTTATGAAAAAGGTTAGTGTTTCAGTTGATTGAGCTTACACATAAGAGTGAAATTATGATTGTAAGAATTTGAGGATGAATAAGGGGTCATTTAGAGTGGAAATATTCATTTTTAAGTGGTCCTATGTTTCTATTTTTCTTGTTGTTTTGCTAATGGAGTGAATAGGTCTTCATAAGACCTATAAGGGCTAGTTTGGCCTAATTAAAAGGGTTTGTTGCTTAAGGTTAACCTATGGGTGCTATGGCTGACCTATGTGGATGGTATTGAGTTGTGTCTCAATGAGATAGATACCTTAAAGGTTAATTCATACATATTTTCCAACCAATATGTTGATTATCATGATAGCTCTATAAATGGTGAAACTAAATGTGTTGGTTTCTAGAATTGAGAGAGACTTGTAAGAGGTGTGGATGTAAGAGTTGTGGAGTGAAGGAGAGGGAGAGTGGAAAATATATGATTTTATGAGAGACAAATATTGAGGAATATGTTTATGACCTATGGGTCATGTTTCTAATGTCATGATAGTGCTCTTATAGATTAAGGATGAGCAAAGAGGTCTAGGGTGATCCAAAAGGTGACTTTGGATGCATTGAGTGTGCAGTGTTTAAGAGACATGATATACTTTGTATCTCTATAATATTGGTAAGAAATAAGTTTTTATAATATGTTGTGTTTATAGGTGTTGTTTTAGAATCTCAACATCTAAGGGGGTACAACCTCCTTGCAAGGTGAAACTTTCTAAAGGTCTAGTTGTTGGGGCAACTCAACTAGACAGGTGTTGTAGCACCTTATGGTATTTTAGTCTCACTAAATAATGGATAGTAGTTACTTGATAAGTTTTAGATTGTATAAATTTATTCTCTTCATTATAGGATATTAGTCTAATTATAGGTTCTAGTGGGTTTTCTCCCCAAGTGGGTTTCCCACATGTGTCATGTGTTATGTGCTTGATCTTGCATTATTTCTCTTGTTCATTACTATGAATAATGTGTATGCTTCATGAATTATTGTGATAAGTTATTAAGAGTTTCAAATGATTTAAATTGGAGTTGGATCTTGGGTCACTTATTCACCCCTAGTGATTGTACCTTTAACATTCTACTTATTTTGTGTGTGTTTGGAGGTCAATCAATTTTTTTTTCTTAGTCAAGGTCTGATCAGGTTTGAGGCACTTAATTTCCAAATGAAAAGACAAGGATAATATTATAGTAATAATTGAAGGCATGCTAGCCCTGTGAATCACCAATTTGTTGACCAAATTTGACCTCTAAAGTCAAAATATTAACCTTTATAGGTAAAAACTTGCTTGTCATATCTTGTTATCCCTATTCATAACATTGTCATGCCATATGAGGTCATAAAATAACATTTATAAAATCTTATTATCAAATATTAAGGTTTATTTGACAAAGTTAAGGTAATGTTGTGTCTTGGTCTTATACTAGCCTAGTCATGCCAAGGTGTAATGAGACTTGGTCAAAAGGTGTCATAAGTCCTTAGATGTATCTCAAAGTCATTTCATGCCTTTATTAACTTTAATGAACATATAATTCTTGTTTGAAAATTTTAAGGTTATTTTTCAAACTTTAAGGTAATGTTTAATGAAGAAAAATATGTTAAGGTTATTGAGGAGGTTATTTATATACCATGTATGTTAGGGAAGTTAGAACATGTTAGTTACTTTAGAAATCAATCTAAAGAGGTAGTTTTAAGTAAATTTTATGGAAATGAGAGATTATATTTAGGTTTAAAAAAAATTCAAAAGTGTGCTTTTAGCTTCTATAGGTCAAATTCATGTTTGGTTTGCAGGTACAGGTTTTAGGAGTCTAAAAATTGCTTCTTTCCCTCCATCACCCTCTTCACAAGATAGCAAAGGAAGTTTCAAATTCATGGTATGTTCAATAGAGAGATTAAAGGTATGATATTTTTTATAGAGGAGGGTGTGTTATTAAGCTTCAAATTTAATGCATTAGTTTGTAGATTCAACCCCTCTACTTTATGAACAATTTTTAAGACTCTGTGGTGGTCTAAAATTGCTAGTCAACTCCATGGCCTCAATTTCTATCCTTGAAATGGTAGTTTGAGGATGATTAAATGCATGAGATAAATTTATGAGGACATATGAGACCTGTAAAGACATATTCCATGATTTTCAAATCCATACTTGTCACATGTGAATCTGATTTGGCAATAAAGCTACTCTTTTACATAGTTTACAAAGTGACTATTATGGTTTATTTGTGTTTTAGGGTTTTGAATGTTTTAAGGGAGATAGAGGAAGGTTTCATAACAAATATAACTATATATAATTCTCTACAAGTCCATTATTTTTTCCTTTATTTCACTCTAACCATACCTCCCCCAAGTAGTATGCAATGACTTGGTTTGTGACTATGAGAATATTGTTTGAATAAAAGTGGTTTGAAAAGTCTTAATCTTGAAATTTTAGAGGTGTGTGGTGGTATTAACATCATGAAGAGGGTTATGATCAATGTGTAGATTTTTTTAGAGTTTAAAAAAGGATCAAAATTGAATTATAATAGACATTTAGGCATCAAAATATTGACCTATAGGTTTATAGACTTGTTGGTTTGTATTTTATGTAGAATTGGTTTAAAAAGTATGTCAATGTTTGATTTTGAAAACATAAATCAGAAGGTATATATAGTGTTTCCATGTTTGGATGGTTCAAACCAATAGAGAGAGTGTGTTTTCAATTCCAATGACCAATAAACCAGTTAACACCTATAAGTAGGTAGAATATTGAGATTGAAATAGTTTAATACCTTGAGGTAGAATGTAGTGAGTCCAAAGATACATAGAAGTTGATGGAAAAAGTATATATTTTCAACTATAACTCTAAACACCTTAGAGTACCCTCATGTAATGACTAGTGCATTGAATAAATAGAGAAACTCAACATGCTTGTTATAGGAAAAATTTGAGAAAGAACATGCATGATAAAAAGGGTGTTAATATGTTGTAAAGGGGTTAAGTGAGAAGGAGTATTAAATGAGTTAAAATCTATATTAAATACTAATAGTCTAATTCACAATACCAATTCTCAAGTTAAACATTCAAAAGACTCCTAATGATCACCTATACCTATGGTTTAAATAGATGTAGGAAGGAAGGTATATGTTTGTGAATATACAAGGTCTTGAAAAGTGGTAGATGTAAAAAAGAGGATAACTAAGATCCAAAAATTGTGAAGAATGCCATTGAAATTCCTAGTTAATTGTGAAGACATTTCTAAACTTTAATTACATTCAAAATCCTAGAATCATTACCTATAGATTTGCCTAGATAACTCAAGACATGTTTTCAAACTTAAAGAGGAGTATGTAATGCACAATAGTGAGGTTGAGGTTTGAGTGATGGAAAATTGAATATATTAATTTGAGTTCAAGTAAACCTAATGAATATGAAAGAATTTATCAAGGTAAATGAACTTTAACCCTATAGTCTCATAGTCACATGCTCCTATAGGCCTATATAGTCTTAAGGAGAAGAGTGCCTAATTGGTTTGAAGGATCAGGTATGTAGGTGGAAAAAAAAAATGATAATGATCCTGTAATGTCATTATGACTACACATGAACTTTAAGGTAAACAAAAGTAATGTAAATGTAGATAGACTTGTTTAAGATTGTTAAGCCTAGACCAAACACACATCCCTATGTGTGAACATTTTGTGACAAAAGTTGCTTTGTGAGAGTGAGATAAGAATTAATACCCTTATAAAGTGTTAGTAACTTGAAATAAACATTCCATGAGGTTTATAACTCCTTTTATAGTGGAATAAGTGATTCAAATACAATCACTAGTGTCTTTTGGTTTGTTTTGCCTACAAACCCTAGCTTGAAGTTGGTGGTAGTTATGATAGGTCTAGAGAAGTATAATGTTGAGAGATTAATTTTTACATGTAATTATGAATTTTTCATACCTTCTTGAGGTATTTGGACTCAAAACCAATCTCAAAATACCATCTTTAGGCCTCATTTCTCTCTCAACCTCATAGAATGCATCCTGCCTAGCCAAGGAGCTACTTTTTTTGCTCAATTCAATAAAAAAAAGTTGTATGGGAGATTGGAATACTAGGGATATTTTGTTACCATATTTTAATTTCAAATTTTGGAATTAAGAGGATAATTAGAGCCCTGAGCTCTATGAAAAATCCTTAAGGATTGAAACTAGTTTTAAGCTACCAAAGATCTCTCCAATGACTTGATGTGAGACAATATGAATCTTAATGATCTATATGGATTAAATGACATATGAAATTACTTGAATGATATCAAAAAATCCCTTGATCAACATTTTAAGCCCTTGTTTGCCACATGCAAGCTACATGTATATGAAAAAGGGCTAGAAATGATTGTCAGAAGCATGATTGGGATGTTTGTAAGAGGTGTTAGACCTTAAAATTTGGCATGGAGAATGATTAGGAGGTACCTAAACTGAATAAAACACTTCTTAGAAGTTTCAAACTTTTGGGATTTGTATAGAGCAATAATTTAGTTTTTAGGCTTATGAGGGATAATGGAGACCTAATTAGAGAGATAAAATAGGTTGAGAAGTGTCCTTACACTCACTCTAAAGTCCTAAAAATTTTCATTGAGATGTAAAGAGATACTATGTTCTCAAAAAAATATTTATTTTTCCAAGATACTATGTACATTCTTCTACACAATGAGGTTTGCATGATTTCATTGCTATGAGGAATTGAGGTCAAATGAGAGCTTTCAATGAAAAATGAGGTCTTGGTGAGTTCTTGATTTTTACAAATGTTATTTTTAGGT
Organism: Torreya grandis; assembly: GCA_037957365.1. Classification (NCBI taxonomy): domain Eukaryota; kingdom Viridiplantae; phylum Streptophyta; class Pinopsida; order Cupressales; family Taxaceae; genus Torreya; species Torreya grandis. Next base: position 676,337 of record JARHVA010003956.1, read on the forward strand.
CTTATATGATATAAATATTCTTTTAATGGAGAGATATTTCCTTAGTGAGGATTAAACCAAGATTTGACACTTGTAAGCAAATGTAGGCATAATAGATCAAACTAGACTTCAAAACACTTAGGAGTTGTAATAATCATTTTAACATCAGTTATGAAGACTCTTAAACAAGTATAAGGTGTGAAAAAATAGGGGAATAAGGTGACTCAACATTAATTTATGTTGAAGAGTGCCACTTGTCCATTCATAAGCTAAGAGAGGAATAGTTTTGAAGAGCAAGGCAAGGTGTCAAGCAATGTTGCAAACTCTTATGTCATGTGGAAGAAGAAGACATATTCAAGAGATAAAAAATTATCCTTGGAGACCTGATAGAGCTATTTCATAACTCTTTATTGATTTTAACCTTAATTTGACACATGCCACTTCTCTCTTTTACGTTTTCTCTTTTCTTCTCTCTCACTTTTCTATAAATTGAGCCTTGATAGGCTTTATATGTATCCTCCACTAGGGTATGGTCAATACCTACCCATTTAAAAAACTTTGATCAATGAGAAACATCTATTTTACCTCATCATTTAATTGGTTTCAATGTGTGTGCATGACTATTAGATATTATCAAGTGATTGGCTTTGCTTCCTTGATATGTTTGTCCTTTTCTTGCATTCATATTTAGTTTGAAACTTCTTTACAGGTCTTGTGAAGTGTGCAAGTTAATTTTTAAAGGTTTAATGAGTTTTATATTCATTAGTGTCACTATATGATAACTAGTCCTCTAGCCTAAGAATTAATCAAAACCTTTATGTGAAATGTTGATGTAGAGAGGTAGATTAGGAGTGATGTTTGTTTCATGTTAGTCTCTTAGTTGAAGTTCACATGCAATTGGTTGGTAGTGGTCAATCTATTTTGGTGCATCACCTCCATTATAATATGTTTCTCTCTCTTTCCATATCAAGTTGGTAGAGTATTTTGTGAGTCTAAGTGTTTTATCAAGGGGATCTATCCATTTAACCTAGATATTCAATACAATTTTAATCCACCCATAGCCTAGGATTATCTCTATGTTATCCCAAAATTAGAAGGATTGAACTACCTTCTAAGGGTGAAAACATTGGTGATAAAATGAAATTTTCTCTCATTCTCTAACAATTATCTTTTGAAAATGACATGCTTCCTAAATAATTTACCACTAATGTTAATAGGTTGGTTATCAAAAACATTATAAAAATTTATCTATATTATCACATTAATGGTCACACTTGAAAGGACCTATACTTCTCTTACAATGCATTTCTATTTCTAATTTCAAAAGCATATATTTTATGATTAAATATCTCTATTACAATTCTAATATAATTTCACAGTCCTTGGTGAAGTATAAATTTTTTTATCATAGGTGGAGGACATCCTTTGTCAATAATTATAATAAAAAAATTTAGTTTCACTCATATGATCTTCCCTAAATGGAGAACCAAATCATCCTGAGGACATTTGGGCTATATAAGCAATACTTAGTCACAAGGGGGTTTCTGAGTATAGCTTGACCATTACCACTTCCCCCATTTTTTCCTTTTTTGTATTTTATATCCTTTTATCTATTTTTAGGACTAGGGTTCTAATTTTATAGGTATTTTGTGCATCTATTTTAGTTCTACATATAAATATATTGCATATAGATGTAAGTGAACAAACCTATATTTTTAGACTCATCACACAATCTAACATGACAAAGTCATATTAATATAAAATAATGCACTACACTCTTATCTACCTCCTATATACTTTTCCCAAGAGATAATGAGTCAATATTTTGTAATTCATCTGTGTTTGTAGGTATTTTCATATAATCACAAGTTGTATAAAGTTAACACAGTTTAAAATTAATCAGTTGAAAGGACTATTCTCTAACCCTAACCTTAACTTATATTTTCAGTAATTTAAAAATTATATAAATTCTATAGATATATGTCTTTTATTATATTTTATCTTATATAGCATCCTAGATAATATTTCAATAGTTTACATTTCCAACTAGAGTTAATTTTAATTAATAATAAATTATAGTGCAAACATTAGGCATGACTTGAAAAATAGTAGTCACGATCTTGGGACCTAGTAATAAATATAATGTGATAGTTACAAATGTTTGTCATGGAATATTATCAAGTAGCTTGACATTTAATTATGATTTTTTAATGTTTTTCATATGGATACCTAATTATTGTAAGAAAGTAGAAATATAAATATTTAACCCTAAAATTTTATTGACCAATGGACACTTGATTACCTTTCCATGTACCTAAGCTTAAATGAATAGTGGAAGATCTTGATATGTGATATGATTAGGAGATAAGTATTCTTTATATAAGTGACAAAATTATCAATATATTTTATTATATTCATGATAAAAGCACAAAATGTTAGAAGTATATCACTGGGAAGAGTTATATTTCATAACTCATCATATAAGATATCTTTATAGACTATTGATATTTTTAATATATCTAAAATAGAAAGTTTAATATACATATTCCATAGCTGATCAATGATATCATAACCCTTAGATTTAATTATTTGACTTATGTGAGGTAAAGGGGGTTGAGGAGGAACATGTTGACCACCTTCATTATAATGAGGCATGTGAGATGCTCGTCCCTATCATGTTGACAACATGAAAATTCAAATATAATATAATCCATGAGAAAATACTAAGATTAGGATAGTGAGTGAGATAACCTTGAGGTCTAGGGGCAAGAAGAATAAACAAATTCATACATGCTCTTTGGTGCATGGTAGTGATGGTAATAACTTAAATTAGATACCACAATAATATTAATTTAGGAAGGCTTGAGATTATACATTATTCATTTTGGATTTTTATTGATATTTGAATTTGATTAGTGTAAATATGTAGTGAATACAAATAACACCTTGTAAAGTAACATGGAATGTGATGATGAAACTCATTATTCAGATCAAAATATATATAAAAAATCCATTCATAATAACTATTTGTTTTAATGAAATTTGAATTAATACGTGAATTAAAAATAATTAATAAAAATTGAATATAAAATAATATAGTGATGTAAATCATACTTTTACAATAAAAATGAAGGATAATAAATAAATTTGACAAAATGAAATGATTGAAACAAGGTTAAATATGCAAATGAAATACAAAATTTGTTTTTACTATCTAATGGTTGACTGACAAAAAGTAGAAAATAGTGATAGTGTCTAAAAATTTATAGAAGTTGTATCTAAAACTACACAAGGAGAGGAATTAGATATAGAGACATGATCATCTCCCAAAATTGTCCTTGTTGGTTGATTTTGTTGATTGAAAAAATAGTAACTTTAGGTCACAATCATATACAATAACTTGAGTTGGATCTATATGCACAATGTTGACCTTCAAAAGTGTGTAGAAGACCTACATATAACTTTTACAAGGTTGAAACACTAGTAGGGATTGAAATAATTGAAAGACCTACAAATAGTGAAAAGAGGAGTATAGTTGGTTTGAACTAACTCCAATAACCCTCATGATGACTGAATGTTTTCTACACATCTAATATTCTAAGGAGAGAAATAAAACCCAATGTAGTTCTCCCACATAGAGTTATTTGTGTAGTTGTGATCCTTTGACTATAATAATGCATCTAGAATAAACTTAAACAATTGATCATGATTTGATTAGGGTTGTGTTAGCCAAAATTGGCCACCATGGATGAGTATCATTCAAAACTTTTTTCATAATGTTTTCTAACCTTGTTGATGGTCATATGAAGTGATTTATCTTGGTCATAATGGATCTCATAGTGATAAAACTTGTGTGGTTATTAGAAAATTTTAGGGTTTCCTATAATGTTATAGTTTAAAGTGAGTAAAAAAACTTAATATTGTAGTCAAGTCACTCGATATGGTCACTTCCAAGGTATTTAATAAAGTTTGAGGTAAATTTAGAAATGTTAAGGTAATTTGAGAAGGTTAAGGTTCATGTGTTACAATTTTAAAGTGATATCACCAAAGAGAATCAAGAATGAGGAGTTAAACCATTAAAAAATAAGTCACTTGAGGCTATGTTATACTTATGAAGGGTGATGTCATACTCCATGGGGTCTGTAAAAACTTCAAAAGGTGGTAAAATGTTCACTTATAACATAGACCAAGATTGAAACATCTTTCTCTCTTTGATTCAACTATAATCATGTCATAATATGCAGTGTTTATGAGGAGGGAAGGTGAATATTAGGTTTTTTATGTTACTTTCTCTTTTTTGAGGGTAAGAATACCTCTATTTGTCATCTAGAACAAGATACAATAGAAGATCAATCCAAGAAGGCTCTTAAGAGCAAAAAATCAACCCAAGTAAGGCCAAGAGAAGGATTATTTGAAAATTTTCAAGATGGTAATAGAATATAATATTATTTAAAAACTATATACATTATCCTTAAATTCAAATAAAGCTTTCACAAGGTTTAGCAGAGAAAACAAAAATTAAAAAAACATCTCAAGTTCTTCTTCAGGTCCTTTGCAAGCTCGAGAGATCTTATTTATTAATAATAAGAAGGTGAGTTGGGTAAAAACTCTTAGTCCCCTAATCCATTGAAATTTCATGCATTGGTATAGGGTTTTATGGGTTATAATTTATTAATTATCACTAACAAAAAAGGTGTTAAAAACCCTTCTAAAACCCCACTAACTTGGTTTCAAGAAGTTTCAAGAAATTTTGGAGTTCATTGATGATAATAAAGGATTATTTGAGGTCATGAAGGTTTATTATAGCCTTATAAAACCATTTTACACCATAATTTGGCATGTGTAATCATTGAAATGGCAAGAAAAGGTTATGTTTGTTGTTTTTAAATATGATAGGCAAGGTTATTAAGGATAAAAGATGTTTTCATGTATGAAGATGATGGTTTTCAATTATGAAATAGTTTATTTTACCTTGAATAAACCCATTACATAATTTTAAGGCATTATATAAGCCTAAAATGACTAAAAATTAAAGAAATATGAACTTACAGGTTTGTGTCAACTTGAGAATGTGAATGTCTGCTACCAAACAAGGTATTATTGAGGGATTTTGTGACTTGAAATGAAATTAGATCATCTGATACATATATGGATTAATATATAAAAATATATCCATGATATTTCAAGAAAATTTTCATTATTAAATTACTTATATTGTGCCAAACCAAGGATACAGTCCTCAAAAGAGAAGGTCCAGGTCTGCATGATAGGATTTGGAGAGAGATTATGAAATTTGTACCAAATGTGAGAAGAAGAGGGTAAAATAAGATAGTTTAAGAATGGATAAGGGTTTTATTACTATATAATTTTTTTTCATGATTAATATCTTAAGTGGACAACATATTATTCAATTGACCTACAACTCCATTCACTATTTTATAACATTTTATACAAGGATTTTGCCAATTTCTGGCTATGTGAGATCTATGAAAATATTAATCCTAATTAAAAGGTATTTAAAATTAAATGGAATGGTATTTAATAATATTTAAATTATGATAAATTTAATAATAATTAAACAAAAATAAAACTTTCTTTCATTTAAGACTAGCCTTGACTTTGTACACCTACAGGTCAACCTATAAGAGCATAAGAAAATGATGAAATTTTATAGGTAGACATGAAGTATAAAGGTTGTAAAAATAAAATTATATAATAAATAATGTATAATAATTGCAAATATTATTTTTTATGGAAAATAAATCATTCAATATGAGCTATTCTCCAACTTAACAAGTTGATAAGCCTAGAGACACCTACATGTCTGTTATAGGCAACTGAGAGAAAGTGTATGATTATGATGGATAAGAAGTACTAAAGAGGTTTTTATAAAACCAAGGAAAGTATTAATTATATATATAATAATTTTAAATACCACAAAAAATACAAAAAATCTAGTGGAATAAGATCCATCCTCAAAATGCAATCAAGGGACCTAATGTACACCTATAACCAAAGGTAGTTTTGGCATAAACATAAGGAGAAAGGTGCAAGGTTTGGTTTAAGAAAGAATAAGTAAGATGTTTGAAAGTCATGAGAGGAATTTTAATGGTTTTAGGATGTTTATATGTTCATTTATAATACAATGAAACCTACAACCTATTTCACAGTCCTAAAATGCTTGCAAAATCTTGAAACTTAGCAGTTTGAGGAAGTATGAGGATGATTCAAGGAAAAATAGCTATTAGAAATGTTGAGGGAAGTTTGGTAAGACATAAAAAAGGTATAATAAGGTTTTTAAATTTCATTTAAATCTCTCCATCCTTTTTTTCACTCTCAGCTTATTCAAACCTGTGTTAAGAGCAACCTAGGGCTAAAATCTTACTTTTTGCATAACTTGAGTTTCAACCCTTGGAATTACATGAAAATTTATATTATAACCTTATTTGATGTGATATAAAATATTATATTGTTTTTTTAAAATTAATGTATGGTGTTTTATGGTCTATAGTACTAAGTGCTTATTCTATGCCTAATTAAGCCTAATTTTGAAAGATGGGTTCTAGGTTAGTAGGTCTACATTAGGAGTTTAGCTATGAAATTTTGAGTGAAATTGAAGAAAGATAAAGGGTACTTAAATATGAATTTATTTTTCATATAAGTGTTGTATATATTTCAATCTTAGGAGCTTTGTGTCAAAATAGGGTTACAAGTAATAGGCCTCTAAGGGAGTAAATGTGAGAATTATGAATGAAATTGAAGAAAATAGGTGGAAATATTATGGGTTATAGGTCATAAAAAAGATTAAAATAAAATAATAGGTAGTTACATGCAAATAATATGACTTGTCACTTCCTAATCAATCATAAAGGGTAGTTTCAAGAGCTCAAAGATGAGTCATCAAGTAAAACAAAACTCCTATGCCAACTATACAAGATCATCATTAAATGATGTACACACATGTTGAAGAGATATTTTAGAACTATAATTTGGTAGGTTTTCTTGTTTTAAACTTTTTTCATGTGTTACCTCTCTCTCTCTCTCTCTCTCTCTCCTTCTCTCTCTTATATTTAGTACCTTGTTTAACATTGAAAAAGATCATTCCACCAAGATAATGGCATAACCCTACTCTTTTATTATGCTTATTTCTCATTAAATGACTATTTTTACCTCCTTATATGGTTATATGCACTATGAAGCTTTGCATGGTTGATATAAATAAGTGTAGACTTAGCTCACCTTCTATTATTGTCCTATTCTTCTTGCCTTCTTACAATTTTTTTCTCTATTACAAGTTGTGAGGAGTGTCATCAAGGTTTTTATATTGATTATAAGTGGAAAACATATTCCTTTCTAACTTAATATTGCCTTACCTCTTTATAAATAATTGATGTAATAGGTACCTTTTAGAAGAATTATATGTTTCTTGTAGTCCTATAGGTCTTAGTGCACATGCAAATTAGTGGTAGTGGTCATAAATTTGATGTATCACCTCCTTAGTTAATATTTTATCTCTCATTTTTCATTTAAATTTATTAGATTAGTGATTGGTCATAAGTGATGAATTAAGGGAGCTAGCCCTTATCTAGAGGTTCAATCTACTTTTCAAGTCACCACAACCTAGGATTATTCCCATGTGTAGCTTAGATTGAGAGGACTTAAAACATCCTTTCAAAGGGTGAAAATCTATAATATAATAGGTTGGATATAATAGGCTTTAGACTTGGTTAATGACTATGTTTAGTAATCAAAATCATACTTTGGAGGAATAAGGAACTTTTACTCAGTGTGAACTTATGTAAATATGCCTCTATATTGAAACTACCAAGTGAAGTAATAAGTGACTTAAGTTTGCGTTTGTGGATATTAAAAAGGGGAAAACACATGTTAGAAGCTTAAAAATAAGAAAGATAAGCTAAGGGGTTAATTTGTAAATTTGAAAATTGGTAGGAAAAATACAATAACGTCCCATAGGGACATGAATTCCTCCCACTATTGTCCCTATTAGACATTAGTATCCTATAGGGATAAGTGTGAATAGTTGGATATGTGTTTGTATTAATTATTAATTAAGGACATATTTAACAATAAAAACATTTTTTTAAGTGAAAAATGACATTTTAAAATAAAAATAGGTTTTCACTAGTGCTTATGATAGGGTGAAGTGGTAAAATAGGTACTAAATAAGTGCATAAGTTAATTAAAGATAAAATGGGGTAATAATGACATGATCAATTATTTGTGACCAACTTTGGGTTATTGAATTTTCCCCCATTTTATTCTATAAATAAAATCTATATATTAAAGGAGATATATACCTTAGTGTGTAAGACACTTTGTCTTTGAGCTAGTACTCCAATCATGGAAGAGACCATAATATTTGGAAAACCCTAAAAAACATGAGGTAGTTACTTTGATCTTTTGAAAATTGGATTTGGAAAAACTTGAATTTGAAAAATGCTTGAGTCTTATTGTTTGAAGATGTTTGAATTTGAAATTTGAAAATATTTAAATTCAAAATGAGAGAAAGGGAAGAGTACACCTTGTATGTGTGAAACTGATATTTTTTTGTGACTTTACTTGGAGATTATGCTTCCTTAAAGAATTAGAGAATTAGTGACCATCATGAAAAACTTAGAGAAAGTGGTTCCTTGACTAAACATTTGAATAAAAGTGGGGGTGATTAAACTCCAAATATAATTTGCACTTGTATAATATAAATAAAATATATTTAGGGACACTAAAACCTAAATTTACCTTTACTAGTATTTTTAACCCTAATACATGGATAGGTTTAAATCCAAAGTGGATTTTCACACATAATGTTGGAGTGCACAATAATCTCCAAGTTATGCCTTATATACTTAAATTGAATCAGCCACTACAAATGGCTTGTAGATTCAGTTTAAACTTTGTTACTGAATGCATGATCAAAAGAGAATGGAGTATACCCATGATCCTACCATGTATGTAACTAACAAGATAAAATTGAAAAGTGTGGCATGAATATATACCATGCCTCCATTATAACTATAGAATTAAAAATTTTATGTAGATTCTCATTGTAAATGTTGTTTTAAACTTAGAAATTGTGTATTTTTACTTTGATCTTGAAATATAAGTGATTACATATGGCACATTCCCCCATAATATGTGTCAATTATTGAATTTTGAAACATTTTGTGACTTTTGAAAATGTAATTGTGTCAGAATTTATATTTTATCTTTGAAAAGACTTATCTCATGCTTGATAAGACCATTGAAATGCCTACTTTTGAGGTGAGTAAATTAATCCTAAAAGTCACTAATCTCAAAATAAAAGTTATTACAGCATGTGTAGTAAGATTTAACTATTTTAGCATCAATTTGAACCCTTGGATAGGGTTCTTCAAGCCCTTTCAAATTGAGATACACTATGGGAAAAATCCTAGGTTTTGGGCCACCTATGGTGGGGTTGAACTTTTGGAGAAGGTCAGCTTCCTCTTGATGGATCACCTATGCTAATGTTTTCACTAAGAAAAGGGTTAGATAAGGGGTAAAGGGATCCTAAGAAGTATAAAATGGTGATGCACCAAATTAAATGATAATCCACATAAGAATGAAATATACATTGAAGAAGCATAAGATAACACTAGCTTACAGAATCTCAACATTTAGTTAATTGTATAAGTATTTCATACCCTAAGTTTATGAAGAAATGAATGAATCAAAGAAGAATTTTAAAACTCTCACCAAGATTACATTAATGGCAGAAAGAACATAAATATAGACCTAAAATCAATTAGAAAACATCCTAGAACAATCAAGAAAGAAGGGCAATGGGCATTGAAGATTTTTGTTCACAATGCCATTATGCACAAGCTTACTAAACACAGTTCAAAAGCAAGAGATAGGTAAATGAACCTTTATTAGATTTAAAAGGCCTTTCATAAAAGTTTTGATAGGGTCTAGACTTATTAAATGAGATTCTCTACTCTATTAGAGTTTAGAGAGTTTTCTTATCCAAAGTGAGAGAGTCTTTCTTCAAAAAATGAGAGAGCTTACCAAATGAAAAGAATGGGTAATATATAAAAAAGGGAGAGATAAGAGGGAACATGAGTATAAAAGTCATTAATTGAGATGCCACATTTTTAATCAAATAAGCACCCATTTTTTAACGAAAAATTATCTTTTTATTTGTCTAAATAATCCCCAAAATTTCTCATTGGCTAATAGAAATGCACTAGAAAACAATAGTTTCCAAAGATGGTGAGTCATGATCTTGCATATGAAGTAAAACCCTTAGGCACCCTAAAAAACATATTAAATTCTATGACTACTTGATCTGACTACTAGATCTCCATCTTGGGACTCTATGCCATCTCCACTTACTTCATTATGAGGGCAAGAACTTTATATCCATGTACTTGATATATCCATGCCCAAGCCTTCCCTTTACAAGTATTTGTAAGAATTATAGATTTTTCTAAAGATAAGATACTTCTCCATAACCATATATCCACCCCTACTTCAATATCTAGGCATAGGTCTTTTCTATAGATGGAAAACCAATTTCCTTTATTGGTTTTCCTATATATTTTATATCGATGCAAACTTATAGACTACATATCCTCGTCCTTGATCTCCATTAGGCTTAAATAGACCTAACCTACCTATAATCATTTAGGGAAACTAAGAAATCACCATATACACTAGTCTTATTTAAAGGACAAAGATCACAATCTTGAAACCATACTACAACCCCAAAAGATAGACCCTGTATGTTAAAAATATTTAAACCAGAGGTTTATATTAAGATTCAATGTCATTGAAACTCCATCATTGATCATCATAATAATATCACTTTGTCACTTTAATGGTATTTAATAGATATTTAATTGTGATAGGATGATCTTCACATGACTTGCTTTTATTTCAACCTAGGTCACAATTATTCTCCACTTGAAATCTCTTATCTTTTAACCTTTAATATTCATTAATGATATGTTTCCTTATGATTGAAATAGCACCATTGATATTCTTGGACCCACTATCTTTGACTTTTAATATTTATCACCAATATTAATTTGAACTTCTCATATTGTGCCAACTATCAGCTCCTCATTTGTTTCATAAGATCTTGTTGCCTTTTTAACCTCTTGCACACCATAGATCTACTTTTATATGATTAAATATGAACCATAGATCTTATGATAGATTAATACGATTGAGACACTTGGAAATTGAATATTCATCCTAGATATCCTTTTACCTTTTGATTTATTTCTCACCATTAATTTGATTTGTATGAGTGAATGTATAGTATTGATTTTCCTAGACCCACTAACTCTGTCAGTCAACACATACTGTTGGATCTCTATCAAGACACTTGAGATATTACCACCTATTAGCTTCTCACTTATGCTAATGTTTTGAATTGATACTCACCAGTGATATTCTTTATATGATTAAATACATGCCATTAGATCTATGGGACCCATTGACACTATCAAATTTCTCACTCACTATTGGATCTTGACCTTAGATCCTATGATTTGGACACTTATCACTCTTGTGTTAAGCCTTGGTTTATTTGAATTCAAAAAAATACTTCATGAAGCTTAAACTTGATGTTCCCATGCACATTTCATTTTAAAATTGTAAGTTTGAGGCTTTATAACTTGAGATAGACAACTCATCAAGTTATGAAATTTGTAGAGGATGATTTAGGTAAGAAGAAATTAATGTTCATGTGGTCTTTTATCCTTAAGAGTATTTATAATAATATTTATTAAATGCATAATCAAGTTGACCAATCCATTTTTGTATGACATTCTCATGGTAGTCTAGTTATTTTAGACTTGTGCTTGAACTATTATCTTTTTTAGAAGGCTCCAATAGAATTTTGAGATTTTGTGCAATATATTTCATTCCCATAAATGCTTGAAACACCTTGAGACCCTATTGGTATTTTTCACCTTGCAACCTTAGACCTGTTTCAAGATATACTTGTCAAAGATCAATAAATTACACTTTAAGCTTACTTAAAGTGTTTCAAAATATTTGTAAGTGACCTTTGGTCTCCTCTTCAATGAGGAATTATGCTTAGTTGATCACCACATACCAATATATATAGAAACTAATCCATTTAGTCAAATTTTTGTATGTGGGCCAAAATTGGCCAGCATTTCTAGTAATATCTTGGGGCTACATGCCTACTTTGAAAAGACTTAATTTCCTTAAATTGATATATTGGGTACATAGAGTCATAATATTTCTTCTCAAATTATGTAAGACTGACTCAAAGTTGACCCTTTCTAAAGTTTCATCTTGAAGCAAAAGGAATAGAAGAGAAAAATAAATAACTATGCCTAAGGCACTTATTGAAAGGGAAACACACAACTGAAAAGGAATTTGCTCAAGAAACTTAGACAAAACCAGAGAAAAATACTCTAATATGATACAATATCATATAATACCTACAAATTCTTCTAATGACTAGGCTTTAAATGAATGACATTGATTAAGATGGGTAATACCTCTCCATTCAATTGGGTAAGCTAAAAATAATTATGCTATTTTCATTCATGGATCAAATAAGGACCACTCCACAAGCTATAAAAATTGGTATGGTTAATTAGATTGGCCTTATTTGAGTCCCATTTGGGGACCAAGTTCCCTTATTTGAAGTCCCTCACTATGGCTCTTTTGTCAAATGATTTCTTAACTTGAGCTTGATGTGACTCTAATGTCTTCATTACAAGGTCTCCAGTTTCTTCAATCTCCATGAGTTTTTCCATCCTAACTCTTATGGGCTCACTTTCCATCAATTCAAGATGATGGGCTAACTCCAATGTAGGTAATTCAAGATAAATGGGTAATTTGGCTTCCCTTCCATATACAAGGACATATGGAGAATTTATAATGGTATCTTTTGGAGTCACTTGGTTAACCCATAAGGATGTCCTTAGCTTTGTATGCCACACTCTTTAATTCTCTTCCATGGTCCTCTTGATAATCTTTAGCAAGTTATTATTTGTGGAATCTACAAGTCCATTACCTTTGGGGTGGTAATTGGAGGATGTGTTGAGGTAGATGACTAGATTAAATCCCTATTCACTTATCTTTATGCCTATAAATGCTAATGAATTATCTAAAATTATAGTGGTAAGAACACCAAACCCAGTTACTATGCTATCATAGAAGTCCGATACTATCATTTCATTAGCTTATTTCAAGGAAATTGCTTTCACCCACATGGTGAAGTAATGAGTTGTAATGAGCACCCATTTATGACCTATATTATAAGGTGGATTGATAATCCCTATGAAGTCCAAGCCCCATTGTATGAAGGGTTGCTCCACCTAAATTGAGTTGAGTGGAAGAGATTCTAATTTCTACTTTCCTGCAAAGATAACACACTTTTGGCATTTTATAACCCATGCATAAGCATATTTGAAAAGGATAGGCCAATAATAACCAGATCTCATTACCTTTGTTTCTATTGTTCTTGGTTTAAAATGGATTCCTATAGGTCCATCATGAAACTGCTCCAAGAACTTTGTCACTTGATTATCTTAAATTCACCTAAGAATTAACCCATTGAGGTCCCTTCTTAAAATAACACCATCAACTAATACATAAGGTATAGACTAAATCTTCAAATACCTTCTTTTTAATCTATCCAAACCTTTAGGGAATTCTCCTATCATCAAAAAATGGGTCATATCTTGGATACAAATATTTTTAAGTGGAGGTGTATTTGATTATGAGATGTCTTGTGTCACCAAAATAACCTCTTTATCTTCTTGAAAGTCATCCACCATATTCTCACACAAGCCTTTGCCTCTTACCATCGTGGTGACTTTGCTTTCCACATCATACTCCATGACCTTGGTAATCTAACCTACTCTTTTCTCATTCAAATCCCTGTTGAGGAGAAAGTCCCTCACTCTAGGATGAGACACCATAAGATGAACTTTACTATTGGAGATCATTGATCTGAACTTTTTAAGGCTCTTAAAAGATATAATAACATGCTTTTATATGAAGGTATACTTTACCTCATATCCCTCTATCCCTTGAATAAATAAGGTAATCAGTTGCTCAAGTCCTTCACCATTATTCTACATTAGCATAGATGATATGTTGTCAACATTGGAAAAGGTGTAAAATATGAAATCCTTTGAGAAATCAAGATTCATGAATGAGGGTGCTTGGGCAATGACCTACTTGATGGCCTCAAATGTTGTCTTACCTTCATTTTACCAAGTAAACACTTGGCTATTTTTTAGCATGGTGGTGATGGGTTTGAATAGGTTTACAAAACCAAGTATAAACCTTTTCATAAAGTTTATTTTCTCAAGGAAGTTCTATATTTTTCTTTGTGCTTGGGTAGAGATAATGCTAAGATAACACTTATTTTGTCAGGGTCAATGGATAGTCCCTCCTTTGAGATAATGTGACCAAAAAATTTACCTTCATGAATGATAAAAACACATTTCTTGGGATTTAAAGATATCTCTTACTCTTTACATTTTTATAATATCAACCTTAGATGGTCCATGTGCTCACTATCCTTCTTGGAGAAAACTATGATGTCATCCAAGTAAACTAGCACCATCTAATTTACAAAAATCTTGAAAGCCATTCCTATGGATCTTTGGATAGTTACCCCAACATTTTAAAATCTAAAAGGCATATTTTGGTAAGCATGTGTGCCCCACTTTGTGGTGAAGGTAGACTTATACTAATCTTCCTCTCTCACCAGTACCTGGTTGGAACCTAAATATCCATCCAAAAGGGAGAAACATTATAAACCAACAAATATCCAAATAAGTTATTCCATGGATGGAAAAGGATAGTGATACTTCAAAGAGACCCTATTTAGGTCTCGAAATTCAACACATAGTTTGATTTCCCCACTCTTCTTCCTCATAGGTACCAAATTGGCTACCCATGAGGAGTTCTTAATGGGAAAGATGATCTTAAACTCAATTAAATTGGTCAATTCTTTACTCATAAGCTCTTATATTTTAGGGTTTATAGGCCTCTACTTATACTTGATAGGATTGGAATTATCCTCTAGTTATATAGTGTGTTGGGACTCTTGGGATCAAATCTTCTTAGGTCAATATATTCCCAAGCAAAGATGTCTAGATATTATTTACAAAGTTCTATGAAAGTATGACCCTCAAATTTAGTGCTTACCTTTCCTAACTTTAGGATCATATCTTTAAAGATAAGGAATTTTTCATAGTTCTCTTCATTAGTTGACATCACTACCTTATATTTTATCATATAATTTCCTTCATGGAAGAGACCTTCAAGGGTGACAATCCCTTTAGAAAGCTTATTGGATCTCAATTGGACTATTTTCTCTTCATATTGATGTTGAAAAATTTCTTGGTTAATTTAAGACAATTTTGCTTCTTGGTGCAAAAAATAAGAAATTTGTTTGTCATTCTCAAAGACCTGTCAATGATCTTCATTATCTGGAACTAGTGGTATTATCACTACTTTGACATGTGGCTATAACTTGGTTTTTTTAAACTCATTGGGGATATAAAATTGAACTCCCACAACTATTAATATTTTGGCATGCTAATTCTAGTTTCTTGGTATTGCTTGGATGTTAAAATCTTCAAAATCATCAATTAGGTCCCACACTCTATGTTCGCAATACTTCATCAAGGGATTATTAGTGATATTATTGCTTCTACCCTGGTGAAATATTAGCTCACTATCCACATAAACTTGTAACTTCTTGATTCTTATATTATTATCCCATTGAAGGCCATAGATGAGACCTTCATATTCTACTACATTGTAAGATAAAATGAATTAGAACTTGTAAGAAGAGAAATATTTGCCACTTGAGGGGGATACCAACGTTTCACCCAAACCCACTCCATGTTTTTTCCTTGAACCATCAAAGAATAATTTACATAAGCCACTAGGATCTTCTTTAGGTCTAATGAGGAATGGAATAGACTGACTCTCTTCATGCAAGTAGTAGACACCCATTTCCCTCTCTTCAAATCCTTCCAAGGGGTCAACCAAATGATTGAAATTCCATATTTCACCCAAGAACATGTATATTATCTCCTCATAGTGAGTGTTTAATTCTTGACCAATAATATGTCCATCCTCATCAAGGATGGTGCAATTGAGGTTTATGCTATTTGGGCAATAAGTTTCTATATGGAATTGTGTAATAGGCTCAACCTTAATGGATACCTTGGTTCTATATCCTGTCTTGAATACCATGTATGACAATTTTTTTTCAAGAAAACCTCCAATATTTTTAGTGAATTCTCTACATAGGCATAGGGTAAAATAAGGAGGTACATCTAGGATCAACACACCTTGGACCACCGTGACACTAGGAAAAACATGTAGGGTCAAGTTAGATATTTTATTATGCTAGATGGCTTGGTGGAAGATCCATCCAACTGTAGCACTCCTTTAGATTGGGCCTCATACTTTAGACCAAGATGGTTTGTTATAGACTTTGGCATTATAGAGGTGTTATCCCCACTATCTACCAGGAAATTATGCACTAAAGTGTCACCAATGATTATTGAAATGTATAAGGGAGGAGGTTTTACCACCTTACTTGATTTCCCTTCATTAGATATTTTAGATGCATTGGTGAGAACCACATTCTCCTTAACTGGTGGTTACTCAGAAACATTGATTCTTGACAACCCTTCTTGGAGTATGTCCACTTGACCAGGCATGAATAACATATCCCACATTGGCACACTCACAATGGACCTTTTCATTTTTTCCACAATGTTGATGGGTGAACCACCAACCTTTGGTTGTGATTTAGGAGCCACAACTACACCTTGATTTTGTGAGTTTTGAGGAGATAAGACATTCCCTTGATTCTAATTATTTAGAGTAATTGAAACCCTTAAAATAATAGTAGGTCTATTTGGATTTGATATTGAAGGAGTAATGGTAGGAGGCTCTTTGAATACTTCCTAGTTACCATCCATGTTCCTTCTTTTTAACCTTGTATTTGTTACCACTGAAATGTATATTTGGCTAGAACTAGCCTGTTGATTGAGTGCATAACACTCTTCTTGCTCATAATTATCCATTGTATCACCCAACAAGCTTGGTCCTTGATCAGGGCTTTGACCTTGTTAAGTCTCTTATGGTTTTTTCATCTTGGTCACCTCTATATTTTAAGCCATAAGAGCTTGATTGTACCCAATATTTTTAGCCTACTACCATTGATCATTGAAATATTGAGTGAAATTAGTGTTTGGGACAATGGATTTCCCAAAAGACTAATTCTAAGGCATGGCACCATCATTTTATTGAGAAACATTATTTTGAATAGGGACCAAAGTGTTGGAAGTACTTGAAACATTTGGATTATAGTTGCTCTATCTATTATAGTTAGGCTGCCCTTGTCCATGGTTTTGACCTTGGTCTTGGCCTTGGAAGTTTCCTTTCTAGGGTGGCCTAATTGATTGATAATATTATTTATATAGTTGATATAAGTCTTAGTGAGCCTATTGAAATCTTTCTACCTCTAAACATTTACTAGTTCATTTACCAAAGATTGGAACATGATCTTAAGCTCTTGAAAGTTCTTTTGTTCTTGGGAATTAGATCCACTAGTGGAAGCCTTTTCTTGCTTAGGTGAGGGTATAAAATAAATTGTAAGGATAGGTGAAATGACATTAATGGGAGGAATAGAAATAAGGGATGGTTTGATATCAAGGAACAAAGGCATTGGTGGTTTAGGTGTAAGCTTGTCAGCCTACAGTAGGCAATTTTTTGCTTTGATTGCCACCTCATATGCATTTGGTAATGTGTTTCTTCCCATGGACTAGATCATTACTATTATTTCACTATTAAGGGATTTAAAATAGGATAGGAAGGAAAAGTTAGGGGTATACCTAAAAAAGTCTAGGATTTTATCTCATGTTTTTTGGAACCTTGTATTGAAGTCTTGCATGACTTCATGAGGGTCTCTTTTTATTATGATTAAGTTCTCTAAAAGTGACAAATGGTCACTTTTATCTTCAAATATTTTACAAAAAACCTCTCCTAATTGGTCTAATGTGGTAATGGAATTATAAATAAGGATTATATATCATTATAAAGCTTTACATTTGAAAGAGATAGATAATAACCTAATTTCAACATATTCCTCATTGACATCATGAATGTTGTAGAAGTTGGCTACATCCATGAAGTGTTTAGAAGGTGTTTTGGCTTGGTATCTAGTAAATTAAGGGATACCTTTGAGAGTTACTACTAGAATAAGATCATATTGATGGAAGACTAGAGGAATTTGGCTATTAAAGGCCATAAAATCTCTAGGGACTACCATGTTATGAAATGGTTTAACAAAGATCTCCTTGTAGGGGTAGGCCTTGAAACTAGGCTAGGTACAAAGTTGCCTTTATATGGGTGTGTATTAACAAACCTTAACCTTTTGAATAAATTTAAAGGTAATTCAATAAATTCAAAGGGAATACCTCTTGAAACTGACCTTGTTATCACCTTTGGCATGATATGAAGTCACTATTTTGCTACTAGAATGTTGAATGTTCTTTTGGAGTCACCCGATGTTGTTGCTTGGAAGCTACAACTACTATCAAATGATCAAATAAATATCAAAATTTAAACAATCTTCTTTGAACTGTGTCTCATCAAGCATGATAGAAAATATTATGACATCAATTTACACCCTTGGAGAGGGTTATTTAGGCCCTTTCCAATTTATCTACACTATGAGAACAAATCCAAGTTATGGGTCACCTATGGTGGGGTTGAACCTTCAAAGAAGGTCATATTATTATTGATGGATCACCTATACTAATCTTTGAATTGAGGAAGGGGTTAGACAAGGGGTACAGGGATCTTAAGAAGGCTAAAAGGGTGATGCACTAGATTAAATGATAACTCACAAAAGCATGAAATATACATTGAAGAAGCATAAGATAACACTTGATCACACAATATAAAAGTTTAAATAATTAGATAAGTATTTAATAAGCTAGGTTTAAGAAGTAATGAATGAAGCTAATAAAAATTCTAATACTCACACCAAGCCTACATTAATGGTAGAAAAAACACAAATGCAGACCTACAATCAACTAGAAAACATCCTAAAATAGTCAAGAAAGAAGGATAATGGGCATGGAAGATTCTCCTTCATAATGCCATCATGCACAATCTAAATAAACACAATTCAAAATAAAAATATAGGTAAAGGAAACCTTTATTATATTTAAGAGTTATTTCATACAAGTTTTGATAGGGTCTAGCCTTATCGAATGAGAGTCTCTACTCTACTATAGTTTAGAGAGAGTTCATATCCAAAGTAAGAGAGTCTTTCTTCAAAAAAATGAGAGAGATTACAAAATGGAAAGAATGGGTATTATATCAAAAAGGGAGAGAGAGAAGAGGGAGCATGAGTAAAGAAGTCATTAATTGAGTGACCACCTTTTTAATCAAATTAGTGCCAATTATCTATTGACAAACTATCTTTTTATTTGTCCCAATAGCCCCTAAAAATTCTCATTGGATAAGATAAATGCATTAGAAGATAATAGTTGCCAAAGGCGGTGAATCATGATCCTGCTTATGAAGGAAAACCCTTAGGCACCCTAAAAACTTATTAAATTATACAACTTCTTGCTCTAATTATGAGATCTCCATCTTGGGACTCTATGACAAATCCACTTTCTTTATTATAAGGGAAAGCCCATTATATCCATGTACTTAATAGATCCATACCCAAGTCTACTCTTAACATGTATTTTTCAAAGCTATAAAGTTTTCTAAATATGAGATACTTCTCTATAACCATATATCTACCCCTACTTCAATATCTAATCATAGGTTTTTTATATAGATGGAAAACCAATCTCCTTTATTAGTTTTCTTATATATTTTATATCAATGCAAACCTATAGACTACATATCCTCCTCCTTGATCTCCATTAGGCTTAAGTAGTTCTATCCTACCTTTGAGTATTTATGGAAACCAAGAACTCACCATATACATAGGTCTTATTTAAATAAAAAAGATCACAGTCACAAAACCATATTACAACCCTAAAAGATGATCCTTATATATTATAAATCTTTGAACTAGAGGTTCATATTGAGCTTCAATGGCATTAGAACTCCATCATTGATCATCTTGACTATATTATTGTGTCCTTTTAATGGTATTCAATATATATTTAATGGTAATAAGATGACCTTTGTAGGACTTGCTTATATTTTTACCTAGGTCATAATTATTTTCCACTTAAAATCTCTTATCTTTTAACCTTTAATATTGACCATTGATCTACTTACTCATGATTGAATGAGCACTAATGATCTACTTGGACCCACAATCTTCTACTTTTAATATTGATCATCGATCTTGATTTGTACTTCTCATATTATGCCAACTTTTATCTCCTTAATTGCTCTATAAGATCCTATTGACTTTTTGACCTCTTACACACTATAGATATAATTTTGTATGATTAAACATGAGCCATAGATATTCTTATAGATTAATTTGGTTGAGACACTTTTCACTTACATATTCATCTTGGAGATCCTTTAACCTTTTGACTTCTTGCTTATCATTGATCTAATATGTACAAGTGAATGTGAACCATTAATCTACTTGGACCTAATGAATTTTTTAGTTGATGCATACTATTGGATTTATATCAAGAAACCTAATATCTTACCACTTTTTAGCTTCTCACTTATGCTGACCTTTTGACTTGATGCTCATCATTGGTCTTATTTGTATGATTAAATATGTGCCATTAGATCTTTAGGACCCATTGATTATATCAAATTTCTCACTCACCATTGGATTTTGACCTTAAATCCTAATATTTTGATACTTTTTACTCTTTTATTAAACCTTGGGATATTTTAATTCAAATTGTTACTTCACAAACCTTAAAATTGATGTTCCCATGCACATTTTATTTTATAAGTCTAACTTTGAAGCTTTATAACTTGAGATAGATAACCCATCAAGTTATGAAATTTGTAAAGGGTGATCTAGACATGAATGAATTCATTTCCATGTGGTATTTTGGCCTTGAGAGGCTTTCTAAGCATATTTATTAAATACACAATCAAGCTGACTAGTCTATTTTTGCATGACATTCTCATGATAGTCTGGTTATTTTGGACTTGTGCTTGAACTATTATCTTTTTTAGAAGGATCCAATAGAATTATAATACTTTGTGAAATACATTTCATTCCCTTTAATGATTGAAACACCCTAAGACCATGATAGTCTTTTTCACCTTACAACCTTAGACTTGTTTCAAGACCTACTTGTTAAAGATCAATAAATTATCCTTTAAGTTTTCTCAAAGTGTTTCAAAAGCTTTGTAAGTGACATTTGGTCTCCTTCTCAATTAGGTAATCTATTCAATTGATCACTCCTTACAAATATCTTTAGAAACTGATCCATTTAGGCAAATTTCTATATATGGGCTAAAATTGGCCAATAATAACCATTAAACAATGTATCATATGTGAAAAATATGTTAGCATAGTTAGATTTTGGATAATTTCAATTATTTTTTTGTAACATATGAGGCAAGGCCTATAAAATGTGTTAATGAAGCTCATATTAATATAATATAGAATTAGTAAATTAATGATAGTAGTGTATGATATGGATCATGACATTCATTAAACTGAATAAGCTCAACAAGAACACACATAACAAACACAATGATAATAATATCCAATAATAAGGCCAATGACCACAAACAAGGGAAATTTTTAAATGCCATACATAAAAATTGATACATTAAAATTTGACACCCAGAGGACATGTTTAAATTTCACACACAATAAACAAAACCTCATAGAGATATTCAAACAAGTTTTCATCCAAGGGCCAAGGGCCACACACATTAGACAAGTAACATGTAATCTACTATATATAAATAATAACATCAAATGAGAATATAATTAGAAATATAATCTACACTATGCCTATGAAATGCGATCATATCCTATTAAATAGCACATTCATGCATACAATTTGTAAAATAGATATGTTAATAAGACATTTGTAAATAATATAAAACTCAATAGTATAGGAGTCATGGAATGATAACACTTGAATATAGTGTCACCTATGGATACGATGTCCCTAGTTTAGCAAGGATACTATGTAAACACAAGTCTAAGTCCTTGATCCTTGTAAAGTTTGTATGTCTTGCAGAACACTCATGAATGCCATTAAAATGCATGTGTTATAGAAAAAATATGATATCTACTAATCATGAGATGAATAACTTATTAAAAATATTTAAACTATGTTATTAATCATTCTTAGGACTTGATTTTTAATTTTTAAAATATTTTGAATGTTTTTTTCATTTTGGAACATATGTTTTTATTTTTATTTTTACAATATTGAAGCTAACAAAACTAGAAAATAGTAAAATAAAGGTGTTAAAAGTAGAAGTTAGAAATATTTGAGTAGTTTGTAAGATGTGTAAATACTATATATGTACTAGAAAATATTATATGGCCATGTGTGATCAAGATGCCCTCAATTTATGTGAATTTTAACCTTGGAAAATATGTAGGGTATTGAAAAATGTATGGAGAGGACTAATTTCACATATTCATGTCATCAAATGTACACTTGTTGAAAGATATTTCATGTATAAATAATATAGATCAAAAAATGAAATATTTTGCATGAAAAATAATTATTTCCATACTAAAACTATGTGTAAAATTTGAAAATTAGAAGTATTAAGGTGATATGTACTAAAATAAGAGTTTTTAGATAAAAAATAGTGTATGATAAGATCAATTAACTAGGATAGTAGTGACAGTCATTCCTATCCAAAACTTGTCAATTTTATCTTTGAGTAAAAAGACATCAATGAAGACTATGGAAATAGAGAAGATAAATAAAAGGTTATGAAAAAATTGATAACTATTTTGAACTATTTATATATGGAAAGTGAAAAGGAATATCTAGGATGCCAATAATTTGACAAGATCCAAGGGATTAGAATAACTAATAAATAAATCATATATGCAAGAAAATAGAATAATATGATGCAATAGTCAAAAATCTATGTATAATCATATTTTTTTTAATATTTTTGAAATTTATATAATATTTAGAAATATGTATTCATCTAAAATGTCACTTGAGTTTTAAGAGTGTTACTTAATACCGCCTATCTCTAGTTTATCCCTAGAATTATTTTAGGACCTATTTAGACACTTATTTATCTTTTGTGTAGACCTTATGCATCCCTAAACATATCAAAATAAGTCATAGACCCTCCCTTAATAATTAGGGCCTTAGTGCCTCAAGTTATGCCACTTCAACATTATCACAATACATTAGACACTAGAACCCTACCTTAGTGTCCCAATTTGGTGTTATTATCCTTTTCCCTCTTTTTAGCCCTAACAGAAATACTTTTAATTCCAAAGACACCTAGGTTTGGCCTAGACCTATTTCAAACCATGAAAAAGCACTAGATAAATATACATACATGAATTTTATCCCTTTATTCACTATGTAAATTAGATGTAAATACACACAAATAAGCTTAGAACAAGTTGTGCACAATCAAGGTTATTAATCCCTATTCTAACCTACTTCTACATAAAATCATCTACAACCCTCCTAAGATCATAATACATATATTTATAGTCTCAAACCTCACTAAAATCACTCAAACTTATATTAATACTAGCTTCACTTGCACTTTCACTAATACTTAGGTGGGGAGAACTACATTGGGCTTGATCCATCCTCAAAGTATTGGTATGTAGGTAACTCTCATCGTAGTGGGTTATTGATGATGTCTAGGCTACCCAACTAACATCACACTTTTGATACTTGTGCTAATATAATAACATAAAAACATGGAGTTATAGGGTTTTCATAAAAAAATAATAAAAATAGGTCATAAACAATGAAGTAAGTTTCATCCATACAAGAACATTATTAGAAAACTTAGACACAACTACTCCTAGAAGTACATATCCATTTTTTCATAGAGGACATTAATGATAAAATTAGACACTAGAGCCATAATTATACTATGCAAGGTATAAATCTATTGTTTAAGAGGGGTTATGACACTTGGCTCCTATTTATGACATTTAGACCAACTCCTCTACTAGTTTTCAACTTTTATATCCTTCATCTTAGGAAATTTCCAACTATGTACTTATATATGTCATTCATTTATATTATTATAAATATCATATTAAATTATTTATTTCAAAAATTAGTGGTTTTATTTATTTAATATTTTATACCCTAATTTATTATACTCAGACCCTTTAACAACCTAGGGCTTAAACTCCATAACCCCTTAAAAGTTAAATCATTTGGTGAACCTGACTTACTTTGAATACTATCCAAATCCTAGCTCTGTATGTTATTAAAATTTGTACCCTTATTTTTCTTATTTCCATTAGATATTTTAGGATTTTTAGATTTTATATATTTTTTTTTAGTAGCACTATTTCATTTTATTTTCTATATGCCATCTCAAAAATTTATACCTCTTCCTTTAAGAAGAAGTGTTAGTCATAGTGGAAATCCTATTGAGCATACTCAGATTCCTTCCATCCAAGATTATACCATGGACAAAGGAAAAATTACAAACCCCATAATTGATATTTTACACCTTGATTATGTGGACTTTAATGACAATAAATCTGAAGATGAGAAATACAATCAAGATCAAAATGATACATAAGATAGAAATCAAAAAAATCTCCCCACTTAATAATGGAAATATTATAGCCAATAAGGATGAAGTTTTAGAAAGTTTTAGAGATATAATTATATAATATCCCAATTATTATTCACATATTATACAAGTGATAATGATAAAAAATAATAAATCTAATAATGGTTAATATTCTACTCCCCCAAATAACAATATTGTTACACGTACTGTGGGGGCAATTTAGCTTATACAACAACTTATTTTAACTCAAGAACCTTCAACACTAAAAACAAATATTATGAATATTTCCTCCTCTCTCTCTATATAATCCCTTATGCATGAGATCCATGATCTATAGGCAAAGGTGTTACATCTTCACTAGGGTGATACTAGGCCATTTCATGTATTGGATTCATTTGTTCTTTTACATACACCACTGGTACATCACATAGAGACAAATCCTTTGCCATAAAAATTTAGGGAACCTAAGAATACTATATATGATTATAAGGGTGACCTAGAGAACTATATAAGAGTTTTTTACATATCATATTTTGACTATGTGTCTAATGATTAACTCTTGACAAATATTTTTACATGTAGTCTAAATGACTATGCCTTATAGTGGTTCAATGATCTTCCAAATTAATCCATCATGACATTAAATCCATTAGAAAATATGTTTTTGTCACACTTCTTAATCAACATTAGTGATAAGGTTTCATATGATCAAGTGGCTCAACTTAAGCAAAAATCCAATGAGCCTATAATAGAATATGTCTTACGATATAAAACTATATTGGAAACTATGACTAGCCACATGGTAGATAGAGAATTAAAGACATATTTAAACAAAGTTTACTACCATAATTATAATAATATTTACTATTCAATAAGTTTTAAACATTCATAGATTAATGCCATACAATTAAAGAAAGGGAAGTCAAACTTCTCTCTGTGGGAAAATTAAAGTACATTATTAGTTCATATTTAACTAATAAGAGTTATAATAAGGCCCCATATAAAGTAAGGCCAACTAAAAATAATAATGATCAAAATACCATAGTTAACACAACTTCAAATCCACCTCCTTGCATAGTTATATCAACTCCTCCATGAAGGGTTTTCAAAAATCTTCAAAAATCATCATGATGTATTTTACATCAACTCATAGTATGTAAAGTCATATCTATCCCTCCCATAAAATATGTTCATATGACTAGCTCTCTTCCAAAGAACTAAGATTCTAATGCATTATAAAAATGTATTCTAAAACTATCAAAAGGCACTAGACCATACTAAAAATAAATGCATCTATTTGAGACATAAGATACTTGATTTGATAGAAGCCAATATCATTGATGTGGACAAACCTACAAAAGCACCTAAAGTTCAACCAATAGAAGCTAAGGTAATGGAAATATTTTTAGATATATTTCCAAAAAATATAACTAATGATGTAGGAGGCACTTCAATTATTCACTATACATATTAGGCACATCCACCACTAACATCCTATCATACTACTATAGAGGACATACACCCCATACATAATATCATTGGTGTATATCATACTATAGTGCCAACCAAACCTCTCATCACTTTATTAGATTAGGAGATTATCAATGATTATTCATATTTACATACAATATTTATACAAGCCTAAATTGATTATAATCCTAATCAAAGTGTCATGGTTGATAATGGGTCAAGTTTTAACATGTGTACCATTACACTTCTACAACATTTGGTTTATTCAGATTAGGATATTTCTCTGACTGATAAAATTATTCATGGTTTTAATGGCCATGTTTAGAGCTCTATTTGGGATATTTTACATCAATTATAAGTTATGCCATCACATGTGGCTATTAGGTTCTTAGTCTTACCTAGTACAAACACATTTGACATGTTATTAGGTAGATGCCTCAAGTATATACATGCTAATTTGGTGGTTATAGTTAAGGGCTTTACATATGAGTATCCTTTACCTATTTCATAGGTAGTTAAATAGTAACAATTAGTTATAGTTCCAAGTAAAATTTTCATTAGCAAACCACATATTTTAGTTAAGCCACCAATGTAGATGAGGTCTAATTATATAGTTTTACCACAT
Organism: Torreya grandis; assembly: GCA_037957365.1. Taxonomy (NCBI): domain Eukaryota; kingdom Viridiplantae; phylum Streptophyta; class Pinopsida; order Cupressales; family Taxaceae; genus Torreya; species Torreya grandis. The sequence goes on from JARHVA010003956.1 coordinate 703,149, forward strand.
ACACATACTCTCCCATGAGACCCTTATTAGAGAGACACCTGGATTAGAGACATGTTATAGATTCTATAGATCCTCTCTCTACCAATTTTATTTCAAGATTAGTGTTATTGAGTTCATAGAGTTCTTAGCATAGAGCATCCATGTCAACTACAACATATTCTAACCAGATGGGCCACTAACTTCCTTATAGTTCATAGGCTAGTTGAGTTAATTTAATAGATTCTTAGCCCTATTTCATAGGTAGTTTCATCTACATATCACTAAGTACAACTGGTTCTTATACCTCAAGTATATTTTTTCACAACATGCATGATCATTCTTCTTTTGATTGATATAGGACATCTTCATAATGATTATCTTCTGAGACTCATTGATTATTATGTTCCTCCCTACTTATACATAGATTTAATTATTATTTCTCCTTGTATATAGTTTCATTTTCATATTACTTGTACATAACTTATATCTAGAAAATATAAAAATAATATATGTCAAAAATATAAAAAAATTCAAATATTTACTCATAAAATATAAATTATAGATTATACACATTTTTCATCTTTACATTTCTTATACTTTCTAGGTACTACATATGCTATGTTTGTTAGTGTAGTTAATTTTATCATACATACATGCTTCACTTGTCCTTTTTGAGTGTTCATATATTCCTACAAGACTTAGGTCCACCACATATATCCAAATTTCCTATTATCTTCCCACTATGGGCACATACATAGGTTCCTCATTTGACATATTCACCCATTTGGGGGCATATTATACATAGTTATGATTAATAATTTAGATATTTCTATACTTTATATCATAGATTTAGAATTATTTATATCTTGATATTGATCATCCTACACTACATAGATTTTTTGATGACTATTACTACTCTAGGCTCAGTTTATGTACATCTTTACTATTATACATATTTGTACCACATGCTCATGTATAATTTCATTTATTTATTTCTTAGTTTATACTTGATTGTGTCTCAACGCTTCTACATCAACTTGAGCACATTTATTTATGCCATTATTCTATGACTCTATGACATTTTATTTCATTGTATGTCTATTTTGGACATGTGCCCATATCCTTGTGTGTGCCTTATTAATTGTTTATGTGGAAATTTGAACATGTCCTTCCATGTGGCTCTATGATAAATTACTTTTTTTTGTGTATGTGGATATTTGAACATGTCCTTTTATGTCTTTATTTCTCAAATTTTGTGACATGTGCCCATATCCCTTATATTGTGCATCTTGTCCTACTTTGTATCGATCATGTGATTTTTATGTATGATTTCATGTATGCATCATGTCCATGACACTTATATCTTTTTTGTTACACTCCAATTTTAGATGCCATGAGGGACCCCATGTATCTTCCTTTCCTCTTCGGGTGCCTTTATAGACATCATGTCCCATCCCTTAGTTACTTAATTTATTACTTAGATTTACTATTCATACACATGTTTACATTATTATATCTATCTTGACAACCTTGTCAATGCTAAATCTAAAATCCATCATACATTACCAACTTATGATCAAATTATCTTAAATTTTGATAAAATGTATACACATTACATTGGTTTATTATGTAAATATATTATATACTTCAGATAACACATATCATGTAAAGATTTTTCTTTTAAAGATAACTATTGCATAGGTTTAACAACTCCCATCAAAAGGGAATTCACAAAGGTATGTCATAGAGATTAGGCCATTTTAATGAACTCAAAATATATTTTCTAGCATGTAGGCATATAATAAAAATCTCAATTTCAAGAAAACATAGTGGACAATAGTAAGACAAAGATTAGAGTGCTACTATCCACATCTAGTGACAAGCATAGTGAAAAATAACATAATTGGATACTAGCATCAAAAGTGGAGACTAGTACCATAATTTTATTATCCAAGGTATGGTGATATTGTCTAGTATCCTTAAAAATAATAAGATACATATTTTATATAAAATTATAATAGGTACAGTCCAAATTTACACATATTGAGTTATAAATTATCAAATTTTACTCAACTTTACACAAAATCATATGATTTTGCTCAGATTGGGGGCATCATGTACAACATGATCACTCTCATTTTAGTTTAAGATACTCAAATATAGATTATTATAACTCAATCCAAAATCCATATGCTTAGATATCATATTTGGAGGAATATACATGACATTATTTCTGTATGCTCACTTTTGTACCAGTTGATTAGATGGAATAAAAAATTCCATGTCATTCTCTAAATTATTAATCTAGACATCATTTGAATTAATTTATAATATATTTGATGCCTTAACCCATCTATAGTGGTTGACATTACTAAATGATCCCTAAGCTACATACCTGAGTGCCTAAGAGGCCCCTAAGTTGATTATCATTCTAGAGTTCCCAAGTGGCCATAGAGATATTAAATATATTTTTAGTTACATTCATACAAATTTGATTGCATTGCACAAATTTAGTTATAGATGCATGTAAAATGCATGGGTCATAAATGATGGAGTCATAGTCTACTTGATTTCTTGAGCCACCTACATAAGAGGTTTGGACAACTCAACAATCCAATCCAAGCTATTGACAAGTTATGACTGACTAAACATGGGTGGGAAATAATGGATTGAGGTCCATCTTGAGTTATTGAACCACCCAAAAATGGGGATTGAGTAAGGCATTCAATTCAGTCCATGCTATTCACTAATTGATCATTAGATATACACATAAGATGTCACTAGGTTTATGCATTGGTTTGCATGCCTAGTGAGGTGTATTTATTCTTTGCCTCTTTCTTATATCTTTACTCAATTTTGTATTTGATTTTGATATCTCTTAAGTAATTAATTATATATGCATATTCCATTTGCATGAAATTTAATGGATCATGCTTCACATACTCAAATCTAGATTCATGGGCTTTGCCTCTTAGGTGAGTCCAAGTATGTTTCTTTTCCTTTATCCTAGTCATTTCACTTTGATGCATTTATAGAATGAAGTGGGGGATGTAGTCATATAAAATATCACTTGAGTGCCAATATTGTTACTTAATATAATCATCCCTAGCTTAGCCCCAAACATATCTTAGGACCTATTTAGACACTCATGCAACTTTCATGCAAGATTTACACATATCTATACATATCAAAATCAATATCACACCCTTCATTAATCATATAGTCCCCTAGTGCCTCAGGATCTACCACCTAGACATTAACACCATACTTTGGACACTAACGCCCCACACTAGTGTCCCAATTTGGCATTATTATCCTTTTCCCTATTTTTAGCCCCAATGGATGTTTTTTCAATTAAAAAGACACTTAAGGTCAACCTAGACCTATTTAATCCACATAAACACCAAATCAACACACACACACACACACATAAATATATGAATTTTAGCCGTTTATTTACTAGATGGAAATCAGATGCAAATACACAAAAAAAAGATCAAAACAAGTTGTGCACAATCAAGGTTATTAATCCTTAATCTACCCTACTTTTACATAAGTCATATACAACCCTCATAAGCTCATAATACATATATTTAAGTCTCAATCCTCACTCAAATCACTCAAATTGAAATTAATACTAGCTTCACTTGCACTTGCACCAACACTTATGTGGGGAGAACTACATTGGACTTGATACCTACTTGGAGTATTGGTATGTAGGATAATATCATCATATAATGGTGTTGAGGATGTCAAGCCTACCTAAATAACACAAAAATTTTGATACTTGTGCAAATAAAATACCTGAACAATATGGAAGTCTAGGGTTTACATACATAATCAATCAAAATAGGTCACAGATAATGAAGTAGGTTTTATCCATATAGGAACATGCTTAGTAAATTTAGACATATTTGTTCCCATAAGTAAAGATAAACTATTACATAGAGGACATTAGCATGAAATTGGACACTAGCACCATATCACTACTATCCAATGTATGGTGCTTATGTCTAAGATGATTTATGACACTTGGATCCTATTTATGACATTCAAACCAACTTTTGTACTAGTTTTTAGCTTCTAGATCCTTTATCTCAAGAAATTTCTAACTAAATAATTATTTGTGTCATTAATTGATATTATTATAAATATCAAATTATATCAATTCTTTCACAAATTAGTGTATCCTTTTATTGCAAAATTTATACCCTGATTTATTGTACTTAGACCCATTAACAATCTAGGGCTTAAACTCTATAACCCATTTAAAGGTTAAATCAAAATGAAACAAGGTATTTAATTATCCCATCAAGATAAGAATCAAAATAATATATGGTTAGTGGTAAACACCTTATATTATTTGAATAAATGTATCAAATGTGCCTACATCATAATCATAACATGTATTCATTTTAGTAAGAAAAATATATAGATTATTACTATTTAATTATGTGTAGGAGGAGGTGAAAAATGATGTGAAAACCCATGAGGATTGGTAGGATATTATGCCAACTATTGATATGTTTGAAGAATATGTTTATTTTTATGAATTACCAATTTAGGAGATTATATGTGATTGTGATTGTTAGGAATTAGAGGCCTTTTATTGATCTATTTGATTTTGTATTTGTTTCTTTTGAACCCTTTGCACCTTTTTTCTAAATTGGTTGAGTAAAAATGTTTTTCTTAGGTGTAAAGATGATAAACATGATTTATTTTTGCATAGATATATAATTCAACTATGGTGGTGGATGGGGATGAGGATGTATTATATATTGCATATAGTACTAATACTTAATTCCTTAAATTGTAATAACTTGATTGCAATTGATGTGTTTTAGGCATATATTTACTATAGAAGGTACAACATGGATATTTTTCAACCATGGTCATCCCAATATTATGCCAAAGACCTTATTATGTGGTATAACTAGAAAATGAGTAGATAATATAGTAAGGCCCATTTGAAGAGGCAACATAATATGTACCAAATTGGTTTTTTTTGCTATTGAATGTCTTGACACTTTTAGTTGTCGCTTATATGCCATAATGAAAGTACCCCAATGAATAAATCAATTTTAATGTGCATGTATTTTAACTTACTTCATTATCAATTAACACACTGTTAATAGGTGATTTATCAATATAAGATCATATACATAAATCATGAAAATTAGAATCATCATCATATTTCACTATAATCAAATGTATTCACAAGATGTTGTTGGATATTTTGTGTGATTATACCAATAAATCATCCAATGGGTGATCTTATGAATCATGAAGTTGATAAGCATTGTAAGTATGATGCACTATTGAATTGTCGTTACTAGTATGATGATTAGGAAATGGTTCATCAAAAATATTCAATTTAGCATTTTCATATTTTGTAGGCTTAGTTTCCTATATAGGAGTGCCTAGCTCAATAACATTGTTATATTTAAGATCATAAATAAGATGTCTGAGCTTGAATCATTTGTTAGTATAATGACCATTACATTTATGGTAATCAAAATATACATTATTATCAAAATATTTTCCTTGTGGTTTACTCATGTCAAGTTCAAATGGAGGATGCAAAGTAATTAGATTACATTCAAGTAACTTTTGTAACAAAATTTAAGGTGAGTGTGGTAATCTAAAAAATGTCTTCTTGGTTGATCTAAGAAAACAATCTTATTAGAAGGTTGAGAAATAACATTAAATGTTATATTTGTATCTAATTTAGTATCTATTAGATTAGATTTTTAATATGGTTTTCTTTGAAAATTCATTATGGAAGTTGAAGTAGATGCAGTGCATAGTTAAGCTTGTTCAAATCAAGAATCTTGACTTCTCTTTCTCTTATTGTTTGAAAAAGTTATTCAAATGATCCAAAATTCTTGAAAATAATTGATTCATGAAATGGTACAAGAAATATTTTTTTGAATATATTTTATAATTAATTATTTTCCAATGTGTGAGTCATTTTGCATTACATGGTCTTGTAATGAAGCATATAATCAATAATAGGCTCACTAGTTCCTTACTTAAGTTTGGAAATTTATGCATAAGAAATTTTTTCATCAATGTTAAAACAAAGTGATTAATAAATTGATCTACTAATGGATTTAATGATTTGACATACTGAACAAGTAGATAATAAAACTAATTGAAGGAATAATATTTTAAGTTGATTAGAAAAAAATGGTTAAAAATTTATCAACATAATCTAAATATGATGTGTGAAAAGATTTGAGATGTTCTTTATCAACTTCACCTTCATATAGTGTAAATTTAAGAGTTAATAATATTTTAGGTAAAGGATATGAGGCTATATTGGGTACAATAGGATAATGAAATATGGGAAACTAAAGGTTGGGTAGCTTTTAGTATACCTTTCTCTAATTACAACACCTTAGAATGTAAAAATCAAATAGTTTGATTAAAGGGTTGTACATTAGGCAAGGTATACGTGTTTAACTCTTTTTATAAGTAAGAATTACCATGAAAAAGTATCCTAATAAAATAAAGATAAGACTACTCTAAAAATAAATCCATTTAAATGAATTTAGATTCTATTAATATTTTGATAAGATATATTGAATCTAAAAATATGCTAAATATAAAAAGTACAACATTGAATGATCTTATAACAGTAATAAAAAAGAGAAATTGTACTTAGGTTATACATTTATTTATGGATAGGTATAAGTGATTAAGGTATAGGAATGAATTTTTTGAATATCTATATCTATTCATTAGATTCTAAATATTAGCTTTTTACTAGTTTAGACACTTGTGTCACCCTGTGGACATTAACATTGATGCTAGTGTCCTGACTCTACCAATAGTGTCATATATAGAATATTACCTCTTTTTTAGAAATTCCACATACACCTATTATAATTTAATATCACCTTTTGGATTCTCTATTTAGTTCACACACACAGGTTCTTGATATTAATCTTTTGATCAAATCCCTAGCTCCTCCAATTAGGGCATGCCACCATGTAAAGTAGGGATTGGTGGGCCCAAGTGATGTCAAGTTTTCATTGAATATATATATGATATTGAGCACTAAATACATATATAATACTCCATATATGGCCTTAAACATATGTAGTTCTACCTTGTGTGTGGGCTTGTGTGTGGATAAGGTTGTAATATGCTATATGTGAGTGAATGTAGTGATCTAGCTTGAAACGTGACAAATAATGGTCATAGGATTATTTTTGAATGTTTTAGACCTATGAGAATATTTATATGACTGATATTAAAATATAGAATCATAGATTAGTTTATAATACTTAAGAGGTGTTTTATCTTGGTAAGTATTATATGTGTACTTGCAAATTAATTCATGATAGTAAATGGTCTTTGAATTATATTTATACAACACTTTTTTTCAGTAATATCATATAGGGTATATTAAGATAAATGGGTCAACCCATACATATCAAAATATTTTAAAATTTGAGTGTTTATAATGTATATACATTAGTGTTGGAACTAGGAGACTAACATCAATGCTAATGTCCAGGTCTGAACATTAGTGTCTTGAAGAATAGAGAAATCTTGAATCTTTGTAACTAACAATGAAGGATATATATTAGGTTTTGAGCCTATTGTGGGTTATATATAGGTGATATAGGAAATAATAATATTAGGGTTAGACCATAATATAATCATTAGGCATAGTGAGATGGTGAACACAAGCCTTGTGACAATGAAAAAGTCAAAAATTGAAGTGTAGATCCTAGAGTGATATTTTTCTAGTGTGAAAGACTAGTTTATCATGTAAAATCTAGATTTGAGTATTTACATTTCCTCCCTCTTTAATATAATAATGCATAAGGATGAAATTTCTAGTTTAAAGGAAATAAATACATACCATGTGTATAACACACCTTGATTTGACTTGAGCCCTATTTAGATTTTTTATATGTGTGTGACCTAAAACCAAGAGCATGTTATAAGTATACTTAGTGCATATAATCTAAAAATGAATAATTGAAATCACTTGAGAAAAAGAGAGAAAGGAAGGAGTACACATGTATGTTGATGCAACTATGTTTCCCCTTAGTATCTTGCTCTGGTAGTGATGCTTCCTAAATGAAACATTCAAGATAGGTTCACAATTGAGACTTGGAGATGTGAACTAAGGAATTGGAGGATGATCATGCCCCTAGTTTAGTTTAAGGAGGACATGTAAAACCTACATGTAAACATAATGTCGATAATCTATCCAATGTTTCTTTAGTCAAATGGTATAACCATATCAATCCATAATAATATAAGTAGTGCCAAGTCCATTGAAGGCAAAAAATATCAATTTCACTACTTAAGCTAACCAACTATTATAATAAATAAAAACTTAATTAGTGTTTCTTGGTAAGGTCACTGCATGAATATTAATATTTTTAAAATAATTTATCTATAATTTTGTGTATTTACATGTAATATAAACCTTAAATGTGTCTCAAATAGAAGTATATGTCAAAATTTAATCTTTCCTATATAAAATATTTAATTATGTGTCAAAAATATGAAAAACTCTTCCAAATTTGTGCTACATGTATAAATTTCTATCACAAGTGTTTCTAAATCATATAAAATGTATCAAATTATACCAATTATACCAACTATATGTATGTGGACTCATGTCTCTATGGCATGCCCCCATTTTAAGGTAAGGGGAATGAAAAGTGATAGTCGTATTATCTCAAAAGAATAATATAAACATGATATATCTATAACAATCATGTTGTAGATAAGTATATATTAGTATCATGTCTAAGTATATGTATCAATGAATCTCATAGTATCAAAACATAATAAGCCATAATATTCATAATATGGATCATGTCGATGTCTAAAGTAAAAAACTCTACAAAAAATCAAGTACACATAAAAGACTACTAAATGTCATGTAAAAAAAGGGGGTCTAAGGAGACTATAAAAAAGGGGCATGTTTAAATGCAAAACATTAAAAATGGGAGGACATGTTCAAATGTCCACACACCAAAGAAACAAATCAACACTCAAGGCACTGGGACCAAAAATTAAAGAACACATTCAAATGTTCCATAATTGACACAAGGAATCAAACAAGGAACACACTCAAGTAAGCCATATTATAAGAATAACTATAAGTGACTATCATAAGCATGTAATACTAGGCCCTAAATACATGTGTTAGAAAAATGTCTTTAAAATATCATATCAAGTGCAATGTGTAAGATAATATCATGAGAATAGGCATGTGTAAACATTGATATATAAACTCAACATGATAATTTAATATAATCATAAAATAATATAACTTATATCAATTATGATAAAATATAAGCAAGATGCGCCTAATGTAGTGTGTCACACAAGAAGAGGAAAGGTATAACATATGCATGTGAATGTATCATGGATATAGTGTATGCCTATATCACATTCAAGTACCCATGATACGTATGTTTATAGAAATGATATGATATCTACTAACATAAAACATACAACATATGAAAAATATAGTAAACATGAAAAATGATATTTTTTTTGTATTTTTGCTTTATTTGAATGTTTTTATATTTTCTTTATTATTTGATTTTTTCTAAAGTTTTAATTTTTTTGAATGTTTGAAGAAAGAAAGGAATAACCAATTATCCCATATAATGGATGATCATATGATGATTTATAATGAAAAAATATGTTATAAAAAATAGTCATGATACCAAAGATCATATATATGTGCCAAATCTAGAGATGAAGAATTTGTAATACTTTGTAACTTCCTCATAGGACTCTATGGTAATAAATAAACAATATAAGTTGTAATGGTTTGTGGAATATATTTTTGATTTCTCAGTGACATCATTGGTGTAACTATAACTCTGGCTATTTATATCTTATCTAAAATATGCTGATATGCTCTTAATAATGGGCTAGAATATGGAGATGTAAATGAAGAATTTATGGTTTCCACTGTGTATCTATGATGTAACAACCTCTTAAGTACTAGTCATCTATGAAAGGGATTACCTTTTGTTTATGCTTTTGTGAATGATTAATGTTAGTAGGTTCTATGATTATTTGTCTTAAAACAAACTTCTCTTGTTGTAACAGATGTTCATATGAAATTCTTGAAACTATGATTACCCTATTGGCAAGAATATATTAAATACATCCATGCACTATGGAAGGTACTACATTGATATTATGATTCTAAGGTCATCCTAATAACATATAAAATACTCCCATATGTGGTATAACTAAAAAGGTTATTTTCACAAGTGCTACACCAACCTATAAAGGTAAATAAATCTCACCAAAAAACTTATTGTGCTATCCCATCGAATGGTTTTATCATCTTGGCCGAATGGTGTAAATCATAATGTGTATATCTCAAAGATGTGGGTAATGTCAAGATACATACATTCTCACTAGAACCATTATCAACCATAATACTATATATAAGTTTATTTTCAATATGTTCTCTAGTAAATAGTGAATGAAGACATGATTCATCATCCATAATCTCAGTGTCATCAAATGAAATAGAAGGCCTTTGAACCATAAGAGGTATCTCTCGTGTAAGTGTGATAATAATCTCATCTAATGGATTCCCATAATGTATTAGAGGAGGATGTGAATTATACACCATTTTCATTTTTAATATTTCCTTATAATGATCTTGCAATGGATTTTTGAATATATTTTGATTTTTATAGTCATTTGGTTATGACCTAAAATCCTTTATAAGATCATAAAATATAATTTGTTTACTATAAATAATATTTTATATCCTATGCTTCAAATTATAACATTCATTTTTAGAATTCCCAACACATTATTGGTAGTAACAATATTCATTTTCATTATATCCTCTTGGTAGAAGTTGATCATATCAAGAACCATAGGATGAGGGAGAGATATAATGACACTCCACCAGCTTTTAAAGAAGAAAATATGGAGACACAAATAATTTTTTAAACTATCTCTTAGGTGCATTTGATAAGATGATCTGATTAGGTTATTATGACACTATATTATCCAATTTTGTTGCTTCTATTTTAGCCTCCATAGGTTTAACCTTAGAGGTTATCTTGATATAAAGATTGGTATTGGATGTATTCAATGTGTTTTTTATATACTTAAGATTTTTCAATCTAATAAGTCTCATTTTTTATATCAAACAATAGGGAATAATTCATCAAAATATTTAAACTTCTTGAAGATAACATACTCATCTAATGGGAAAATCCAAATTTTATTAAAGATATATTAAATTTATTTATCTCCCATTGGATTTGTCCTTTTTACTAATATTGTTTTATACCTCAAAATATATTCATTGATAGGTTCCTTGGTTCCTTGCTTGATCTTTGAAATTTGTGCATATGACATATTTTTAGTAATATTGATAAAAAAATGTGTTATAAATTGATCCACTAGAAGATTTAATGGTTTTATTGATTTTATTAGTATATCATACAACTATCTCAAAGCATAATCTTTTAGACTTATTATAAATAATTTAATTAAAATTTTATCATTATAAGCATAGTCAAAGCATGTTGTATAGAAATATCTGAGATGTTCAAGATCACCCTTGTCATAAAGTGTGAACTTGGGTGTAATAAAAACGATTGTAAAAGGGTGTAAATATATTTTGGGTATAAGAGGATTATGCAACACATATTTTGAATTAATATCATAAGTTTATTTCAAAACATTTTATTCAATGTTAGTAACCTTAGCTTTCAAATCTTAAATAACTTGAAGAAGAGTTTTTACAATAGACCTAGTGGGATTAAGATTTAATATTGGGGAAGTCACCAAAGAAGATGTAAAATTTTTAATTGATATAAACATTGAAACTATTAATTAAGTTGAACTATTAATTTTTCTAATGGAAGAAGTAATAATAGTTTTTTAATATATGGGGAACAATGGTATAAAAACATATCATGTGCACTTACTATATTTATGATTCAACATTATGCTCAAGGGAAGGGATATTGGGATTGAATTGGTAGTGGTAACATTTAGGGATTCATCATTACTAGATGTGGATGCATTATCCTTAACATGTTTACTGATTTCATCTCATGTAACATTCAAGAATGCATCAACTAATTCATTATTTGTATTTCTGTGGTCAATTAAGGCTTCCTCATCTTCCATTTAAAAATGATGTTTATTTACATGGTCCATTTTAAATGAAAAATATATGTCAATAATAATTTAAAAATGTATATTTGAATAAATACAACAATTTGAAACCCTGTAACACTGAAGATCCTATGACAAGCTAGGATGTGCATGAGGAGACTTAGAGGTTATGTTCACCAAATGTTTCACACTTTTTTGAAATAAGGATGAAAATGAAAGATTAGAATAATAAAATAAGGATAAGACTACTCTAAAAATCATACCAATTAAATGAATTTAGATTCTACTGATATTCTGATAAGATATACTAAATCTAAGAATATGTTAAAAATAAAAAAGTATAATATTCAATGTTTTGATAATAGTAATGAAAAGGATAAATTTTATTTATATTATAAATTTATATGTAAATAGGTTTTATTAGTGTATATTAAATAATAAATAGTCTAAATATATATATATAATCATCAGATTATGAATATTAGTTTTCTATCAATCTGGACACTTGCATCCCCTTATGGACACCTATTTCAATGATAGTGCCCTAATTTTTCCACTAGTGTCATCTATGAAAATTTGAATATTTTTTAGAAATTACACATATTAATATTATTATTCACTATAATATTTTAAATTCTCTATTCATATTATGTACATAGGTTCTTAATATCAATATTTTGATTAAAACCTAGCTTTTCCAATTAAGGCATGCCACCATGAAAAAATAAATTAGTGGGATTAAGTGAAGTTAAAATGAACTAAAATAAACCTCTATAATTTAGTGTTTATTAAATAAATAATACCCCAAATATGACCTTAGACATATTTATTTATCCCTTATGTATGGGTTTGTGTGTGAACAAGGGTGTAGTATGCTATATGCAAGTACATTTATGATCTAGCTTGAAACTTAACAAATAATGCTCATGGATTAATTTTTTAATACTTAAAAACTTTTAGAATATTTAATCTATGATTTATATTGAAATATGAAAGAGTGAGGTAGTATTGAATACTTGAGAGGTGATTTTTATTGGTAAGTATTATGTGTGTTTGAAAAGTAATTGATGATAATGAATGGTCTTTGACTTATATTTATATAACACCTTTTGAAAATAATCTCACTAAGGTTTAATTAAGATAAATAATCCAACCCATATATCTTAATATTTTAAAATTTAAGCATTTTTAAGATACAAACACTAGTACTGGAACTAGGACACTTGCATTAATGCTAGTGTCTAGGTCTGAATATTAATGTCTTGGAGAATAAAGAATTGTTAAATCTCTATAAATGATAGTGAATGATATATATTAAGTTTTAAGGATAATATAGATTATAGGTGATATAGGTAATTATAATATTAGATTTGAATTATAAGATAAAAATTTAGCCATAGTAAGATGGCAAATGTGATCCTTATGACATTGATAAAGTTAAGAGCTAAAAGGTTGATCCTAGAGTGATATTTGTCAAATGTGTAAGACTAGATTATCATGTAAAATATATATTTGAGTATCTATGATTTTATTTAGTGTGAATAAATATAAAAGGATTTGATTGATTTAATTAATTAGGCATATACATATAAATTTATTGGAAAACATGCATTGCCCCCAAGTCTAGAGGTGTGGATGTAAGAACATGATAAACAATAGTAGTAAATCACATGTTGTAGGGTGTATAGTAAGTTGTTCAAAAAAATCATTTGGTTCTTGAGATGTAGTGGAATGGTTATGTTTATATTATTATTTTTTAGATAAAAATAATAAAGAGTTAATGTCAACATATTAACCAAATTCTTTTTCATCCACAAAGTCAATTTTTTTGCTAGTATATGCATGAGTCTTATCACTTTATATGGTCATAATAATTCTACCAATAGGGTGTAAAGTAAATAGTATAGCATCTAAAATATATGAACACTCTTGTTCCCATGTTATAATTTATTTTAAAAAAAAACATTTCATAAATGAAGCTTGTGTATTAAGTTGGAGAATTATCCTATCACAATCATAAAAATTATCTATATCATTCATGGCAAGAATATTACAAAAAATAACTAAAAAAAGAAATGATAGAAATAAAAGAGGGTTTTTTGTGTATGAATATTAGTAAATCCTTATTAAATCCAAGGAAAAAATAATATAATTAAAATTTTAGATATCATCTAAGGTAAAAATAAAAAACTTTTAGTGTTATTTATTATGTCTGAAGTCAAAAGCATGTTATTTTGGTATCAGATTTAGATCCAAGGTCAAAAGGAAATTATTATAGTGTTAAATATTCAAGAATTTATTTAAACCCTAAAACATTTTTTCTAAAACCCTATAAGGTTAGAACCATAAAATAATTAGGGTTTGTAATTCGTAAACAATAAACTAGTTCATTAATATGTTTTAATAAAATTTAGATTAATAGGTGAACTGATCCTAATTAAGAAAAAATGAATAAAATATAACATAGTGTTTCAAATGACAATATAATAAGTATAATGAATGATAATAACTAAATTTAAAAAATGAAATTATGTATAACTATGTAAATGAAATAAAAATTTAGTCGTTACTATCTTATGGTTAACTAACAAAAATTAGAAACATGGAAATAATGACAATGTTTGTAAATTCTAAGAAGTTGGATCTGAGACTATGCAAGGACATGAAATAAATATATAGACTTTATAAAATCATACTATTTTTATCATTGGTAAATATTTTATTTTTTTTAAAAATAGTTAGTTTAGGTCACAGACATGTGTGATAGCTTGAGTTGATTTGTATGTGCAATTTTGACCTTCAAAAGTGTGTGAAAGACTTACAAATAAAATTTTTGAGGTTAAAAATATAGTATTAAATGAAATAATTAAAAATAGGCAAGAAAATAAATCTAATTAGGCTGATCTAATCCAATTTATCCCATGATGACTGGATTCTACCTACATGTCTAATACTTCAAGGATGGAAATCAAGCCCAATGTAGTTCTCCCACCTAAATGCTTTGTGTAATTTTGTTCCTTTGAATATATGAATTCTTATAGAATTGGATTGAATACTTGTGTATGTTTTAATTAGGGATAGATAAAATAGGATTTGAACTTGGATAAATACTTATTTTAGTGATCAACATTAGAATTGGGATGAATAGGGAACTTTTACTCAATGTGCACTTGTGTAAATATGGATATGTATTGAAATTATAAAGTTAAGTAATAAGTGACTTGAGTGTGACTCTATAGAAATATAAAAGGGTTAGCTACACACTAGGAAGCATAAAAACATATAAGACAAGATAAGAGAGAGTTTTATTTGAAAATATAATTATTGGTAGGAAAAAGATAACAATGTCCCATGGAGACAATAACATCTCCCATTATTGTCCCTATTAGATGTTGTTTTCCTCTAGGGATAAGTGTAGATATTTGGATATGGGTTGGTCCTAATACATGCTTCAGAGAATTTTAACAATCAATACATTTTTATAAGTGAAAAATGATAGTTTTAAATAAAAATAGATATTCACTAGTGCTTCAGATAGGGTGAAGTGGTAAAATAGGTATTAATTAAGTGTGTAAGTTAATTAAATATAAAAAGGGGTAAAACTAACATGATCAAGTATTTTTGACCAGATTTGGGAATTTAAAATTTTGAATTATGAAATGAGATTAAATGTGTAACTAGATAGGTATATATACCCAAATCTAGATTTTACATGATGAAATAGTCTTGAACACTTGAAAAATATCACTCAAGGCTCTAAATTTTAGTTCATGACCTCCTTGAAACCAAAAGGCTTGAGTTTTCCATTTTAGCATGCATAAATTATTATATTATGGTTTGACCATGATATTTTGATAACCTAAATCACCTGTAGCCAAAAATATGCTTAAAACCTAATATAGATCCTTCACTATCAGTTACAAATCCTTAGAAACTATCTATTCTTTTAAGACACTAATGTTTAAACCTAGACACTAACATCAATGCTAGTGTCTTATATCCAACATTAGTGTTCGTACATTAAAAACACTAAAATATGAAAGTCTTTTGATGTGTATAGTTAGTATATATGTATTAGTTAACCATCCATGATATTATTTTGAAAAGGTGTGGTATAAGTACAAAACAAATCCTATTAACTATTCTATCTAGTAATTTCTAGGAAAACACCTATTCAAGCTCACTAAATCATTCACACAATTGAGTTATACTACCCTATTCTTCCATATTTCTAAATTAGTCATAGGATTAATCCTATTATATGTCTAAATTAGTCAAAGAATATCCCATGAATGGTATTTTTCAAGTTGCAAGTTTGGTCACTCTATGCACTCACATATAATATTACACCATTGTTCACAAAAAAGCCCACATGAGGAAGATAACTACATAGGTTTGAGGCCCTATTCAGAGTATATATATATATATATATATATATACATATATACACATATATATATGTATATATATATACATATACATATATATATATACATATATATATATATATACATATATATATATACATATATATATATATATACATATACATATATATATATATATATATACATATACATATATATATACATATATATATATATACATATATATATATATATATATATATATATATATATATATATATATATATATATATATACACATATACATATACACACACACACACACACACACACACACACACACACACACACACACACACACACACACACACACACACACACACACACATCCCTCACTAATAGAGGGGTATTTTAGGTCAGATATACTTCAATTTATCCCACTAACCCCAATTTTTGTAGGGTGCATACCCTAATTAGATGATCTAGGGTTTTGATAAAAATGATATTAAAAACATGTGTACATGATATAAATAGAGAATATATATATATATATATATATATATATATATATATATCCCTCACTAATAGAGGGGTATTTTAGGTTAGATATACTTCAATTTATCCCACTAACCCCAATTTTTGTAGGGTGCATACCCTAATTAGATGATCTAGGGTTTTGATAAAAATGATATTAAAAACATGTGTACATGATATAAATAGAGAATATGTAAGGGGAAAATCAAACATAATAGGTTTAGGTGGATCTTACATAAAATATTTAATATTTCATAATATACATTAATGGAAAAATTAGGACACTGGAATCAATGCTAGTGTCCATAGGGTGATGCAAGTGTCCAAACTAGTAGAAAGTAAATATTTATAATTTGACGATGGGATCTAGATCTTTAGATAATCCACTCTTACACATGCACTACCATATATTTTTTCACATCAATAAACAAGATAATTAAAATTTATATTTTGCATCTCTATTATCATAACATTGACTTTTGTACTCTCCATATTTAGCATATATTTAAATTCAATATATTTTATCAAACTATTAGTAGAATCTAAATTCAGTTAATTTCTTTATTTTTTATTATAGTCTTCTCCTTAGTTTACTAGGATAATCTTTTATTTTAATACTTATTTACAAAAAGGGTTAACCATTTGGTGAACTCAACCTCTAAGTCTTTCTATGTAATCTTAGTTTGCCCTAGGGTTTTTCATTTTTTATTTTTGAATTGTTATTTTAAAAAAAAAATCACATGTATCAAAAATCTAAATAAATTAATCATATTTATTATGGATACATCTAGTAATTATTTTCTTTCACAATACCTTATTATAGTTATTGATTTCCATATTACCTCACATATATAAATCAATAAATAATATAATCAAATAGATTCAACAAATTGGTAAATAAAGAGAGTAATTTAACACACAAAAACTATAATATTTATTTATAATTATTTCTGCAATACCATTAAACCCTTGTCTATATTCAATAGGCACAAACATGCATGTTATCAAAATTTTATACCAACTATATCCTATTCAAGTGATATTTATCATCCACTCCCATTATTTTCCATGATTTATACTAGATTCCATGGTCCATGTTATTACTACATGAAAAGGAAAGTGTCTCCAACATGTTCAACCACCTATTAATATATAAGAGGTACCTCCTAAGCCTAAGATAGTAATAAAATATAAAGGGTATGCTATGATTAAACAATTAATTAATACCCATGTTAATATATCAATCTTTATGATTTATAAATAGTAAACTATATATAAGGATATCTATTATCAAATAAATTTTGAACCCATTTTGTGTTATAATAGTATGAGTTGTAATACTTAGAAAATCTAATAACATAATAGGATCACCTCTAATCTATGGGACCTTGGAAAATTGAGGTGAACCTCTAGATAAGGATGAATTCATTTCACTAGGCTTAGTGCAACTAATACATGACCAATAAACCTCAAATTTTAGATTTTTAGTGATCTTGATCCTAACTAGGGATTTAACTTGTAAAGAAAATGAGTTTAGAAGGTTTTTTGAAACTATAAAATGGTTATGCACTAAATTTTTATAGTGGAAATTAATTCTTTCTTTGATTTAAAAAAATTGAAAAATAATATATTGAAATCTCTTTAAGCACAATCTTACATAAGTATGAGATTGAAGGTAATATTGGGTATTTTATCAAACAAGGAACAAAGTTACTAAATTTTGGCAAATAAGTTTTCAAAAGGGAAAAATGAATACCATAAATGAATCTATATGATTGAAACAAGACTTATATCATTCAAAAATGGAATAAAGAGCAGTATATACATAAATATAACAATAGATAAGGAAGGAAAAACTTTAGTATATTAATATTATCTAAGTTACATGTAGATAAACTTATCAAGAGCATTAAATTTTTTCTATTCTTAAAAATATCCATGGGTTGTAGGAAACACATATTTATACAAAAAATAACTCCCTTGAGAGAGAAGAAGACAAAAACCCTTACACTCAGTTCTGTAGAAAGAAATTATGGAATCTACATACAAATTTCATCATTCCCATCTTTAAAAGGCATCTTTAGTGGAGTAGAGGGAAGAAGATGACTCTGCAATGGTTGGGCACTTCACCAAGTGTTGAAAGAGGATAAAAATATATTGTAGTCATTTAATTAAACCATCTCTCTTTAAGTTTTGTTGAGTAAATTTGTCCCAAGAAAAGGGGCACCAAAATAAACCTCATTACTTGGGTAAAAAATCAAATATTTTTTAATATGTGGATATTTTAAAACTAAATTTTAAAAACCTAACTTTAAATTTATAGTTGAGGCTTTTACAACTTTAATTCATTCAACTTGACAAAAAAGAAAGTGCAAATTATAATGTGAGATTTTATAACTAAAGCCATTCAACTTGTCAAAAGGAAAAGTGTAAAATACAAGTTGAACTTTTTCAACTAAAGCTTGAAAAAAGACAATTGAAAATTACAAGTAGTTATTTTTCAACTTAAAGTTAAGATCTATCAAAATGATAGTTGCAATTATAACTTATAACCTTACAATATATCTTATAAAATTTGTAGTTTAAAGAATGTATTTGCACAAATAATTAAATTAAATCAATCCACAATAGTGACTTCTGAGGATTCATTATATTTTTCTACTTGTATCTTCTCGATATAAGCATTGAATCTACCAAATATTTATTATAGGCACTCTTCATTAGGACAAACTATGTAAATATTACTAAGTGTATTGTGATACTTGATGAACCGATAGATGAAACCCAAATTAAAATTTGTATCATGTGATGAATCCTTTTTTATTACCTCTTTAAATTTGTCATAGACATCTTGAATAGGAAGGGGCATATTTTGGTAATCTACTCCTTTAATTGATAATTTACAAATTGAATCTTTAATGACATACATTGCATTTGTGGCCTTGTCACATGTGTTGTTGGCCTTGTCAATATTTTCACTAAGTATTTTGATTTTGAATTTAGCTACCTTTTCCATCTCATCATTCTCCAAATGGATTTTTATAATAATTTTAGACATAAGGGTGTAAACTTATATTTAGTCAATGGTATACAATTTATGAAAGTAGAGGTTTAGAATTTCAACCTCTTCTTCATATTTACTTATCTTTGTCTTTAGAGATGTTAGGACATCTTTTAATGTTTTTAATAGTCCATGGACAACCCTATCACCTTATTTCCTTTCATGATTAGTTATTCATGTTAATATTTCTTATCTCTACCCATTATACCAATATTTGTCATTACATCTAATGTTTTTTATTTTGGAATTGAGAGAGAGATTGAATTGGTTGAGATGATTCAAGTTGAATTGATAGGTCTATAACTTTCCTTAAGGAAACCATCAACTACTCAACCTTATTATTTATCTCATCTTTAGTGACCTTGTCAATGTCAATTTTGTCAAAGAGAGAATTTATGCTTGTCTGAACATCATATTTTAGTCCCTCTCTTATTGGATGACTGAGGTGTACTTTAGATAGTTAATAATCCCCAAATGCTAAATCTTTTTTTTTTTAGGTGTGGGAACTGCTGTCCCCATACATTTTCCCCTATTTCATCATATGATATTATGGATATGGTTTTGGGGCCTCTCTTTAGTCATTTAGATGCTTAAAATTGACCAAAATCTAGGGTATTGGTAGATATCATCCATTTACTTTTCTTTGACACTAATTGTGTCATCCAACTAAGAGTTGATACCAGTGAATCTTGTGTTATTCCAACAACCACTGTTACCTATGAGTCTATAACTAAATCTTCCACATTGGTAGTTACCATAATAAGCACCATATCTAGCACTAACAATACTGTTGAGTCATCGAATAGTGATTTGGTTATCTCTTTCAGATTGGTGGGTTGAGTATCCATAGTTGTGTTAGTGTGCATATCTATTTCCACTTTCTTGTTTGGGGTTTGGGTTAATGTGAGAGTGAAATAAGTAAATGATACATCGATAGGTAGAGTAGATGTGCTTATAAGGGGTGTGAAATCTAGAAGCAACATAGGTAGAGAGGTAGGTATGTGTGGTTGGACCAAGGGAACTTGTGGAAGGGTGGTGTCCAAGGAAGTAATAAAATAAAATAATGTAGTGGGAATGGTGAAAGTGGAAGTAGTGGGTAGTGTGATGGAATATGAATTAGTATCCATCCCAGTAGTTGTGATGGATAGTGGGGTTGTAGTCAAAATGATTGAGTCCACAACCATGTATTATTAGGTGGTGTTAATGATTAATAGGGTGGATGTAGGGGATAATGTGGAAGTGATTGTGGAAGAGGGAGGTGAAGGTGTATTTACAATAACCAATGGAATCACATTCACTGGTAGGTTAGATGAAGGAAAAATTACTTTCACTAGTGGGCTCAAAGAAATAAGAGGGGTGATTACTTGTGTTGGTTGGATAATAGAGATATGAGGAAGGGTTACTATGGTTATATCCCCTATAGAAAATAGAAATGCTTGGTCCATTGGCTAGTTTTTTGGAACTCGTGTGCTAGAAGAAACCCTTCTTTCCTTCTACTTTTATTTCCCTTTGTGAGAAATAACTGGCCCAACTACCTGATCTATTAGAGTGCCACTGTGATAACCTTCTATTGTTTCTACCTCTACACCCTTATCCTTTACATTCCTAAGTTTGTATGTTATATTCAAGATCTCTTTGGTTATTTTAACCCCTTTAATTCTTAACTAGTTCAAATTTTTGTTTATAATTGGGGTGATTTTATCTAATAAGGAGAAGGATTCATGTGTAGACCACCTAACTTAAGGAGGAGGTTAGAGGTATATTTGATTATCATAATACACCCTATCTACTAGTTGTTCCTCATCTTTCAAATCTTTTATAATGGGTACCATATCATAAGTCTTAATTTTTTCTAGGGTTATTCTAGAATAATCCCTTAACTTAACCTCTTCCTCATCCTACATATCCTCCCAATTATCTTCATAAAAAATAAGTTGGGAATAAGGGGCACCTAATAAGTTAGTAACATAATTGATCACATCATATAAGGGCCTAACGTTTTGAGCTCTTAGGTTCATCTGAATCATATCTACATCGACACATTTGGCCTTAGATAAATATGGGTAGGTTTATCTCCCTATATTGATAGGGAAGTGTATGCTTGTCTTGTGATTTCTTGATAAGAACTTGTGGGTTTCCACTAGTTTTCTTACAAGTTCCATTAAGGCCCATTTGTCACTTACATATTTAGAAAGGGTGTAAGGACACCCACTAAAACCACCAACTATTATGTATGAATATGTGTTGAACTAAATAAAGTATGACCCCCAATTTGCAATTTTTATAGTTATAGCATCATAAAATCTTTTTCTTACTATATCTTGTTCAAACATGGTTATGATGTAGTAGATGAAGGCATCATTAACTCTTATGAATTGTTATTTACTCCCCTCAAAATTGAGATAAATATAATAATTATTAATTTTTTTGATATGATATATCATTATATTTAATCCTAAGAATGCCCTCCCTTTTGATAAAACATAGATGAGGTAGGAGGTCATGTAGAATTTTCCAATGGTTTGAACCTCCATCAATTGTCTATGAATAGAATCACTTATCAATTGGGCCCAATGAATGTATTGATTTTTTTATTGGATTACCCAAATATAGTGGTACATCTAATCTTGGTATTTATTTGCATTAGGGATCCCTATAACTCTATGTAAGAGTATAATGATATCTCTCACATCATCTTTGAATTTTATCCTATCCAGAGTCTTAGGCATTCTTTTGGAAAAATGCTTAGGAGACTTCATCATCATTTATTTATAACCAATAAACATGATGAGGAATTATCTTGATATAAATTCATGGAGGAATTAGGATTAATGTCTATGTAGCTTTCAAATTTTGGTATCAAGAACATAATATCAATAAAATATGGATCTAGTCTCATAACCTTCTCTCCTTTATCATTTAATACTTCTCTCTTCTCTACATCATAGTGCTTAGCCAAGGTGAGCACAAGCTTAGGTATTTACAATGAGAGTGGAAAGTTTATAGCCTAGGGTAAACCACTACCATAAATTATCTAAATCTAGTCAATCTTGAATTTTGCATTGACTCTAGTCCAAAAGTCTACTAGGTCTGTCTGACCTAGATTTGTGTCAATTATCTCATTGATGTTGGAATCTAAGTTGGAAGTGACATGAGGACCATTTGAATTGAACTTCATCTATTTTTTAGATATATACACTAGGAAAATAGGTGTGAGAAATGAATTATATAGCTATTCAAGATTTGGGCTTGCAATTATAAGTTATTTTCTCGATTTGAACTTGGCAAGGTTTAGTAATGTTTTTGTAGGGTTCCTATGGGAAAATGGTGTGAAATAATAGTTGTAAAGTCTAACTAAATGGTCTGGTGGGGTTTTAATTTGAAATTACACTTGAAAATTCCAACCAAAGGTCTGATGAGGTTATGGTTTTTAATTTCACATTATAACTTTGATAGTAACTTAGGGTGATAAAACAAAGGGTATCCTCGCCTATATTTAAATAGGGATTTTAGGTGTTTCTTTAGTTAAAACTTATTTAGGATTTCAATTTGAAAAGGTAGGAGGAATTTATGCCTAAATTTGAATGGGGATATTTTAGGAAAACCCTAAGGCAAATTAATAAGCACTTAAACAAAACTAATAATAATATTTAAACATAGGAATGTAAAATTTGGAAAATTATGAATAGAAAATGATGTTTTTGACAATCCTTGAGAAATACCCTTAGATAAGACAAGGTAAAATGATTAAATTTTTTATAAATATAAAATTTTAGGTGAATAGTTAAATAAATTATAAGTAACCTAGGATAATATAAGGGATATATGTGCAAGATTCTACAAATTGGCAATAGAGGTCATCTAATGTCTGGTTTACAATGCATTATTGGGATTTGAGATCTAATTAGTAGTGTCATTTGGAGGAGTTTTAGATTTGGTTTAAAATGATGAAAAACCTAAATTTTATATTAACTAACCCCTAAATAAATGACAAGCATGTTGATCAGTGGTGGGAGATGGATAAATAGGTAGGAAAATGGGTTGGTAGAGTTACTTCAAAAGTTTTTAACTTGTAAATTTGTAATGTGTTCTCTACTATAAATTTTATAATTTATTTGATGATCAAATATCCATGAAACCTTTGTATATCTATAGTTTTAAAATATGCTTATTATTATCTAATTTTTGCTCACCTTAGTAATCAGAAATGCTTTAGGAAGTAGGGGATGAAGTTTGGTTTACACTTTGTAACTTTTTAAAGTTGAAAAATGTAATGTGAGTTTAAATTTATTTTTGGTCTTGGTGAAAAGTGGGAAGTGGAGTCTACATTTCACTTTAAAACTTTGTAAAGTTAAAAAATGTAACGCAAGCTCTAATTTCTACTTGGTCTTGGTGAAAAGTAGGAAACAAAGTTTGCATTACACTTTACAACTTTATAAAGTTACAAAATTTAATGTGAGTACTGATCTTCACTAGGGACTTGGTAAGTGGGAAAATGGAGTCTTAGGTGTATTTTGAAACTTTAAAAAGTTACAAAGTGCACAAAAATGTTTGGTTTCTACCTAGGTCTCGAAAAAGGGTATTTAGGCCATTTTAAAGATTTTCTCAAATTTTTTTAAAGGTTTCCTCTAAGTAACAAGGTGTTTTGAGATTTTTGGCACAAAAATTTCAATATTTTTGGTGAGAATTACAAGGTGATTGCCTACTAATAAGTTTATTCCTAGTAGCCTTCTAGTTCATTAGGCATGGAATCATCTGAAGTTTATCACATAATACTTGGAGAAGAAATAGAATTGGGAATTGCCTAAAATAAGAAACAAAATAGGGAAAACACAACAAAAATAAACTAGGGAAGAAAAACTCCTAGTGAGTTGCAGAGTGTAAAAAAAAAACTCATTTGTAGGAAAACAAATAATCCTAATATATACAAATATTTATAAAGAATTCCAACCTCAAAAATATGCTTTGAGGTATATACCATTGAATAGGATAAGTAACTATAATCCATCAAGCCTAGATATTTGGAATTCATTGGCTCCTTTGTATTGGGTTATGATGTATGGACCACTCCATATTGCATCAAAATTTGTATGATTTCCTAGCTTGGCCCTTTCAGCATCAAATTTTAGAACCATGTATCCTTCACTAAATATTTTGTGAGATGATTTCTTGTCAAAATTTATCTTTACTTAAGCATAATTTGCTTCCATAACTTGCATTGATTGGTTCTTGACCTCTTCTAGCTCTATGAGAGATATGAAATACATATTCATTGCATCATTTTCAATTAATTCTAAATATTAAGCAAGTTCTAGAGATGATAAATCTATTGACAGTGGAAGTCTAGCTTCCCTTTCATAGACCAACATGAATGGATAATTGACAATGGCTCTTTTAGGAGTGATCTTATCAGCCCAAAGTGTTGATTTCAACTTAGTGTGTTAGGTCATCTGATTATCCTCCATTATCCTTTGAATAATACTTATGATATTTTTTTGGTATATGAAACCAATCCATTATCTTAAAATTAATAATTGGATGAAGTGTTCAAGTAAAAATTATGTTTCACTGCCCATTCACTCACCTGAGTGCCCCTAAAATCTTTGGTATTATCTGAGATAATGGTGTAAGGAACACCAAATCTAGTGACAATATTATCCATGAATTCTAAGATAGATGATTCTATGGAATATTTAAATGCAACCACTTTAATTAATTTGGTGAAATAATAAGTCACTTTAAAGACCCATTTATGACTAACACTTGATGGTAGATTGGTCATGATAAAATCCAATCCCTACTGAACAGATGGTTGGTTAGATTGGATTGGTTAGAGTGGGAGAGCTTGTAATATTTTATTACCTACAAATTAAGCACATTTCTCAAAAATTTTCAACCATATATGTACATATTTGAGTAGGTAAAGCTAATAGTAGCTTTCCCTCATTATTTTGATGGTAGTTGTCCTTAAAGAGAAATGACCACTTGATGAGCCATCATAAAACTCTTCGAGCACTTTTGGGATTTGATCATGCTTAATGCACCTTAATATATATCCATTAATATATTTCCCAAACAAGATCCCATTAAAAAGAGAATAAAGAATATATTTGAGCCTAAAGTACCTCTTTTTAGACTGTTAAAGCTCATGCAGATATTTGCCAATTTGTATGAAGGTAGCCATGTAACTGATCTATATGTTGAGTATATGAGGATGTTAGAGGTAAAATAAATGAGAGGGGGCTAAATAAATGAGCCCAAATTATCCAACTTCAATTTTGATCTTTGAAAATACTTAATTAGCTACCACACACATTCATAAGTATATAAAACATTCATTGTAATGAGCAAGAGAAACAATACAAGATCAATCAAATAATACATGACATACATGGGAAACCCTCTTAGGGAATAAAACCCACTAGAAACTACAATTATATTAGTATCCTATAATAATAAGAACCAATTTAGATCATCTACAAATGATCAAGGAACTACAATCCCTATTTAGTGAGACCACAATCCCACAAGGTGCTACCACACATGTTTAGTTGAGTTTCAATGACAACCAAACCTTTTAGAAAGTTTCACCTTGGAAGGAGGCTAAAAACACCTTAGATGCTTATCTACCATAACAACACCTATGAACACATCCACCTTTACACTGATGTCTTCAACACTTGATGATGGACCTATGATTATCACTCTTCACCTTTGCTCATACTCAATCTACAAGAGCACTATTCAACCAATAGAATTATGACTGATAGGTCATATAAATAGTACTCAAACTAATCTAATTTTTAAATAATCCTCAAGGAACTCTACCCCTCTTTCATTACATGAAACACACACACAATCCTCTCTTCAAACTCTCTTTAGTCTCTCACATAAAGTTTAGTAATCACCAT
This sequence comes from Torreya grandis, assembly GCA_037957365.1. Taxonomy (NCBI): domain Eukaryota; kingdom Viridiplantae; phylum Streptophyta; class Pinopsida; order Cupressales; family Taxaceae; genus Torreya; species Torreya grandis. The sequence continues at coordinate 730,151 of JARHVA010003956.1, forward strand.
CTTTGATATCACTATTTATAGAGCAATCTTGATAATCACTACCTTTGGTTGACCATTAGGCATGCCTTATCCCTTAAGGAATATCTCACACAAAGACATGGCTCAATACAATATCCATAAGTATAGCATCTATGGTTCACCCTTAATTAGTTACACCTTTTAATAAGTCCCTTGTAGCTCTTATAGGTCTCATGGAGACCTATTCACCCATTTATCTCACGTTCAAGCAAAAAAATAACACAAGACCAATTTCAAACACATGGGTCCACTCCTTATATCCCTTATAAAATATTCAAATGATCATAATAATCTTATATCACCTCTGTGTATTCTCAACCAACTCAAATATAGACCTTATATATACAAACACCATTACTAAGCATTCAATCAACTTCTTAAGCATTGTTCATACTCAAGATAGATTCATCACACCTCTAAAATAATCACGAAGTATCCTCATGGAGTCTAAAACACTCAAAAATAGAAAATTCATCTTGATACATTGGAACAACATCAACACAAGCTCAAACATCCTTCTTAAGTCACTTTTAGAATAGGCACAAACACACAGTCAACTTTTAAGCTTAATATCTTTGACTGTACTCACTTATAGATCTTGAAATCAGGCTTACTAGATGAACCATGGATTCCTCTTCATCTTTACTTTTTATATCACTAGAAAATTTGACTACCTTTCCAAATATATGGAAAAAATATAGAGCTTTGTTTTTTCCCTATGTAAAATCAAATATTTAAATATAAACAATCACAATTAACCTTTTAACACAATGCTCAAATCTTGTGTTCTCTCATCTCAGATAAATTATGCATCATTGATCTCTTTTGGTCTTTAATAATTAATGCTTGTTGTTTGATCAATCTATACAAATACCTGGTCATCATTGAATCTTTATCCTATACCTTTGCTTAGTCATTAAACATCATGTACCTATCTTCATCTCATTAATTCTTAAATTATTTGAGTAATGTGTACCATTGATCTTTATCAAGCTTTAACAGTTTTAAAATTGACTAAGTATGGGGACCCTTTCAATATACCTGGAAGGCTAACTTTGGATAGATATATCTTTTGCTAAAATCAATCTCATGTCCCATAAATTACACCATACATTCTCCTTTCAAAGAGGAATCCAACCATACAAAAACCATCTCTTATAAACCTCACACATGTGAGATATAACACTATTAAAATTCCTTCTCAAAAACTTCTATTATAGAGCCAACTATGCTTAGAATTTATCTGGGAGACTAGCTTTGCTCCTGCATAATTTTTGTCATACTTGAGCGCATGATCTCAAATTTAACACAAATCATCTATGCTAAAAATTAAAAAAACCCATATGATCAGTTTATCTTGACATATTCACACATCAAATATATAACACCATAAAAATTCTCCCTTAGCTCTTCTTACCATATTGCAAAATTGGCTATGGGAAAACATAGTCAAACTTCCTAGGAGCCCAACTTTGTATATGCATATATTTTTATGCACTACATCAAATGATCTAAAATTTAACACAAATAGACTAGGTATAAAAAATATAAAAACCATAAGATCACTTTCTCCTAAAATTTCCACTTGTGTGATATATTCCTTCATCAAACTACTTACTTGATTCTTTCTAGCCATATTACAAATTTGGCTATGGGAAAACAATGAATTCTAATTAAGAAGCCAAATTTTCACCCTCATATCTTTAACCATGATTCAATGCATGACTTGAGATATGGAACATAATAATTAGGGAGTAATTATATCAAAACCATAAGACAAACTCCCCTTGACTCAGTCACACATGGCAATGGTGACATCATCAAATTGTCTATTCAGATTTTATGCCACTAGACCCAAATTGTCTAATAAAAACTATGGATAACTAGATGAATTAAAATTATACAAACAACATCTCAAAGATTTATTAACTTCTAATAGGACCCTTTGTACATACTCAAATCACCATACTCATCCCTGACTCTCTTTAACCATCCCAACACTGAAGATCAACCAATCATACTTCAATCATATAAGAACAAGAACATTGCACACTTTGTCATTATCACAAAGACTACCAAGGAACTTCATCCACTCACAAGGACACCTCCATGACATCACCATGACATTATTGACAACTCTCCAAAAATCTCCCCCTTTTTCATTTATGTCAATAACCATCATATATAGCAATATACATCTCACCTTATCTCTCTTCAAGCACTCCCACAATAGAAAATTTCTCTCCCTTTGACACAATGACAAAGTGGGAACCAAATAATCTTTAGGACCTAAAAATTATAAAAAATATGAAAGGAACATATTATAAAGATGATATAAAATCCCCTTTACCTTGAGTCTACCTCTTATTTGCTTGATAAACTTCGTCTTGCTCCATGCCAACACTCTCTTCAACCAAGCATTACAACTAATGAAGAAAGAAGACACAAAATCAATGAAATATAATGGAACTCATCAAAAAACATTTGAGAGGGACTCCCCTTAATATTTATAATCCATTTAACATCTTGAGCATATTGAGATCTCCACACACCATAAAGAACCATCACACATGCTAACTAGCCTCTTCTCCTAAGCTACTACATGGAACACAAATCATAACTTCATGCCACTCACCATATAGGAACATTATCTCAATAAAATTGAGAACTTACCTTGAAACACACGTACTTTTCTCTTTTGTATAAACTGAGCAAAAATCAATCTTCTTCAAACTAGGCCTGTTTAGCCTCCTTGTAGTCCTACATGAAGCTTGTAGAGCCCACACCTTTCATTAGACACAAATTTAAGAATTTAAACTTTATATATATATCACTCTTATATTCTTCCTTAATCACACCAATTTTAAACAACATGCTCATCCTCTGCAACATAATTCCTTCACAAACCAACTTATCTAATTAGGCCTCCTATTTGACAAAAAAAATTAATAACTTGAGAACCACAAACCTTAAAATATATATGAATATTTATTTGACCACCCATTTTGCCCATTAAACATATTAATAATCCTTAGATATTAACTCATAAGGTAGATCACTTTCCTAGTAGAGCCCAAAACCCTACAATCTTAAAAACAAACAAAGTAAATGAAACACCTTCCAGTCAACATCCACCTCTAAAAATTATTTTATACCTAGAGATAATTATTACACACTTTTGGACTAAGATTTGAGCTTCCACACCATTGGGAATCTTGACTTCCTATAACCTATTTTAGGACCTATAAGCTCTTAAACACAAACTAGGAAACTTGAGAGCTAACAAGAATCTTCAAATTGACTTCAACATACCTTCAGATCACAAAACCACCTAGAGAATGATATAATAAGGTCAACAAACCTCTCTATGAAAAAATATCATTTTGACAAATCACAAATCCTCCTTTGCCATCCGAGAACCTTAAATCTAACCCTACAGACTTCTAAATAGAAAACACTACAACAACACTTACTTCTCCACTTAAAAGGAGTCTATTAAGAAACATATATAGAGACACCCTCTATACCTCAATGCTCTCAAACCAAAAAAAATTCTTTATATTCCTTCTCCTCCTCATTTAATTGATACTTATGGTTCTTCTTCTTCTTCTTTAGCTTAGGAGAAATAACTTCCTCATCCACTACAACATTCTCCTTTTATTCTATGATTGAATTGATAATATGTGGAGATGACATAGATTCAATACATACATTTTCATTTGAAGGATCCATCTTGCAGTTTGAAACCTCATTACTAGGTACAAACAATTGATGTTCTTTGCATCATACATGCTTAATAATAGGATGTTCACTTGGATCCATCCATATCTTAGGACTAGCCTCAACCAACACCTTGGTCTTCTCCTTGAGATTGATTTCTTCATTCTCAACATGAGTAGGCAATGAGATCTCTTGGTAATTTTTAAATTTTGAAGCATTTTCCACCATAGAAAAAAAATTATGTGGACCTACAGTTTTATCATGACTCACACTTGCCACTTTTGGATTCCATGTGTTAACTTGCCTTCTTCCTTGAACTCTAAGATCTTGATTAAATATATTTTGTCTTGTAGGCCTTTGCTTGCAAAACCTAGAAATGTGACCTCTTTGTTCATAATTCTATCACACCATACCTTTTTTAAGAAATATATCTTGCCTTACCTTATTTGGAAAAAAAATTTCAATGTGTCCTATGCTATGAAAAATAAAATAACCTTCCCTTTTTAAATATGACTCACCTTGTGTAATATTATATAAAAAATGGTTTTCAAAGTGTCCCACATCAGGACAATTAAATCACTTGATTCTATTCACACCTTTTAACTGATGACCCCTATCATAGTCCCATGCAAATTCATTTCTAACAAGTCTCTTACACTCTTTATCCCTATGACCAAATTGATTACATGTATAATATTAACCATTGAATCTTACATACCTCATGGAATTTATATATTTGATCTGATTTGTCTTTACTCTACCAATACCTTCATTCCTTTGTCAGATGATTTATATTTAAAGTATGATTGTCCTAGTTTACATTAGTCTTCATCTTGTCTTGAGTTACATTAATTTTTTCTTCTTCATATCCAAGACCAGTTCTATCACTAACATTCTTTTGACCTCTCAAAATGTTATCTAGATCACATGAGCTCTTTTTAAATATCAAAAATGAGTTCACCTTACTATATGTCTTCTTTAACTTAAGTTTCAAAGACTCATTTTTATAAAAAATACCTTGAACATTCTTCTTCTTTAGCTTTAAGGCTTGTAGACAATATTTATAATTGACAATTGATATGTTTGATCATATCTTCATGCTCCTTGGTGTTTTCATTAAATTGTCCTAGTTCACATTAGTCTTCATCTTGTCTTGAGTTACATTAATTTGTTCTTCTTCATATCCAAGACCAGTTCTATCACTAACATTCTTTTGACCTCTCAAAATGTTATCTAGATCACATGAGCTCTTTTTAAATATCAAAAATGAGTTCACCTTACTATATGTCTTCTTTAACTTAGATTTCAAAGACTCATTTTTATAAAAAATACCTTGAACATTCTTCTTCTTCAGCTTTAAGGATTTTAGACAAAATTTATAATTAACAATTGATATGTTTGATCATATCTTCATGCTCCTTGGTGTTTCCATTAAATTTTCCTAGTTCACATTAGTCTTCATCTTGTCTTGAGTTACATTAATTTGTTCTTCTTCATATCCAAGACCAGTTCTATCACTAACATTCTTTTGACCTCTCAAAATGTTATCTAGATCACATGAGCTCTTTTTAAATATCAAAAATGAGTTCACCTTACTATATGTCTTCTTTAACTTAGATTTCAAAGAATCATTTTTATAAAAAATACCTTGAACATTCTTCTTCTTTAGCTTTAAGGCTTGTAGACAAAATTTATAATTGACAATTGATATGTTTGATCATATCTTCATGCTCCTTGGTGTTTTCATTAAATATTTCCTCAAATACATTGAATTTCTCCTCATATTCCTTGATCTTATATTTCATCTTATTATTGATCTTATTCTAAATCTTTAGTTCTTTAAGAGCATTCATCAATACAATGTCATAGTCCATCTCATCTTCATTATCATCTGAATCACTCTAAGTAGACTCCTTCTAATGTGAGCAAATTCCTTCCTTATCCATGAATAGGTCTTAATATTTAATAGGACCATCATCTTCATGATAATATTCTAATTCATTATCTTCACTCTCATCTAATGAGCTGTAATCTTCTTTGTTGTAAAGACTGTTCTTATTCTTGAAGGACTTCTTGTTATTGTTATAATTTATGAATTCTTTCTTCATGTATGTCTTCTTGTCCTCATATTAGCCTTCACCAGGATCTTCATCATCATTATTATCATTCTTATGAGGGTAATTCTAATTAAAATATCCTATCTATCCATAATTGAAACATTTAAAGGGTAGTTTACTCTTATACTTCCCTGAGCCAGTGTTTAATTTCCTAGTAATCAAAGAAATCAGTTCATCATCATCAATATAAAATATGTCATCCTATTTTTACTTATTACCTTGGAACTTCTTCTTAGGCTTCATCTTTATCTCTAATGAATCTTCCTTATTTGGTGGTATATCATCATTTATTCTCATCTCATATGTAGTAAGGGTGCCATGCAATTGATCCATCTTTAATTGAGTAAGATCATGACTATATTTTATAGTAGATACTTTTGGATCAAACTTGAGAGAAATAGACCTTAATAAATTTTGTGCTATAGTATCCTCTTCAAGATTATCTCTAAGACCTTTGATGATGTTTATAGTCTCATCAACTTTTTATAGAAAGGATGCCACAAAATCTTCTTCCTTCATCTTGAGACTTTCAAATTGCCTTTTATGAGTCTACAACTTAACAAGATTAACATTTGAATCTACTTAAAAAATGATCTTCATTTTGTCACATATCTCTTTAGAATATGTACAATGGATTACCTTGGTGTATTTAGTCCTTAAAATACCATAAGTGATAGCATTAATTGCTTTATAATTGTTTTCAAATAACTTCTTGTCTATAACACTAGATGGAGGAGTAATAAGAGCAACATAAACATCCAAAATATATTTCCATACATCAAATCCTAGGGACATACCATATTTACTCATCATTTCACTCCAAAAAACATAATTGGATCCATTAAACATCAATGCTTGCTTAGTAGAGAAACCTCCTTGATGACTACCTATATTTTACCTTATATCACCTTCAATATGTTAAGCCTTTGCAAAAGAACCTATTTTGATACCAATTATTAGAGGTATAATAACTGAGATGGGGTGAATCAGTGAGCACAAATTATCCAACTTCAATTTTGATCTTTATAAATACTTAATCAATTACCATAAGCATTCATGAAGCACATAAAACATTCATAGTAATGAGCAAGAGAGATAATGCAAGATCAATCACATAAAACATGACATACATGGGAGACCCTCTCAAGGAATAAAACCCATAGAACCTACAATTTTACTACTATCCTATAAGCTAGCACACCTATCTAGTTGAGCTAAAAAACTAGACATTTTAACAAGTTTCACCTTACAAGGAGGCTAAAACTACCTTAGATGTTTAATTGTCACAATAAAACCTATGAACACATCCACCTTTGCAATGATGTCTTCAGCACCTAATGATGGACTTATGATTATCACTCTTCACCTTCACTCACACTCAATCGGTAAGATCACTATTTAACCAATAGAATTATGACCAATAGGTCATATAAATAGTATTCAAAATAATATAATTTTCAAATAATATTTAGGGAACTCTACTCCTTCTCTCTTTGAAACACACACACAAGCCTCTCTCTAAACTCTCCTTAGTCTCTCATATAAAGTCTAGAAATCACCATCTTTAATTTCACTATTTATAGAGTAATCTTGATAATCACTACCTTGGTCAACCATTAGGCATGAATTATACCTTAAGGAATCTCTCACATGAAGACATGGCTTAATACAATCTCCATAGGTTGGCCATAGCATCTATGGGTCACCCTTAAGTAACTACACCTTTTAATAAGGCCCTTGTAGCTCTTATAGGTCTCATGGAGACCTATTCACCCATTTATCTCACCAAGACCACTTTAAAATACATGGGTCCACTCCTTATGTCCCCTTAGACATGCTAAAATGATCAAAATAATCTTATCTTAGCTCTGTGTATGCTCAAACATCTCAAATAGAGACCATATATATAGGAACAACATTACCAAACATTTAGTCAACTTCTTAAACATTGTTCATACTTAAGATAATTTGATCACACCTCTAACATACTCATAGAGCATAATCATAGAGTCTGAAACACTCCTAAATAACAAATTCATCATGAGACATCAAAACAACATTAACACAAGCTCAAAAATCCTTCTTAGGTCACTTGTAGAATAAGATCGAACATATAGTCAACTTATAGGCTCAATATCTTTGACTATAATCACTTCTAAATCTTCAAATTAGGTTCATTAGATGCACCATGGATTCCTCTTCATCTTTAATTTTTATATCAATAGAAAATTTGACTTATTTTCCAAATATATGGATAAAATATAGAGTTCTAGTTTTTCCCTATGTAAATTCAAATATTTCAATAGCAATAGTCACAGTTAACCTTCAAACACAATGCTTGAATCTTATGTCCTCAAAGCTTAGATTGAATACACATCATTGACCTTTTTGATCTTTAATGTATAGGTACTAATGTTTAAACATTAAAACTCAGTCATATTGACCTCATCTCATGCAATATTATAATCTTGAATCCATTCACTCTATCAATCTCTATGGATCAACCATGTCTTTAATGATCAATGTTCACCATTCAATCAATCTTTATGAACACCTACTCGTCATTAGATCCTTATCATGTACCTTTGTTGAGTCATTAAACATCATGCACCTATCCTCATCTCACTTCTTCCTAAATTCTTGGATAAATTCACACCATTGATCTTTCTCAAGCTTTAACACTTTAAAATTTGACTATGGGGTCCCTTTTAATATGCCTAGAAGGCCAAATTTAGAGAGATATAGATTTTTATAAAATCAATCTCATGTCTCATAAATTTCACTAGATATTACCCTTTCAAAGAGGAATCCAACCAAATAACAACTAACTCTTGGAACCATCCCGTATGAGAGATATAACACCATTAAAATGCCTTCTCAAAAACTTTTGTTACAAAGCCAACTATGCTTATAATTTGTCTAGGTGACCAACTTTGTTCCTGCATAACTTTTATCATGCTTAAGTGCATGATATTAAATTTAGTGAAAATAATCTACACTCAAAACTAAACAACCCCATATGATTAGTTTCTATTTAAACCTTCACACATGCAAGATATAACACCATAAAAATTCTCAATTGGATCTTCTTGCCATATTGTAAAATTAGCTAAGTATGGGAAAACATAATCAAACTACTTGGGAGCCCAACTTTGCATATGCATATCTTTTGATTCACTACATATTATGATCTAAAATTTAGAAAAAATAGGATGGGTATAAAACTAAACAAACCCATATGATCACCTTCTCTTGCATCCACTCATGCAAGATATTCCATCATCATACTACTTACTTGGCTCTTTCTAGCCATATTACAAATTTGGCTAAGTATGGGATAAAAATGAATTTTTATGGAGAAGCCAACTTTGTACCCTCATATATTTGACTATGATTTGATTCATGAATTAAGATATGGTGTATAATAACCAGGGAATAATGTGATCATAACCATATGACTAACTCCCCTTGACTTAATCACATATGACAATGGTAACATCATCAAATTGCCTACTCAAATTTTCTATGACTAGACCCAAAGTGTCGAGATGAAAACTATGGAAAACTAGATGAATTATAGTTATGCACACAAGCTATTAAATCTATCTTGATGTCTGATAAGACCCATTATACATTCTAAAATCAACATACTCATCCCTGAGTCTCTCTAAACATGCTAACACTGAAGATTAACCAATCATACTTCAAGCATATAAGAACAAGCACATTTCACACTTTTTCATTATCACATAGACTATCAAATAACTTCATCTACTCATAAGTACACCTCCATGACATCACCATGACATCATTTATAAATTTCCAATAGAAGATTGGTTGGTTTGAATACCTTTTGAATGGATAATGTATCAATAGCCTTAATATCATAATCAAGTTACTCACATAAGCCTTTTCCTCTTATGAGGTTAGATATTTTAATGATCACATCATATTCCAAGACTTTCATGATCCAACTTACTCTTTTTTCATTTATTTCCTAGCTTAATAGGAATTCATTTATGTTCTGGTGACTAACCATCAAAATAATCTTGTTTTTTAAGAGCATGTGTATGAAATTTTTGAGAGCCTTTATTATTTCATACACTTGCTTCTCAATAAAACTATATATTTCTTCATAATACTTTAAGTATTGACTAAAAAAGTCCATGTGTTATTCTAATAGATCTTTATTGTGTTGGGTTAGAATGGTTGATATGTTGCCTTCCCCTATGAAAGCATTGAGAATTAAATCATTCTTGTAATTAGGATTTAAAAGGGTTGGATCTTGAGAAATAGCCTACTTAATGGCTTCAAATTTATCCTTTCCTTCCCTTATCTAGCTAATATTGAACCCATTTTTAATCATAATAGTAAATGTATACTAGGAATTTGACTCAAGAGAGGATTATTAGTATTGTGTTAGTTTTGAAATGAAAACAAAATGAAAGAAACACACTAACTAGCATAACATCTCTAGGCCTAGTCACTAGGGGGAGATTAGTATCGAAAAATCATTTGAAAACACAAATAGAAATGGAAATAAATGAGAAATATGGATAGAAAACACTAATTTCTTACCAAATCCTTGATTTTTCCAAAAGGTTTATTCTTTGGCTTGCTCAACTTGTGCTTCAAGAGATCTTCATCAATAGAGTGCGACTACCTTCATCTCCTCTTGGCACCTTTGGCTTGTGATGGATTTAGCTTAATATTTAGGCATAATAACACTCAATTAAGATGTGGTTTGAAGCTATTTAGGCATGGTAACTTTGGATTGAAAGAGCCTAAAATTTAATAGGTAAGGCCTCCTATTTATAGATTTTACAAAATCATTAGAATGAACCTAAATCATCCACCTCAAGATGAATATGTGTGACTAAATATCAATTAAATTTTGGAGGATAAATTCAATAAATTCCCTCATAAATATTTGGGATAAAGAGGGATTAAAGAGGCATGGAAGGGCTTGATGAGATATTTAATGAATTTATGGCCTAGGGATGCCTTCCCAAAAAATGATGTCATTTGATGATGTAGAAACTCATAATCAATTTCCAAAAACAAATATTTAATAAGTTTCATGGAGAAATTAGCTTAAGCCCTTGATTTAAATTAATTATCCTTAAACATGATTAGTTACTTTGATGCAAATTTTGGATTTTGGTGCACAAATTAATCAAGTTAGTCAAAATTTAGTATTATTATCTCAACATTTGGATGGGTTGGAATTATGATGTGATGTTAGATGCATTAGATCCATTATCCCATTTATGTTGTTTCTAATACAAAATAACAAGGTCACATGTCTTGTGTAAGAAATTTGGTAGAAAAGAGCAATCTAGAGCACCTAGATATGAAAATGTCATTTTTGACTCAAAATGATCTAATCAAAGTTAGTATTCTCATAAATTGCATTGTCTCATTTAATGATACTCTGGCCAAAATCAGCACTTTTATATAACAATTTTAACTCATCTAATGTGTTTTAGTATTTTAGCCCCAAAATTGTATATTTTGATAGAAAGTTATCAAAATCCTAGTTGGAGTCATTGATGGCCATTTTTTAGTTGTCTAAAATTCTCCCCTATTTGGAAAGGCATTGCAAGCTATAGGCATGATAACATCTTCTCAAAGAGTGAAAAGGTCTTGTATGCTAATAACTTCAATGACAATGGATGAACTATATGATGTCCCCTTAAGGGAACAGTTGGCACAAGTAGGTTGGAAAATAGTCCCTCGAAAGAAAGAAGTGAAATAAGGGGGCCAAACATATGAAAATGATGGGGTGAGAACACAATGATATTGAAAAAGTAGTAAAAATCATTTATAATTAAAGTGGGATGGTATACAATCATTTGCTCAAAGGAAGTTATAAGCATTATACCCTGATAATGGTAATGTGGTATGATAACACAATGATTTGCCCAAAGGTGGTTATAATCATTAAGAAGATGGAGCTTCCCTAGTTAGGATAGACAAAAAATATAACAACATGCCCTTATTTGGGTAAAAATAAAGTAAATTGGGTGACAACATAATGATTTGCCTAAAGGTAGTTATAATCATTGAGAAATGTAGGTGGGTTGGTGAATAATTATTTGCCCATAGGTGGTTATAATCATTGGACCCTAATTATGGATAACATGATTGATTGGCTAATGATGAAAATAAATTGACATAGAGGATAATGATGAATTAGAACAACCTACTAGTAGGGAGATGCTCATCTAAACTAACAAAGCTTTAAATTTTTTCATGGTTAATTACTCTTTTTAGTATATGATTGGGATGTTGATAATGCTAGTGCCGAGGAGATGTTGGTGCCACCCTTTCTGAGTAGACTTCTTGAAGCTAATTTTTTTTAGAGAATTATATGGTAGGCATCATGATAGAATTCCATGAGGACTAGGCTAAAAAATGCATAAGGAGTGACTCCTAAGATCCAATATTCAAGGGAAAATAATGCATGAATGAAAAAAACCATGATATCAATTTAGACATATGAATATGAATGGATTTAAGTATAAATGTACAAGGAATCACCCAATGAACACACATAGACTAAATCAAAGAAACATTGTTGAAAGAGGCACACAAATAACAAATAATAAGAGTTAGTCCTAATGTGAGTAGAAATAACACAACTTAAACCTACATGATGAACATTGCCCCTAGAAAATAGGTGACATAATATCAAACAAACATAATTGGGGGAATAGAAGAAAAGGAAAAGGGTGGCCGAGTTATATCCATATGCACTAGGCAAGTGGATGATACCTACATAGTTCCATGGATGTAATATTTAACAAAAACTTTTGGCCAAATGTAGTTCTCCCATGAAATGGGAAGAAAATGATAAATAATGAAAAACAAACATAATAGATGAGATAGAAGAATATGAATGAACTGGAAAAATGGTGAGAGCATGGGAGAAAAGGCCAATAAGGATGGGGAAACTCAGTGACAAGTGATTTGCTTGTAACTTAGTAAGGGTTCCTAAAATCCTTAAGGCAAAGGAGTGGTCAATGTTTTTGGGTTTTTCTAAATGATTTTACAAAGGTTTTTGGAATTTTCTAGGTACCTCAACTCAATGAAGGATGATGAGATAATAAATGGTTCAAGTTCACAAAATAATGAGAGTGTTACTTAAGATGCTCATAAAATGGTGAGAACATAACTTATGTTGCTCATAAAATGGCATGAATAAGGCTTAGGTTGACTGATTTTACCTCAAAAAGTATTGAACACTACCTACATAGTCCCAAGATGAGACCTCCCGTTACTATAGCTATGCCTTACAATGAATGAATCTAACTAGTATAGCAGCCAATTCAAACAAAATAGGTACAATTGGTATAAAATCATAGCATGAGATAGGAAATTTCTAGTTTTTCCATCAAAGTATGATAAACAAGTGTTACCCCTAGTTTTCTAATAGGTGGTTATTACTAGGATATAATATCATAGGTCAATGATACTAATCTACGTATAGGTAGTTATAATTAGTAACAATACTAGTGAGACATTAATTTACCCATAGGTGGTTATAATCAAGAACACTTGGTATAAAGAATGGAATAAGAAATGAAGGATGCAACTTCCAAACTACTATCTTACTACTCAAAAATACTACCTCAATTTGAAATGTGTGAATCAACTATTGAAACTGAATCTAAATTCTCTTGTTGAAAATAGTGATGGAATTAAATAGAATGGTACCAAGGTCATATGTCTAAGGAGGGAGGGGGAAAAAAACTTAGTTAATGAGGAAGGGATTGTAAAATGGATATGTGATAGGAAAAATTGATAGGTTAGTAGGATGATAAGATGACAAAGTGGTATAGTATAAAGAAGATTGATAAAATGATACAACTTGAAATGGTCCTTATAGACAATACACCAAGTCATTCAATCATAGTACTAATTGAGGTGAATAATGTTCATTAGATCATCAAGTTCATGTCTATCTAATATGTCAAGCTTATATGCTCCTATTCCAAAGTTTTCCATAATGATGAAAGAACCAACCCAGTTGGGTTTAAACTTACCTTTGTGTTTATTCTCGGCTATTGTCTTCTTTTGGTTCTCTTTAAGGACAAGATCACCAAGTTCAAATTCTCTATGATTCACTTGTTGATTGTAGTAGCCTTGAAGTCAATTCTAATAGGCTTGAATATTTTTCACCACATCCATGCATTTCTCATCAAGTAACTCTAGTTCTTGTAGGTAATCTACTCGATAGTCATTGTCATCTAGGTCATGCTTGAAAGAGATGCGTAGAGATGGTAAATCAACCTCAATGGGAAGAATGGCTTTAGTACCATAAAAATGGAATATGGAGTGGTTCTTATGGGTGTATAGTAATTGGTATGGTATTCCCAAAGGGCACATAATATCTAAAGGTGTCAATCACATCCAACATCATTGACAATCTTTTTAAGAATGTTAACAATGGTTTTGTTTGATGCTTCAGCCAAACCATTACTTTGAGGGTAATATGTCATAGAAAATTATTGTGTGATGTTGTATTTGGTAAATAGATTTTTGACATCCTTATTTTTGAATGATCTTCCATTATCAGATATAATGTTGGAAGGGATACCGTAGTGGAAAATGAGATGGTTGAAAATAAACTTGTAAATTTGCTTTTTAGTCATGTAAGTGAGGAGTATAACTTCAACCACTTATTGAAATATTTAGTGGTGATAAGGATATATTTATGACCATCAGATGAGGGGGATTGATCTTGCTAATGAGGTCAAGGCCCCATGTAGAAAATGGCCATGGTGTTAACATTGGTTTTAGAGTCTTGGTCAAGGCATGAATTAGATTGGCATGTCTTTGACACTTGTCACACTTTTTTACATATGTAACTACATTTACATCCATCATGGGCCAATAATAAATAGTAAACAAGATATTTTTGGATAGGACTGCCCTACTAGTGTGGGATCCACATACTCTTTCATGAACTTCCTATAACTCTAGTGTAGATTCTGCCAAAGTTAGATAATGAAACAAAGTTCCATCAAAATTACAGTGGTAAGGGGTTGACCCAAGTAAGTTATAATGATTGGTTTTGTGGATGAAGGATTTGGTTTGTTTTTAGGATAGGTAAAGTGGTAAAACTTGGTTTTGGAGGTAGTTATAAATGTTTGAATACCAGATAGAGCTAGGACTAATAATATCACAAATCATTACAATGATTAAAAGTTCATGCGCTGGTGCTAACAAATTATTGAAAAAGAACTGATACTCTTTAGCTATCTTTTTTTCAAATCAGATATCTAATAATAGCCATAACATATATGGTTCTATTACTTAAATTTGGTATATGCTCAAATTGAATGTCTATAATCTACTACTTGAGAGTGTCGATCATGGCCTTAGATGGAACCCTCTTATCATCTTTGGACTGAAAGTGGTATATAACCTGATTGATGAGAGATGTTCTAATGTACCACTTGGAAAATCCCTACAATAAGTGATTCATATTCTACCATGTTGTTGGTACAAGGGAAACTTATTTTGAATGATTTAGGGATTAGATCTACCAATGGTGTAATAAATAAAAGGCTTACCCTTGATCTATGTGTAGTAAATGATCTATCAAAATATAAATTCTAGTGCTACTCCTCAAGAGGTGTGTCAATGATGGTCATTATGGATTTATCAAGAAATTAGAATGTCAATGGCTCTATATTAGCAAGGGGTTATTTAATAAGCTGATCTACAAGATTTTTCCCCTTAATGGATTTTTGGTTAACATACATGATGTCAAACTCCATAAGAAGCATGATCCATTTGGTCATGAGGCCTTATAAAGTTGTTTTAGATAGTAGATGTTTGAGTATATCTACTTTTTGAATAACCATGGTCTTAGTATTTAACATGTAATGGCATAGTTTTTGAGCTATAAATACCATGTTTAAACAAGATTTTTCTATGGGCATATAATTATGTTCATATATGACTAGTGTATGGCTTAAATAATGCATGACATGATCCTTTCCATCATCATTGTGCTAATCCAAAAGTTCCCCTAGGGAAATTTTAGTAGCTGATAGGTATAAAAAGAATAGCTTTCTTATCATAGGAGGCAACAAAATAGGTGAATTTGCTAGATAGTCCTTTAGTTGCTAAAAAGCTATTTGGTAGTGATCATCCTAGTGAAATGTGACTCCCTTATTTAGAAGATGTGTAAAAGGATGGAATTTGTTAGATAATTGAGATATGAAGTGTCAGATAGACTAGATCTTTCCCTATAAACTATAGAGCTAATTCAAATTAGTTGATGGTTTCATTTTGGTTATGGCTTGGACTTTTGTTAGATTGAATTCAATTCCTTGATGAAACACAATGAAGCTGAACAGTTTTCCTGATGTGACTCCAAAGACACACTTTTTAGGATTAAGTCTAAGTTTTTACTCATGCAATTTTTCAAATATTTCACATAGCACTGCTAGATGATCAACCTTGGTCTTTGATTTGCCAAAAATATCATTGACATAGTCTTTAACAATGTCATGCATCATATCATGAACTATGATAGTCATGTCTCTTTAATAGGTGGCCCTAAAATTCTTAAGACCAAACAACATAACCTAATAATAGAATGTTCTTCATGAAATGGTGAATGTTGTCTTATGTTGGTATTTTTGTGTTATCCTAATCTAGTTATACCCTCAAAATCCATCCATTAATGAAAGCATCTCATAGCCTACTATGAAGTCGATGATCATGTCAATGTTTGGCAATGGAAAGTTGTCCTTAGGGAAAGCTTTATTTATATCATGGAAATTAGTACATATTCTAATTCATTGCAGATTTTTGCTAATTTTCACTATATTAAAGATCTACTTTGAATAGTCAATTGAATAAATACATCCTACTTCCAAGAGTTTTTCTAATTATTTATTCACTAATAAAATAATGTGAGGATGCATCTTGTGAAACTTTTTTTTACTGGTTTGACATCAAGATTGACCATAAGATGGTGTGAAACCAATGTGGGATCCAAACCTATCATGTCAAAATATTCCCATGTAAACATGTCAACAAATTTCCTCAAAAGGGATATAAGGACTTCACACTCCTTAATAAGGGACACACCTAGTTTGATCCATTTTGGGTCATCTAGGGACCTGATGTTAACCTCTATTGTATCTTCCACTAGAAGGGTCAAACCATCTTCAAGTATAGTGGGCAAAGATTTGAACTAATTGGTAACATTAGAGTTCTCTATTAGGACTAGCTCTTCAAGTTCCCCTAAGCATGATGAATCAGATTCCCCCAATGGGATGTTTGGCCATGTAATAAAAAATGTTAGAAACTCCTAAAGGATGTGATCAAAAGCTTGTTATTACTCAAAACTAAACTCAAACTCAAAAACAAGTTCATCATTGGTGGTCTCTTGACTTATGGTTGAAGAAGGCTAAACAACCCCATTTAATGGCGCTTGAAATAGGTTTTCACCACTAGACTAGCCTTTTTCTTTACTATTACCTTGGTCAAAAAGTGTCTCAAAGAGATTTTCACTTTGTGACTCCAATGTTTTAATTATTTATTTTTGTCTAAGGGTGTTCATCCACTCTCCAAAATAAGCCTCAAGATCCAACTAGATTGAAACCCTAATTTATGGACCCCCAATGGAACATTGTCTTTAAGGTTGAGAAAATCATAGAAAGCCTCATCATTTTGGAACACATCGATTGGAAAGTTGGAATCTTTTTGGTCCTAGTCTATTAGCTAAGGATAATATAATGGTAGTTGGTTGTGATGAATGACTAATCTAAGGGTATAAATGGAATGAGTGTTAAATAGATTAGTATTAACTAGGTCATAAAAAAGCCTATGATTAGACTCTGCTTCACTTCTAACATCATCAACACTATTCGATTGTGATGGAACATGATTAAGTTATATGGGGTCACCCCTAGGTGCTTTAAATCCAAGTCCATAAGGCCCTTTGTATTTTGTCATGGAAATTAGCTCAAGTGCTCCTTGTTGGTTTTCTCTAAAGCATCATCCTTCATAATCATGATTCTTCATGATTTTATTGGGAATATAATACTTTGAATTTTCATAACAATCAACCTATTTGTCATTGTATAACCATGATTCATCTCCCTCAAGAGAGTCCTATTCTAGGCTAGATGCTAGTATAAACATGATAGGTCCTTTACCTTTACCCTTTTTTGCCATTCTATATGAAGTGGCTTGGATTTAGGTCTTTTAATGGACTTGGGGTTTTGTGGAAGGTTTGAGATATGAAAAGTATCATGGGTTAAAACTCTCTTGATCCATTGGGCAAGATGGTATAATGATAGGATATCTTAGGAGGTGGCATATAAGAAAGGGAATCAAGAGTATTAGGATTAATGCAGTTGTCCTCTAGTGAATCAAAGAGTATTGATTTTCCCTTATCTTGATTGGCCACTAGATTCATAACAAAATGATAATTATAACTCTTGAACTCCACCCGTAGGTGTTTGTAATGCTCGTATGGATGGAAATATCATAGTATATAAAATTCCATTCCTAAATGAGATAACTTGATATATTGGTGCAACATCGATGACATGACACAAATTTCATGTAACCAAGGTCTACCCAAAAGAATATTATATGACAAATCAAGATCTAACACATGGAAAAGTGTGTCATGGGTTAAGGGCTAAAGGATAAATGGAAAATAGATGGTGCCTTGTGATTCTTATTCTTTATTATTTTAGGATTTGATGGTTATTGTCTTTTCTTGAAGATCTATTCTTGTGTACTTGAGAAGCCTGATGAGCTTTAGAGACAATATGTTTTGACCTAATCCATTGTCTATAAGGACATGTTTCACTTTGTGCCACTTTGTACAAACTTCAATGTACAAGGTATTGTTATGTAGCAGGCCAAAAAATGACATATCTCTTTGGTTGAAAGTGACTTGTTAGGCTAGAGCTAGGTGTCCAACCAAAGCTTACAATTTATTAGGAAATATGTCAATTGAAATAGTGGATTGGCTCAATAAATCATTCAAAATATTTTTATGGATTGTGATATATGCAAAAAATCTAAAATAAAGATTTGTATGGGCATATTTTGAAATTATTCTACAATGTCAAATTTTTTCTCTTGGTTAGTGTTAAATGGCTTATTCTATGGCTGAATGATTAGTTGGGTGATTGGAAAAGTGGTAAATGGTGATGGGCATAGGATGGTAATATTCAACCTCTAAGTTGTGATTACACAATTGAGATTAAATATAGGACCATGATTGCTAATAAATGATGGTGATGGTGGGGGACTAGATAGGATAAGTCTTGGTTATTGGTACACTTGTGTGTGTTCATGAGGAAATGATGAGTTATAGGTATAAGATCCAATATTAGTAATCCCTACTTGATGGTATGCCTATATGAGGTCTTATGTCAGGGAAGGATTATCAAAGTGAGTTGGTGGATTGGTATTATTTAGCAAAGGTCTTGATGGATTAGTATTTGGTCTTGGATTTATAAAGATGGTGTTAATGTGACCTCTTATAATATGAGATATAGCCCTATTGTAGTCATGTGAAACCATATGGTAGGTCTATTAGTTATTACCATTTTGACCTTGGTTTTATCCATTTTTAGGATGTTATTAGTTTTGTTGATTCTATTGATTTGGCCTTGGTTATTGAAACTATCGTTGTTGGTGTTGTACTAGGCATTGTTGTTGTTATTATTGTTATGGTTAATTATTATGTTGGGGAAAGGGATTTTGATAGATTATAAGAGTTTGATTGGAAGTGGAAGCACCACCATCTAATGTTATCTCCTTATTCTCCAACATATTTTAAATCAAATGTTTAATTTGCGCACAATAATGAAAGTTATGTTCATTGACTTGATGATATTCAAAAAATTCATTTTTATGATACCAATTAGGATAAGGGATGCCTTGAGGATAATGTTTTAGTATAGGCTAGCTAATCAAATTAGCAGTGGTGACCTTACAAAACATAGATTCAATAGGCTTTCCAAGATCACTAAATATATGATGAGTGGGCACTGCTCTCCTTGGAGGAGGATCTTTTAATGGCAAAGGTTGTTGCATTTGTTATGTAGGCTTGGGATACAATGCATACTGTATAAGCTAAAAATTTTATGGGTTAGGAGTAATTTATACATATTGTGTTGGTTGAGAAGATGGTTTTTGCACCATGTGGACATGTCATGACTCTATTACTCCATTTCTAACAACATTTTTTTCATGGTTGAATTGCCTTGGTCAATCATTATTGGCCTATACCAATTATGATGATTATGCTTAGACATGATGTTGGTTTTGGCCATTTCCTAGATTGGTAGTTTAATTATAATTTAATGAGGTAAGCTTGATTATCCCTTATTAATAAGGTCTCACTCAATCAACAAACCTTTATCAATGATATCCTTAAAGGTATGCACACACTGTAATTCTAAATGATAGGATATCTCTATTTCATATAAATTTTCACTTTAAGTTCTAAGAAAGAGAGAAAATAAGCTTGATATAGGTATGGTTGAAAAACATGTATATTTGTGCATGCATTGAATCATAAGATTATGAAGAGCTACTATTTAGCTTGGGAGGAAGACCTATAGATAAGAAATCACTAAAATAAACTTGTTTATTAGATATATAGTTGGGTGGAATTCCTAGTAATAGCTAGATCCTAGAAGTGAGAGATTCCTTAGGGGCTATCAATCCACATGTTTTAAAAAATTAAGCTCATAAAATTGGAAAGAAGGTATTGAAATTAAATAGAATAATGATTTCTTAGAAAATAGACTTAAAATGATTAAATTAGTGACAATCTAATTAATAATAGTGCTAAGGGGTTGGGATATGCTTCATAAAATCTAAAAGGGGTTTGTGAATGACTAGGAACACAAAAAAATAGGTTTGGTTGGGGGTAAATAGGTGAAAATAACTTTTTAGTTTTCACTACCATAGTGACCATTGGTGGTTTGGGTAACTATCGATAGTTAAGGTGACTATTAGAAATTGGGTTGACCATTAGTGGTTGGTTAGACCATTAGCAGTTGAGTTAACTATCAATGGTTATTGTGTGAAGATATAGGTTATTAATTGCTAAATAATAGGATTTAAAATATGGATTCCAAGAGATGGGCAAGGGATGGGCTAATTGTAAAATAAAAACTAAGTAAATGAATATTAATAAATAAGTACTTGTCTTACCATAAGATGATTAGGTGAGTGGTTAAAGTAGTTAACCTATTGGTATAATATAGTTTGAATTTGGTAGAGTAAAAGTAATTAAGAGCTTAGTTGAGAGGTGATGGTGAGTTGGCTCTCAATGTAATGGCTAAATTAATGATGATGCTGATGACACTGATTGACCTATAAAATAACACTCTTAAATCCCTAAGCTCTTGATAATTATTGTAGATGGATTTGACCTCTTAGGCTCCTCTCTTATTATAGGCACAAGCAAGAGGTGGAATTTAAGGTGTAATTAGGCCATCTAAATATAACTTATCTATATAAAGGCACATAATAAGATTTATATGAGTTATATTTAGAAAATCTTAACAAATGATTACATGCTCTTAGTTAAAGAGGTGCATGTTGACTGTTGATGGTTAGGGTTTCTCAAGGGTGACCATCAATGGTTAGGTCCTCAAAGGAAAAGGTCTTGAAGGCTAAGTTGATCCAGTTTGTGAAACTAATCAAGGATGAGCTTGGTTAGGCTAGATTGGTTTGAAGAGGGTCCTAGGTAGGTCTAAGAGGATTTTTGACATTTAGAATCATAGTGTGTAGATTTTTAGTGTCTATATTTTACCCCTTTTTATTATGTGGTTTATGTGAATGAGCTATAAAATAAAAACATAGTATGGGTTAAGGGTCTGGTTACCTTGAGATTAGGAGGAGGTGTTTCCCCTCAAATCAAGAGTTAATGAGGTAAAACTAAAATTGGGTTCTGGTTTGATAAGTCGGTAGTTGATGATAAAAATGGGTGAATGATAGGTTGGGAATTGAAGCACAAATAAACACATAAAGTGAGACAACAAGGTATGATATCCAAGATCATTCATAGACTAGGTGGCCAATGTTGGTAAAAATAAGGGTCGATGCTAAGAATAATAAATGACAAGTGAACCATATGACTACCTATAGGCATGGTAGTTAGGAAAAATCATACTTGCATGTCTCCTAAGAAATGTCTATGTGTCTGGTGGGTATCCAAAGTAGGAAGTATTCCCAGGGAAAACACAAATTGGTTAAGTATCATAGGTAGGAAGTGATCCTAAATAGACATGAATGGGTTAGGTAAGTGCAAGGTGGCACACATTTAAGAAGGGTTAACATGGTAATGTTTTCACTCTAGTCAAAGGACCAGGTAAAAATTATCATATATTAGATGCTAGATGGGACAAAATATACCAATGATGAGGTGACTAGGTGGTTAGGTTAATTAGAGAAGGTAGTCTCTAAAGATGGTTAAAACCTAGTTTAGTTGGTGGTTCTAGGTGTAAGTGGAAAATTGGGGGGGTCCTAACCATTGACGATCAGGGATCCCTAAAGGCAACCATCGATGGTCACCCTGACCCTCGATGATTAGGACACACCCTAAAAATCTATAGGGTAAAAATTAAAAATAGAATTATAGAATGTTTCATGTAAATTTTTGCTTAAAGTTATAAGAAAGAGAGAAAATAAACTTGATATGGGTATGGTTGAAAAACCTATTTGTTTATGTGCACATTGAATCAGAAGATTGTGATTTATTTTAATGCTAAATAATAGGATCCAAAATATGGATTCCAAGAGATGGGAAAGGGCTGGGATGATTGTAAAATGGAATAAAGTAAATGAATATTAACAAATAAGTACTTTTATTACTAGAATTTGATTGGGTGAGTGGTTGAAGTATTTAACCTATTGGTAGAACCTAGCTTGAATCTGGTAGAGTAATAGTACATGAGAGCTTGGTTAAGAGGTGATGGTGAGTCAGCTCTCAATTTAATGGTCAAATTATTGATGATTGTGAATGACCTATAAAATAACACTCCTAAATCTTTGGGCTCTTGATAATTATTGTAGATGGATTTCTCTTCTAATATCTCTTTTTATAGACACAAGAAAGAGGTGGAAGTCAAGGTGCAACTAGGCTATCTAAATATAGTTCATCCATGTAAAGGCTCACAACAAGATTTAGATGAGTTATATTTAGAAAAAGTCAATAGATGATTGCATGCTCTTGGTTAAAGAGTTTTACCCTGACCATCGATGGTTAGGGTTTTCCAAGGGTGACCATTGATGGTTATCCTAATCATTGATGGTTAGGTCCCTAAAGTAAAAGGTCTTGAATGTTAGGTTGAGCTAGTTTATGAAAATGAATAAAAATGAACTTGATTAGGCCAAATTGCTATATATTGGTCTCAAGATGGTCCTAGGTAGGTCTAGAGGGATTTTTGACATTCAAAATCATAGTGTGTAGATTTTTAGTGTCTATATTTTACCCCTTTTTGTTATGTGACTTGTGTTAATGAGCTATAAAATTAAAATGGATTATGGGTCAAGGGTCTTGTTGTCCCAAGAGAAGGAGGATGTGTTCCCCCTCAAATTAGGAATCGATGAGGTGATAATAAAATTGGGTTGGTGTTTGATAATTTGGTATATGATGATAAAAATGGGTGAGTGATATATTGGGCATTGAAGAGCAAATAAATGCATAAAGTGTGACAAAAAGGTACAATATCTAAGATTGTGCATAGACTAGGTGGCCAATGTTGGTAAAAATAAGGGTTAGTGCTAAGAAGGATAAGAGACAAGTGAACCATGTGACCGCCTATAGGTATGGTTGTTGGGAACACTCATAAACACAAGTCTTATAAGCAATGTCTATGTGTCTAGTGGGTATCAAAAGTAGGAAGTGCTCCCAAGGAAAACACAAAATGGTCAAGTGTCATGGGTATCTGAGGTAGGAAATGCTCCCAAATAAACATAAGTGGGTCAAGTAAGCATGAGGTGGCACACATTAAAGAATGGTCAACATGGTAATGGTGTCACTGTAGTCAAAAGACCAAGTAAAAAGTGTCACAAATTGTGTGCTAGATCGGCCAAAATAGACCAACAATGAAGTGACTAGGTAGCCAGGATGGTTAGAAAAGGTGGTGTCTAAACATGGGTAAAACTTGGTTTAGTTTTGTTAAGAAGGGTGGTTTTATGTGTAAGTGTAAAATTGGGGGGTCCTGACCGTCAATGGTTAGGGCTACGAAAAGGTAGTCGTTAATGGTCACCCTGATCATCAATAGTCAAGGCAAGCCTTAAAAATCCATAGGGTAAAAAGTAAAAATAGAATTACTTTAACTAATTCATAACTTTTATGTATTTGAATTTGTACTCTAGTGATTTTGTGTATGTGTGCTTTGTGGTTTGTTTGTTGAGATAGAGGTCTGATTGGTTGAGAAATTTCTTGAGGTTGACAAAGAGTAGAGTAGATGGAGGCTAGAAGAGGATGTGGCCATGCAGGGAGACCAGGACTTCAACTACATCAATGCTTGCATAATGAGGTAGGTGTTTGAATTTGATATCTTAGTTAAATTGAGTAGGTTAAAGTTAGATTTGGATAGATTTAGAATAGTGGGGTAGGTTTTTGGGAAATAATCATGGATCATGATGCCCTAATGTCTATTTTAGGTTGAATTAGGTAAATGTTTAGGTGAAATAGAGATGGAAAGGGTAATTTGGGTTCATAAGGGGTGGTAGATTAGGTTTAGGTAAGAGTTTTTGGTGTTTTTAGGCATTTTTACAAATTTTGGGATGTTTAGGGTTTGAGTTTTTACAACTAAGAGTCACACACATTGACTCTCAGTGATTGAACTTGACCATCAACAGTCAACCCTAGGGTAAAATACCCCTAGGAGACCATCTATGGTTCAATAAGTTGTCAACGGTCCAAGGGTTGAGGGTAGGTCATTATAAAAAGTATATAAAAATGTTTCAAATGTTGAAAGGTTTATGAATGATTTGAAGTTTTTACATGAAGTTTTGTTTGTTTGTTAAAATATTTGAAGTTTATAGAATAGGAAATGGTAAGGTAGTGGAAAGTTTTGAAAGTTGTTTATAAAGGCAAGGTATGTAATCAATTAGATGTTAAAAGGAAATAAGTTGAAATTGATGGGGTGTAAAATGATAGGTCAGATAGGTCGAGAGGGCAATGGGTAGAAGAGATAGAAACATGATGGTGTCTAAAATGAATTTTATTCTATAAGGTTCATGTTAGGTGGAGGGGAAGTGAGTTTTTGTGATAGAATCATATAGGTCAAAAAGGGATGTGGTTAAAATGCAAAGCGTTTGGGGTGGTGTTATATTGTAAATGTAAGTGGGTAGGTTGAAATAGGTTAAAATAAAGTAGATATAGGTTGATACTTAGATTGAGGTGGAAAACTAAGTTTGCATGTTAATGTGATCATTTTGTAGGCACACAAGTAGATCTAAATATAAGACTAAGTCCCACATATCTTTGTAGAGGTTTATGATGGTATGATTGATGATGAGTGGTGTCATATGGAGGTTGGCCTAGGGGCCATGAGGCATTATCAGCACTTGTCATGAGATACAATAATGATCATGGCTCTCATCACGAGATGGGATCTAACCATGAACACTTTCATGTTTCCCACTATAGAGATGAGAATCTTGTTAGAGGATATGCATTGGATCACATGATTATTGATTCATGGGGATCTGATCTACCATATAGAGAGTGAGAAATGAGACTACTACATATACTAGATTTATGGCAAAGATATGGAGTAGGCAAGATTTCATGTGGGTGGCATGCACTACAGGCCTCTATACTAGTGTGCACTAATGTATAGGTTCCTACTAATGATGATGATGATGATGATGATGATGATGATGGGGATATTCTAATTTACCCTTCCTAATTTGAGTAGTATCCACTTCTCATATCTATTACTAGGGGTGATAAGAGAGATACTATTGGGAAGGATTGTGTTTGGGTAGGCTCTTTTTTTATTGGTGCAAATTTATAGAGAGCTCTAGGCTTTTCATGCACTTAGGAGGTATGAGATTAGTGTTGAGTTCATACTCGACTACTAAGAGTATGAGCATATCAGAGTGCTTATACCACAAGGCTCCCATGGGATCACTTTGTGACTACAGACTATAGGGTAGGCTTTATGCAATGGAGAGGTGACTTAGAAATGATAGGGGCTAGTGGAGGTGCTCAAGATATAGAGTGGTTTAGAGACACCTTACATGGCTTAGTGGTTGGTGATGTGATGTGGAGACCTTACCTGGGTTGGTTGATCTAGTAGGGTATAGTTATCACACTTTATCACTTTAGAGTTTCCAATGGATATATGGGATATGAGAGTGTGAGATTTGGCTCATCCTAGTTGATAAAGTGTGGAGGTAGTTCAGATTGTTATAGGGGATCCCTCTAGATTTTCCTTGATATAAGAGGGAAGATGTTGAGTTTTTACTCCTAGAACCATAGCCAGAGGAGGTTGTCCTAGACTATGAGGAGTTTCCCACAAGAGTTCCTATTGATGATGCTAGAGTCATAGATGGGTATACAACCTAGTACTAGGCTAGATGTAGTTGCCAATTTTGGATGGGGGGATGGGGGCCAATAGCCTATGGATGTGGACCCAACATAGGCATAGGCATAAGATGTACATGAAACAACAACATTAGTAGTAAGAGAGGCCCAAATTACAATGTTATATGGACAAGTGGTATCTCTATAGGCATAGGTGATGATTCTGACTAGTGAGCAAGATCAAGCACATGCATCCCTTGGGTAGTCATGTAGGAGAGAGATGTTCTTCAATAAAGGGTAGCAGTAGGAGGGGGACCAACATTGGTAGTAGGAGGATCACTAGACATAGTTATAAGGCTCTGATACTTAGCCACCATTGAGTATCTTGGGTATTATGAGGTGATGATTTTGGATCAACTACAATAAGTAATGAGATATGAGAAATATAGGGCTAGTTTGGCTGGTGGGCCATTGATAACTACTCTAAGATAGTGGGCCTACACATTGGGATAGGCAAGGATACCAAGGGGATACCACTAAATGGGAGCGTAGGGGTAGGTGGTAGTGGTGCAGGGGCTCTAAGGGCAAGATTTACATATGTTTTGATATATTGGTATAAATAGGTGTACATTATTCTGATACCAACCTGCATGTTGATGTAGTGAGACATACATGTTTTGAGAGAGAGTTTATATATTATTACATGTATTTATGATGACACAATGTATATGATGATGATATATGGTTTATGATATATTTTTATGGTCCATGTTTACATGTTATTATGGTTATTTATGTTCATACTTAAGGTTGATGGTTTATGGTTTCTTGCATATGCTTTATGAGATGTTGACTCAGTAGCTTAGGCATGTGATGTTTGAAATATGGTTATGATGTTATGATTTTGTTCATGGATATGATAGGATGTGTTATAGATGGATATACATCATATGATCATGTAATCATAAATGGATTTGTTTATGGTTATGTTGGTGTGGTATGCGTGGGTTGATGTTATAAAATCTATTGTGGTAATGTTATGGAAAATGGATAGATTGGTAGATGAAATATGATATGGTTCATGATGTTTTGATCACTAATTTTGTTCATGATCATGATAATGAATGTCATAATTATGATATGATATATGTTCACATGATTTTGTGATGGTAGATGGATAAGATTATGTCTATGGAGTGATTTCATATGTTGTGCTTTCATGGTGTTTTGATCATAGATAGGTAGATGATACAGTTCATGGATATAGTTCATAATGTTATGATTTTGATTTGATATTTGTTGTTTAGGTTCATGGAGATAAAATGTGAACATGGCTAAGGATGTAATGAGATTTAATAAAGTAAGTAGATAACAAACTAAATGTTTAGGAAAGTGATAAGAATCATGAGAGGTACATCTACATGAACCAATAAAAGATAAGAAAATAAACATGATGCCTTTTCATTGGTAAAGACAAAAATGAAACCTGAAGTGGGATTAGCTTAGTGAAAATAATCCTTTCAAATGCTTTGCATTAGTGTGATTTGGTTGATAAATGGGTATCTTGATCACATTATGTCAAGTAAGCTCATAGTCCTATGCATATGATATATGGAGGGAGGGTGGGTGAAACTGGAACCTTTTTATGAGACTAGCATGCCTCTTTTATATGATTTTGGAAGGATAGTATAAGCTAGTATAAGCTCATATATAAAGTGTAGACTAATCGATGCAAGAAGTCTACTGAGGAGAGCTGATTATGGATTTCCAAGATTATTGATTTTAGGTGAGCTGATTGCGATGTTTCTGATTAATTTTGCTCATGGGTTTGTTTTTTATTTTGATTTGGTTGGGGGATGTGGACACTGATCAAGGTGGGAAACTTCCAAGAAATTGATATCTTTGACAAGTGCTTTACTCATCCATCCTTTAAGGGAGTGGTCTAAGTTTATATGCTTAGTTTAAATGCTTTTTATAGTTATCCTTCAAAGGATAATCACACCTTATGTTTGCAATTTTGAATAAGTTTTCAATAGCTATCCTTCAAAGGATAAGTCTATGAATGTAAGGAATGGCCCATGATTCATTTTTGACTTTGATATTTCTTTTGATTTTATTTGACATAGACTTGTTTATACATGCTCAAGGGCTTATCTTTATAAAGGCAAGACTAAGATCACAAGAAGGTTGCATAGGTGAAAAGAAGATTAAGTAACAATGACCATGGGAACTAATATCAAAGAGGTATGGGAACTACCATGAGAATCATGCCATGGGTAGAGCCATGGTCCCCATAGTTTAAAATTAGGCTATGACTATGATAGGTAATCACATGGTTTAATTGTAGTCAGTTTCCCCTAAGAAGAGGAAAAGTAATGTTGTTGTAGGCAATGAGCTTAAGTTAGGTTAATGGTGAGTATGACCCCTCTTTAACAAAATAAATGATGTAAATGTGAAGAATTGAGGGGCTCAAGTTCTAGTCTTCCTTTGAGAGAGGATAAATGATAAGCTCCTAATCCATACTTATGGGCTATGATGTAGGGTTCAAGCTAATTGAAAATAAATTTACCCCTTTTTCTTTTTTCTATATTACTTACATGTTGATTTTCCTTGAGAATAAGATCTCTGATATTAAATTCTTTCACTTTTAGGTGTTTGTTATAAGCACAATTGATTCATTATTGATAGACATGGAGATGGGAGAGAGCATCTAAATGATGCTCATCAATTATCTCAAGTTGAGATAAACATTCTTGATTATAATCATCTTCTAAAATAAGATCATGCAAAGATATGTGAAGAGAAGGTATTTGGACTTTGAGAGGTAATATAGCCTTAGCCCCAAACATGAGATAAAAAGGTGTAGCACTTGTAGGGGTTTAGATGATAGTGTGATATGCCCATAAGGTGAAAAAGATGTGCAAGTGCCAATCCTAACCTGAGGTATTGACCATTTTGGTAAGCATGTTATTAAGGGTTTTTTTAGAGGCCTCTGCTTGTCCATTTTCTTGTGGGTGATAAGGTGATGAAAAGCTTAGTTTAATTCCCAATGTGTCATAGAGGCCTTGAATTTGTTTATTTTTGAAGGATTTTTCATTGTCAATGATAATCTTATGGGGAATGCCAAAGCAGTAAATGATATGATGGGTGATAAATTTGATAATATTTTCAAATTTCATTGAGACAAGAGGAATAGCCTCCACCCATTTGGTGAAATATTTAGTCATAATGATGATAGAGTGATGTCAATGTGAAGAGTGGGGATTAATTTCACCAATAAGGTCTAGATCCCATTGTGAAAAAGGCTAGAAGTTAGTGTAAACTTGAAGGCTATGACTGGGTACATGGTGTAGATTAACATGTTATTGACACTTGACACACCTTTTCACATAATCACAATAGTCTTGGTTAAGGGTAGGCTAGTAATAGCCTAGGTGTAGGATGGAATTAGCCATAATAAGTCCACTAAAGTGGCCTCTATAGATACCATTATGTGTCTCCTTGATGATATGAGAGGCTTCTGGACCATAGAGGCAATGAAAAAGGAGACCATCAAAGCTACATTTATAAAGGGTGCCTCTCATAATGGTATAATAGGAGGTGCTCAAGAGAAACATTTGATGGGAATTCTTAGAGAGTCTAGAGGGAATGATGCCATGGTTAAGGTAGTCAAGTTTTTTGATAGCTTAGAGTTTGAAGATGCTGACAAGATCTAGGAGGCAAGACAATCCATGGTGTCAACAAAATTATTGGTAGATCGTGGGGTGGTTTAAATATGATAGTGTTCAAATGATGTCAAGAGTTTCATGAATAACTATATGTATAGTTTCAAAATCTCATTCTTACACTGGTAGATGCCTTTGACTTGATTGACCACAAGCTAGGAGTCACCAAAAATATTGATTGTTCTGATTCCCAAGGCTAATACAGTTTGGAGACCTATTACTAGGGCTTCATATTCAGCTATATTTTTGGTGCATTCAATGTCAAGTTTAAAATATAAAGGAAGTAGGTCACTTCCAAGGGGGATAAGGATAATACCAAATCCCCCACCATGTTGACATTTGGAGCCATCAAAGAATATCGTTACATGATTGGTGAATTCTACTTGGGATATACTTATGATTAAATCATCTATAAATTCAAGAGGAGGAGGTTGGTTGCCTATTAGGGGTACATCAGCCAATTGGTCAGTAATGACTTGTCCCTTAATTTAATTCTATTAGAGAAACTCAAGGTCAAACTTAGATAAAATCATGAGCCTCTTAGACATATGCTGGTTTTGGTATGGCTTGGAATGCATGTACTTGAGTGGGTCGATATTGGTTACGATAAAAGTTTTATGGTTAAGAAGGTAGTGGTGAAGTTTGGTGGCCATGAAGACTAGGGATAAGCAAATTATCTTAGTATGAGTATATTGAGTTTCATATTCTACAAGGGTAAAAATTATGTAATATATGGCTTTCTCTTTCTGTTGTTCATCTTGATGGGCAAGCATTACTCCTAAGGAATGGTCTATGGAAGAGATATAAAGGTAGAAAGGTTGGTCATCCTTAGGGGGTGTGAGGATAGGTGGAGATAGAAGGTACTCTTTAAGTGAATCAAAGGATTTTTTATAATCAATATTCCACTTGAAATATATATGATTTTTCAAGAGGTGTTGGAAAGGTTGGCACTAATCTGAAAGCTAAGAAATAAAGCATTGAATGGATTAGAACTTTCCCTGGAGACTGTAGAGTTGCTTAAGATGAGTTGGAAATCATCTCGAGGATGGCTTTAATTTTGGCCAAATCCACTTTGATTCCTCAAAAGGAATTATGAATCCAAAGATTTTTTCCTAACAAGACCCCAAAAATACATTTCTTGGGATTGAGGTAGACATGGTAATGGATAAGTCTCTCAAAGATAATTTTGAGAATGGCTCAGTGGTCTTTATGATACTTAGACTTTCAAAGGAGGTTATCCACATAGTCCTCACCAATTGTATGGATAAGGTCATGGAATATGTAGGTCATAACATGCTGGTAAGTTATACCAATGTTTTTAAGACTGAAGGGCATGAATCTATAACAAAAATTCCCCCATGGGGTGATAAAGGTAGTTTTATGCTGATCTTCAGGGGTAATCATAATCTAATTATAACCTAAGAAACTATCCATGAGAGACAACATATCATGGCATACTATAAGATCAACAAGTTGGTTAATGCTAGGTAGAGGAAAGTCATCCTTTTGGTAGGTGAGGTTGAGTTCATGAAAGTCCACATAGATATGTAGTCTCCTTATGGCTTTAGTGATAGGCATGATGTTCAAAACCCACTGGGGATAATCAATGGGTTGAATGAAGTTTATAGAGAGGAGGAATTGAACCTCTTCTTTGACAAGAAGGGATATGTGAGGATGCATTCATCAAATTTTTTGTCTGACAAGATTAGCTTCATAATTAATTATGATTTTGTGGGTGGAAATGGATGGGTCAATATTAGGCATGTTGGCATATGACCAGGTGAATCCAATGTTGCAGTCCTAGAGGAAGGTAGAGAAATCTTAAAGTTCCTTAGAGTTTAAATATTGGACAAGTTTGACAATATGGGGGTTATTTGAGGTGCCTATGCCAATATTCATAGTGGATTCATCAAACATGGTCAAGATTTTTGGAGGTGAGGATTTGTGGATGGAGGAATTAGGTGCACCAAGGTAGGTAAGAATAGAATCATCATCCTAGAATTAAATAGTGTTAATGGTAGGTGAGGCCTCTCCCACCAATTCAAGATGGGTCAAAGGGATGGATATGGGTGACCCTACCTTCTGGAAAGTTGAGGGGCCAAAGGTAATCATGTTGATGAAAAAAAATTTAGGTGGGATAATATCCTCATCCTCATGCTTAGGTGGAGGGGAAGTTGGTGAGGAAGGGGTCTCTTCTTCAACCATGGTAGTGGTAGGTCATGTGGCTTTCTTATTATTGGGTAGAATGAATCTAAGGCCATTATTTTTGTGAGACTTTTTGGTCTCAATCGAGATCGATGTGTGTGGACCATGTTCATATCATCCTAAGATAAACCCTTTTTAGGCATACCTATAGAGATATATTTTAGTGAAGTTTGGGTTATCCAAGAAAGAGAAGGTGGAGGTGAGTAGTTGAGGTGAAGAGGGTTTGGTGGTAGAGTTAAGTGGCTTGTCAAGTCTCCCATAGATGAATTTGGTTTCATAGCTAGGAGGTCCCAAAGGAATAATGTCTCCAATGCAGGGATCATAAACTAGTTAATGGTTGAGTTTTCCATATTTTTAGGGAGTTTAGAAGGCATCAAGGGTGAGGAGGAGGTATTTTCCAAGGGTAAGGCATTGGAAGGTAGGTTCTAAGGGATTAGTGGTGGGTATCTGGTCTATGGGAATAGATGAACTAGTAGATGCCTCTATGGAAAGGGAAGCAATGTCTTCATTTTCAATGGTTGAGAGCCTGATGGTAGATGTTTGGGGTGCTTTTATTGAGGGTAGGAGGATGTCATTTAGTTAATAGGTCCTATTGCATGTTGTAAAAGGGCTTGGGTCAACTTTTATGGCAATAAGCTAACCCTTATTATTTAATTTGATGAAATGGTGAAATGTTAGAAGGTACATAACTCATAGTATGGATCCAAGGTCTCCCTAGCAGAACATTGTACTATAATTCACCTTTGACCACATAGAAAAGTTTAGGGAGCATGCATGGTCTGAGCTAAATGTAGAGGAAAATAGTTCCCAAGGTAGTGGTCATAGTGTCATTAAAGGATATAAGGATAGCTAAAGTTTAGGACATGACATTGTTAGATAATTTGAGTTGGTTATAGGCATGGGAAATGATGATGTTGATGCCAGTTTCGCCATCAATCATAATCCATTTGATGTGGGTTTGGTTGATATGGGTAGTAATAAAGAGAGGAGGATATAGATCCTTGGGGTGGATAGATGGTATCTCCAAGTCCTTAAAAGTAACAAGGGTGGAGAGTTAGAGAGAACCTATAAAGGCCTTTATAGGTTGAGAGTCTCCTAGTCTGACCTTAATAACCTGCATAGCCTCTATCATGGATTAATGATGGTGAGGTGAGGTTGAAATGAGCTCATAGAGGATCATCTTAGCTAGAGTCAGGTGGAGTTGCTTAAGAATGACCCTCTTGGTGGATTTAGTGGGGTTAGCCTCGGAGGTGCCTAAGATGGTAACTTTAGGTTTAGCTAAGGATGTAGAGGTTTGGATCTAGTTTGGTTTAGGGCGAGAAAGTGGGTATGTCCATGGAATGGACACATTAGCCTTCCCTTTATCTTTTTTATTGATTGTGTGACCACATTAATGGCATGAATTGAGGGGAAAGATGTGATAGGAATTTGGGTAGGTTCCCCATCATTCTCAAATGAGAGTGGAAGATTAAGTCTGCTTTGGAAAATGGCTATTAGGTACATTGGTAAATGGCTTTGGGAATGTTCATTTAATAATGGGTCATCTTCCTCATAAAGATGATGGATAATGGCCTAGAGATATTTTTAATTCTATGTGTCATGCCCAGGTGTCTTGTAATAAGAATAAATTTAATGGTCATTATACCCAACTAATTTTAAACCATGAGGATTGAAAGGTCTGATAAGAAGTAAGGTGAGTCAAGATACTTGAAATAACCTTTGAAACATGGTTGAATAAGATTCAAATAGAGGTGAGAAAGATCTAGAGGTTGTAGTTTTAGTTGGTAAACTAGGCGTTTTGGTGATAATGGGTTTGGTGAGATGGGGTTTAGGTAAGGCGATGTTTCTAGTTAATGAATTTGGTTTGGGTATGCTTGTAGTTTGAGTGTTCAAGGTTGATAGTCTAGCTATTGGTAATTTGAGAAAGACTAGTGTAACATATAGTAAGTGAATTGGTGTAACTAACATTGGTGGGTGACATATTTTAAAAGGAACCTACTTCTCAAGAAAAGTTAAGGGATGAGGTCCCAAGATGGAAGGTAAGGTAGAGGGAGGTAGATTCCTAGACATATGGCCTTTTAATGGTTTCACCTTTGTGGTTGGTTTGGTTCAAATTTTAGGTATAGGTTTAGACATAGTTAATTCTACTTCCAAATATGTGTGAACCAAAATTTGTGTAGGGAAGACACCAAGGTTTGTGGAGGGTTTGGTTGGTAGTTTGATTTCTTGAGATATGATTGCCTTAGTTGGTTGAGAGGGTGATGGGATGTTAGAGTTTTTGATTGGCTTAAGAGGAGGTGTAAATATGATGGATTGGTTGGCTAAAGGGGTGTTAGAAAGTTTGGGTTTATTGGAGTAAGGGAGCCCTAGATGTTACCAGAAAGTGATTTGATCCATATCTAATTTTAAGGAAAATTCCAATTTCTAAAATAATATATAGAAAGGTTTGTGTACTAGTCTTGATCCTTGAGCAGTAGATGTAAATGATAGACTTATAGATTTGGGAAGATGGTTGATAGTTTGTTCAGTTTCCTGAGGCAAGGGTTGTAAGGTTGAAATAGGTAGTTTTTACATGAGAGGTATTGGTGATGAAGTTTCTCCTTTATGGATAATGTTCATAAGAGTAGTGGTTTGTTCAATAGTTATGGGAGATGGTGAATTAGTAATATTTATTTCCTTAGATATGCTAGTTGAAGTGGTATTTGATAATTCCAAAGCCTCTATGAGTGAAGCTAGAGAGAAAGGAACCTCCTTAGTCTGGGTCACCAAAGGAGGAGAAGGTGACTCCACCACCTTGTTAGATGAGATGGGGTAGGATTATGTAGATTGGATGTTCAAGTTTTCATGGATGAGTGTATCAAGGACCATATTGACCATGTAAGTGTCATGGGAGGATTTTGTGTGTGTGTCCTCACTTTTGGTACGGGCATGGTTGGGAAAAGGCTTCCTAAAGATGTTAAGAGATTTATTTTGAGGGGCATTAGGGTTATCCAACATGAGTTCACCCTTATCAATAAGGCTCTAGAAAATAGTATTGAAGGTATTAGATTAGTTGATGTCATGGATAATTACCTAATGAAAAGGAAAAAGGTCATTCTCATTTTACTAAGTAGGTGTAGGAAGAGAAGAATCAAACTACTAAGGAAGTTTGATGGAGGAAGCTATATGAGGTTAGCTTTTAGTAGTTTCTCTAGAATTGAGGCATAAGAGTCTCTAAGTGGAGTGAAATATTTATAGTTATTTTTGTTTGGGTTCCTTATGTTTTGGGTGGAGGTAATGGGAGAATTTTGTTGATTGACATTGGGTGGAGGGGTGATTTTAAGGACAACTGTATTCATATTTCTCTTTCTCTTGGTTCTGATATTGGCTTGGTTGCCTAATTTGGAGGAAGGGATTTTGTTGGTATTAAAGGTAGAGTTCTTGTTTGTAACTTTAATTTACCCTCATCTATGGCTCAATTATCTAGTTTATGTGCCATGGTAAAAACTTCATCAAAAGTTATGAAGATTTAGATACATAATGTAGAATAAATATGTTTGGCATATGCTCAAGCTAGGATGTTATGATTTGGCTTATGTAGAAGAAATATAATCATAGGCTAGGATGTTATGAGCCCCCTAAATAGATGACTCAAGGTTTGTCATCATGTTTATGAGCATATTTATGCTAGTTTGAGGTGATGCACCAAAAGAGTTGTAAGGTGGATACTGTGGTTGAGGTTGGGAAACATATTGGTAATTGTTTGGTGGTTGAGGGGTTGTCACATTTTGAAATGTGGATGTTAGGGGTTGGGTGGATGAGATGTAAGGGTGAGTGGATGATGGTCATTGAGAAATGTGTAGATACCCTTTTAGGCTAGGGATATATCCTAGGTTGGGTACACCAGGTACTTATTGAGGTATTCCTATGGGTTGGGCATGAATGGTAGTTAGGTTGGTGATAAGAGAAGTAGTGACCTTCATACTAATATGTGGTGAAATAGAAGGGATGGACACTACTAATCTTAGTAAAGGGGTATTAACTAATGGGTTTGGGTTGATAAATGGAAGGATGGTAGTGATGGTGGTAGGTGATCCAACAATAAGTGGAGTGTGATTGGTTAATAGTTAGGTTGTTCCTAAGGTGGATGAATCATTAGTAGGGGTGGAAGGTATAAGGGTAGAGATTGGTTGGAGAGGTTAGTTTTTAGATATGAAATAAAATGGGTTAATGGATGAAGATTCTTGAGTATCCAAAGGTTGGGTAGTGACCATGGTAACAAGAACATCACCCATAATGTGGGATAGCATACATTAAGGAGGATGTTGAGATGGAGTTCAAACTAGGGTATGGTGAGGGGAGGTGTTGAGGTAGTGCTATAGGGTAACTAAATTTTTGTCTAAAAAATTGGTAAAGTTCATGTCTCCCTAGGAAAATACTTAAGTAAAATTAGGGCTTCCCAATAGATGAGGTGAGTCTTCTACTTTAGAGATGTACTCCGTAGATGAGGAGGTAGAAAAGATTGATTTGAGTGATGGGTTTTGCTCTACTAGGTCTCTTCACTACTGGTGAGTGAGAACCATGCAAAAAAGGGGGAGAGAAAACAAGAATAAACTCACCACTCAAATAGGAAGAAGAGAAGAAAATTATTAAGGCAATCAAAACACACACTATAAAGTATGTTAAAACTAGAGGTTAGTTTTAATATCAATTTTGGCTTATGACTTAGTTTATGAGAATGTGTGATAGAAGTTAGCTTATAGATCAAGTACTATAGAAGTAGTCTATGGTTGGTTTCTAGTTGTTTTTAGTGATCAAAAGAATTTATAATGGAATAAATATGTGGCTTGGTATTGGGGAATATCCCCTCACTTCACACACCACAGTGATAAGGATGTCAGGTGTTTAGCCAATATATATTGATATCTAAAGTTTATACTCAACCAAAGAGATAATTTGCTTCTCCCCTTGGTAATTACCTATAATTAGGATTATAAAGAAAGGGTAAGGTTATTACTAGGTGATGAAATCTTAATAGGATCTTGTCTCAAATTATTTTGATGTTTAATTGATAAAGTGGTTCGACTAGTGTGTGCAATAAAAGTAGTGCTACGATAAGATTATTGTTCTTTAATTCAAAGTGAACTAATTTTAAAAGAAAGAAATAGATATAGTTGATTTTAAGCACAAAATAAATTTTATATTAAATTATGAGCATAGATATGTTAGGGTGTGGAGATAAAAGCTTCAACTATTTGCAGACACAAAGAAGAGGATGCTGAAGAGCCAGAAGCACCGACATCAGCAGCATGACCGACGTCGGTCAGATGCAGTGCAGAAGGCAATCGGTGATGGCAGGGAGTTGGCCGACGTCGGCAGCACCAGACAAGCAGGGATCGGCATCGGTCACCTGTGTGTTCTAGAACTGCTGTTGACAAACAGTCAATTAAGTGAAGCGAGTGTTTGCATGTCAAATGACTAATTATAGTCACGAGCTACATGTCTAATTATTGTAGTTAGATTTCTATTTTTGTAACCATGGGATTCTATTTAAAGACCCATGAGGCTTGTATTGTAATTACCAAGAAGGCAAGTAAAAGCATTGAAGCAAGCAAGGTCAAGGAGATCTACAGGTGTAAGGTCAAGGAGATCAGCTAAAGCATTCAAGGAGGGATAATAACTCAGGCTTTAGAGTTGTTAAGGTTGAGCAAGAGAGAGAGGGAAGAAGGTCTTGAGGTGTGGCAAGCCTTTGAGGTGGAGGAAGAAGTGGCATCTTCCTTATTGTATTTTCTAGTAATATTTAATACAAGAGTGTGTATTGTCTCTCAAATTCTTTGCTATCTCAAGTTTCTAGTTACTTTAACATTCTGGTATAATTCCATGTTTAATTACTTATAAGAAATTAATAAATTGTGCTTCTATTGGATAAGGGGTCACCTAACAGTTGGTATCATAGCATATTGATTATTGTAGGGTTCCTGACAATTGGTATCAGAGCTACGGTTTAAAAGAAGCAGGTTAATTTTTTGATTACAGGTCATTCACAGGGTTTTTTGATTGAGTGGGAGTTCAGCAATGGCAAAAGAAAGTAAGCTATGAATGGAGAAGTTTAATGGCAAGAATTATCAACACTGGAGGATGTAGATTGAGGATTATCTGTATCAGAAGGAGCTGTACTTATCGTTGGGTGGGGTTGCATGCAAGCCCACAGATATGAAGGATGAAGAATGGAGTGTTCTTGATCGAAAGGCTCTTGGTTCCATAAGGTTGAGCCTTGCATCATCTGTGATTTCCAGCTTATCACAGTGCAGGACAACGAAAGAGTTGATAAAGTCCTTGGCAAATTTATACGAAAAGCCCTCGGCTTCTAATAAGGTATATCTTATGAAGTAGCTATTTAATTTGCAAATGCAGGAAGGTGGATCGATACATACTCATCTCAGTGATTTCCATGGTTTGGTAAACCAATTAGCTTCAGTCAATATTATTTTTGATGATGAGGTAAAGGCTCTCTTGATTTTATGTTCTTTGCCTAAAAGTTGGGACAATTTGGTTATGGCAGTAAGTAATTCTGCATCTACTTTTAAAATCTTAAAAGTTGATGATGTTGTGAGTGTGATCTTGAATGAGGAAATACGTAGGAGAAGCATAGGTGAATCATCAAGGAATGCTCTAAGTACAGAAAGTAGGGGAAGGTAAAGGGAGAAGGTTGAGCAAGGGAAATCAAGGTTAGGAAGGAGATCCGAATCCAAAGGTGTTACCTGCTAGTTTTGTGGAAAGAAAGGACATACAAATAAGGAGTGTTGGTTGAGAGATAAAGAGAATCAACATGCAGGTATTGAAGAAGAAAAGGATGCAAATATTGTGGTACAGAATGCTCTCATACTTTCTTTAGATAGTCAGGTAGGATCATGGATTTTAGATTCTGGTTCATCTTTTCATGCATCCCCAAATAGAGATTTGTTCCATGAGTATGAATAGTGAGTCTTTGGAGTGCTTTATTTAGGGGATGGTACGCCTTGTCAGATAGTTAGGAAAGGGAAAGTGTAGCTAAGACTGCAGATTGACAACACATGGGTGTTGAAGGAGGTCATGCATGTCCCAATTTTGAAGCAAAGTTTGATTTTTGTAGGAAGGTTGGGTGACAAGGGATGCACAATAACGCTCACAATGGACTCTTGGAAGGTTACCAAGGGTGCACTTGTTCTAGCAAGAGGTAATAAAGTAGATACTCTTTATCTGTCTACTTGTATTGCTGATTCTACTTCTGGTTTATCTACTTCAGCTGTAGATTCGAAGATGTGGCTTAATAAGCTTGGTCACATGAATAAGAAGGGAATGGATGTTCTTGAATCAAAAGGTATGTGTTTAGATTCAAAAAGCATAGATAGAGTTCATTGCAGGAAAAGGAAATTTGATGCTTTTGATAGGAACAAAGAAGCCTTGGTGTTTATGGAGGAGATGAAGGACAGAGATCAGTCACAGGGGCTGAATAAATCTGAGCAGGGTAGTATGGACAGAGGTTTGATCCAAGATGAGCTCGTGGATGAAGATTTCATCACTTACAGGAACACACAGACATCGAGGTCGGTCACTTGGGACCGACGTCGATCAACTAGATACCGGCATCGGTCATGTGTAGACCAGCAGGGTTGGTAGGTCAAGCAAGAGAAGTCCGACATCAGTCATCAGGACCAACGTCGATAGGAGGGACACCGGCGTCAGCTAAGGAAATGACGTCAGTAGTCAGGGTTAGTGTAGGGAATCGACATCGATTGGGAGCAGACTAGGAGATGGCTGAGATCGATCACTGGAATGGATGATGGGTGGACAACTAGCTGTCAATAAGTCTCAAACACCCATATGGAGGTCAAAAAAGGTATGTGAACCTCATATTCTTTGTTCACCTTCTTTATATTGCTTACTAATAGTCAAGAATTAGGAAGATGGAAGAAGCAATGCAGGTAGAATCTAGAAACAGTGGGAGCTTGGCATGGGTGAGGAGTGTGAGTCCTTGGAGAAGAACCAAATAGGTATTTATTGGGAGAGTTGTCAGCTGGAAGGAAGCACTGGATAGAGGGATGGATTCCCATATTAGAGAAGAGAGTGGATGGACACATGAGACAGAAGGCTATGGTATATGGTCTTGATTAGGCTACAGAGCAATGGAGGTTTGACCATTGTGTTTTATCTTTACCAGGTTGGATAATATTAGCTACATTATCCTATTACTGTATTGTGTTACTTGTTTCAGGGTTTCATATACAGGGAGTTTTCTGAGCTAAGGGTAGAGTTGGTTCAGAAGTATGTCATGAAGAATTTGGGAGCAGTAAAATTCTTTTGACATAAGTGACAGGTATAGCATCATAGGTTTGCATGGTGGTTGGTCTTCAAGAGTGACTTTGAAGAGGGATACAAAGCCAAAGGAACAAAATAGATGGTGTATAGGTACAGGTACAGTAGCAGCTATTTATCTCCAAGTGGGAGATTATTTGGGTGTGGAGCTAAAAGCTTCAACTATTTACAGACACAAAGAAGAGGATGCTAAAGAGCCAGAAGCATCGGTGTCAGTAGCATGATTGACATCAGTCAGATGTAGTGTAGAAGGCAACTGGCGATGGCAGGAAGTCAGCTGACGTCGGCAGCACCAGACAAGCAGGGACCGGCGTCAGTCGCCTTTGTGTTCTAGAACTACTGTTGACAAATAGTCAGTTAAGTGAAGTGAGTGTTTGCATGTCAAATGACTAATTATAGTCACGAGCTACGTGTCTAATTATTGTAGTTAGATTTCTATTTTTGTAACCATGGGATTCTATTTAAAGACCCATGAGGTTTGTATTGTAATTACCAAGAAGGCAAGTAAAAGCATTGAAGCAAGCAAGGTCAAGGAGATCTACAGGTGTAAGGTCAAGGAGATCAGCTGAAGCATTCAAGGAGGGATAATAACTCAGGCTTTAGAGTTGTTAAGGTTGAGCAAGAGAGAGAGGGAAGAAGGTCTTGAGGTGTGGCAAGCCTTTGAGGTGGAGGAAGAAGTGGCATCTTCCTTATTGTATTTTCTTCTAGTAATATTTAATACAAGAGTGTGTATTGTCTCTCAAATTCTTTGTTGTCTCAATTTTCTAGTTACTTTATCATTCTAGTATAATTCCGTGTTTAATTGCTTATAATAAAGTAATCAATTGTGCTTCCGTTGGATAAGGGGTCTCCTAACAGTTGGTATCAGAGCATATTGATTGTTTTAGGGTACCTGACAAGATAGAGAGAAGAGCATATACAAATGCAAAGAAAAAAATGTGAGTAGAGACTTTAGGTCCTATTGGGTGTGTCAGAATGTTTGATGTAAATTTTCACTTTAAGTTATAATAAAGAGGGAAAAGAAACTTGATATGGGTATGGTTAAAAACCTTTTTGTTTGTGTGTATGTTGAATTAGAAGATTGTGAAGAGTTCCACTTTGGCTTGGGAAGATGACCCACATATAATAAATCACTAAAGAAAACTTATTTTTTATTAAAATAGTTAGGTGGATTGCTGAGCGATAGGTCGATCTTAGAAGCAAAAGCTTCCTTAGGGGATATCAATCCACATATTTTAAACAATTAAGTTCACAAAAATAGAAATAAGGTACTTGAATTAATAATAAAAAGGTACTAACATTGAACATAAGAATTCTTTCTTATAAAATGGACTAGAAATTATGAAATTAGTGATAAAATAATTAATTTTAGTGCTAAGAAAATGGACTACAAAATATGAAATGGGTGTGTAAATGATCAAAAACATAGAAAACTAGGTTTGGTTGGGGGTAGATGGGTGAAAGCAACTTACTAGTTTTAAATACCACAATGACCATCAAAAGTTAGGGTAACCATTAGTAGTTAAGGTGACCATCAATAGTCAAGCTGACCATCAACAGTTGGGTAGACCATTGACAATTACTATGTGAATATCTGGGTTGTTAATTGCTAAATAATGGGATCCAAAAAATGGATTTTGGGAGATCAGCAAGGGTTGGGCTAATTGAAAAATGGAAACAAAGTAAATGAATATTAACAAATAAGTACTTATATTAACAAAAGTTAATTAGGTGAGTGGTTGAAGTAGTTAACTTGTTAGTGGAATTTGGCTTAAATCTAATAGAGTAATGGTACTTGAGATCTTGGTTGAGAGATGATGGTGAGTCAGCTCTCAATGTTATTTTTGAATTACTAATGATGCTAATGACACTAATTGATATGAAAAATAAAACTCTTGAATCCCTGAGCTCTTGATAATTATTATAGATGGATTTGAC
Organism: Torreya grandis; assembly: GCA_037957365.1. Lineage (NCBI taxonomy): Eukaryota > Viridiplantae > Streptophyta > Pinopsida > Cupressales > Taxaceae > Torreya > Torreya grandis. The sequence goes on from JARHVA010003956.1 coordinate 772,762, forward strand.
CTCTCAGGATACTCTCTTCTTACAGGTAGAAGCAAGAGGTGGAAGTTAAGGTAAAACTAGGCCATCTAAATATAACTTGTCCATATAAAGGCTCATAATATGACTTAGATGAGTTATATTTATAAAAGGTTTGTAGATGATTGCATGCTCTTGGTTAAGGAGGTGCACCATGATCATCGATGGTTAGGGTTTCTTAAGGGTGACTATCAATAGTCAAGTCCCCAAAGGAAAAGGTCTTGAAGGCTAGGTTGAGTTAATTTATAAAATTGACTAAAGATGAGCTTGGTTAGGTGAAATTGGTCTATATTGGCCCTAAGAGGGTCCTATGTAGGTCCAAGGGGATTTTGGACATCAGAATCATAATGTATAGATTTCAGTGTCTAAAATATCATTGTGCAATTTTTTAGTAAACATAGTGGCTAATTGCTTATCTAGTAAACTATGGGTGAATATGCTTGTAAGGAGTCTCTATCGCTATAGATAACTTGAAAATATCTCACTAGCTTTCTACTTGGCTTGCATCAAGTCAACCAAATAAATCTCATGTTAGAGATTATATGAAAATTATTGCACAAACTTGTCTGAAAGATCATCAAAATCAAATTCCAAATTCCTAGGCAACTTTAAAAAACACTCAAAGGATTGTCCTACTAAAATCCTTAGGAATAAAAATAAAAGGTATATGTCATTATATGCCACTAGCTGGCATACACCAAAGAATTCAGTCAAGTGAGCCTTGGGGTCACCTTTGCCCTTGTATTTGTTAAATTTTGGTGGTCTAAATCCTAGAGGAAATGGTATATACAAATACTCCATGTTTAATGGATAATAACACACATCATCTAACTTAAAAATTTTAGTCTATTTCCCAAATTCAATGGCAGTAATTGCATCCTTCATCTATTGTAATTTTTGGGCTAAGAAACTAGAGGGAACATTGGCTTGAGGTGAAATAATGGCTTGGGTAGATGGTTGAGTGGTCACAAGTGAAGAACTTTAATTGGGGTATAATGGAGGTATTAACTAGGCTACATTGGTTTGGTTGGGGAATGGACTAGGAATACACATATGTGGATTAGGGTTTACTTGCTAGAATTGCATGTATTATGGTGTGATATTCTAGTTTGGGTTGGGTAAGTAGGTCTGAGTTTAGGGATTTTGAGATTGGGATAGAGGGATATAAATATATTGTGATTTTTGGGGTTGAATATGGACCTAATACTGACTAATCAAACCTTTTTTTTGAGGGAGAAGTTGTGAACTAAGAACCTATTATTGAAATAATGTCACATTCTATACAAAAGGCAAAGGTTGCCTAATTGGCACTTGAGGAAAATTAAAACCTCTTTGCTACATGAATCCCTATTGAGAAGTTGAATATTATTGGAGATTTGACATCTATCACTAACCAATATTTATAAGCTATTGATTAGACATCATTTGGACTTGAATTAGCACATTGTTCTATGAGAAAAGAGGTATGTTAGGTATTACTTGGAAAGGTGGAACAATTGGTTACCCCTTATTGAGGTGGCATATATTCTACCTCTATTACATTGGTACATTATATTGTGATTGTTTTTATGGAATATTACTTTTTTTTTATTGAGTAAGATTCATCACATTTTGTGTTGAGGCACAACATTGCTTTCTGGTTGACTACCCAGTCCTATTGGTTGAGTGCTTGAAGAAGCAACTGGTTGAGAGGATTAATACCAGTAGTTGGTTGAGGCTAGGATGTAGAAACTCCTAATCTTTGATTTTGATAACCACTCATGGTTTTTATTAAAGGTACACTTAATTTTTTACTAGCTCTTTATATACTTACACTACTTTGGTTTAGATTTGACGTTGCTTGTGCATTGTCCACCATGTTTTGCTTAATGTTCTACATAGAAGTAGAAGACACTTCTTCGATGGTTGGCACATGAACTGAGTTATCAATTGAAGTGTTTTACATAAAGGGGTCTACACCTTGATTGTCCTAACTACTCACTTTATTAGCACTCCTGTTGAAGGAACTAGATCTATGAGAGGTTTATTAGACATGGTCATTTGGTTAAAATTACATTCTAGATTCAAGTATGTTTGGTATGCTATCTACATTTGTAAAAAGTGATCCTCTATGAGGTCCTTGCCTTTGAAAAGCATACTAGGGTTCTGATATGGCATTTGGATTAGAGTTAAATGATTTCTATAAGAAGCCTGCTAATTATAGATTATGTTATGAGGCATTCTTACTAGGCTTGAAAAAATTTTCTTGGGGGAAGTATTTCAAAAAATTAGCCCCTAATTATATGGATCTAACCAAAATTTCATCCTTCTTTTCCAAAAAATGATGTTCAAATAGATAAGGATCATATGTAGATGATGTATTAACATAGTACAGTTGTTGAGGAACTAGTTCTTTAATTGTGGGTACCGAAGCTAGATAGTGCTTTGTTTGTTCTTGATCCTAATCTAATTAAGGAGGTGTGTTTACCAAGTAATGATCCAATGGGTCTTGGTTTTGTGCCCCTCCTTGAGTTTTATAAGATGGATAAGAATTTGTCTCATAAGCAACATTATCTGCATAAGGGTATTGAAGAATTTCTTCTTGTGCAATCATATTATTAAATCCTATATTGTACATGAGGCTACTAAGAGTGTAGGGATACATGTTAGGATCCATAGTAATTTTTTCATGAAAAAAAGGAATAAATTTATATAGACTCTAAAAATGCAATGTCTAAAAAGAGGTTCAAACTTGGTCTAACTTGGTCAAAATGATGGATATGTATATCCAAAAAAAGGATGATGTAATGACTTATGATAAAACAAGTTAACGTCAAGTATCTAATGTTACACATCTCACATAAAAAGGTCAAGTAAAAGGACTGTAAATCAAAATGCCAAGTTCTAGGTCAAATTTTTTCAAGTTAGTCTAATCTAGGAAAAACAAAAGTTGCTAAGTATTTTGGCCAAACATGGCAACAAAATCTAGGCTCAAACAAAGCATGTGCTAGGACATTTGGCCAAATGGTGTAAAAATCTAGACTTTACAAGATGAGATATTTAATTTAATATATTTGAAACACTTCTAACAGAAACTAGGAATTTGACTCTTAGACATAAACTTGATTAATCATTATGAGGTATGAAAAAAAAGGCACTTGGGGATAGTTTATTTTTTCCCAAATAATGGCTCAAACTAGATGTTTTTAACTGATAATCTAGGCAAAGGTAAATGGTGTAATCATGCTAGACAAAGGATCTCAAAGAAAACTCAAAATGGTTAGACCTTTTGAACAATTTAAAATCTATGCAAAGAGGTCTATGAAACAAGTTTCAAAATAATTTGAGTAGTGTAACAATGCTAAAATGCTCAAAAGGTGTGATAAATACTTGTTTCAAGAATCTAAGGAAAAAATGATTTTAACACAATCTTTGATAGCATAAATCTACCCTCCTCAACCCAAATGATACCTACACACAAAGTTGTAAAAATATTTAGGGTGAAGTGTGCTATCAAAAGTATTTAAGACAAAAGGTGAAATTGGATGGATGGTATAAAGTGTGGTCTAGGACTCAAATCATGAGCAATATGTAAGATGGCATGAATATTACTAATGATGATAATGATGTTGAGTTGAAAACGACCCTCAATTCAAATTGGAAATTGAACTCAAGTTAAAACAAGTCAAGTGCAAAGTGGCAAAACCAATTTAACTCATCAACCTTTAAAACATGGAAGAGTCCAATTTCAAATTTAAACTATCAATGAGGGGCTTAAACAAAATGTGGCAAAAGGTCTAGACTCAAATGGGCAACATAGCTATGCCAAATTGGAAGATATGACATAAAGTGTATAATGATGAATTTGAACAAGGAAAAATATGTTTTTTACTTGGAAAACATGATTCATCTTTATTCAAATAAATTTTGGAGACAATCTATTTGGTTATTTGTCATGTAAAATGTGAAAATTAGTAACTTGAGTGTGACTTGTGACATCCATCCCATAGGTCCCTCCTACTTACTTTCATGACCCTCATAGGTATCTTTTCACTAAATCCTAGTCATTTGTAACCTTTTAGACCCAAACCCAACTGAACCAAACTCCTTTTTTCATGATAGATCCATCCCCCTAAGTCATGTTAACTCAAGACTATAGCACCCAACTTGGACTATAACACTTGACCCTATGGTGTCCCATTTTTATGCTCCTATCCAATCACAATTTGAGCCCAAATGGTCATTTCCTTCTAGATCCTACCCTCCTACTTGTTGGCTTAACATGAATAAATTTGACTCATGACCAATATATCTTTATAAAATCCTATTCAAAGTTCATTTATAAGGGGTTGGTAAATATCACAAAACAAGTAAGAGTACAAGCAAGACTACTCAAGAATATTTCCCTATTCTCTATATACCACCATCTAGTACCATTTCCATGTTATTCAAATCCTTACACTAGTCCCTAATCACTCCAAGCACACTCAATTTATCATTTTTCATCTTCATACACACTATTACATAAAGCACATCAAGTGGGAGAACTACATATGGCTTAATCCCTCTTTGAAGTATTGTATGTAGGTAGTGTGCCCATACAAGGGGTGTGGATACACATTCAATGAATGTCATGCACATTAAACCCACCCTCTTTCTCAAAATTGGTTAAAGCATAATGAAGTCTAGGGTTTGAAAACAAAATCATCTCTACAGGGAGTTTTGTGAAATTCCAATAGTCAAAATTTCATAGGCAAGGTCTCATAGACATAACAAAAAAAACCTAGAAAGCTAAGGTCTCTTGGAAAATAATGGAAAGTATACTATAGCATTGGAGCCTAGGGTGTCCTATTTTTGGTGCTCTTATCCAATCATAAACTAAAGGTCAGATCCTAATTTGTGATAGTGTCTCAGTCTTTCATAGTGAGTTCTAACCTCTGTCTCAGTCATATCTGTTAGTTTCTAAGTCTTATTTTCTTTCCTTTATTACTAATTTTAGAAAAGTTTAAATTATAATCAAATTATATAAAATTTCTAGCTTAATTATTGCATATTTATTTACTGATTTTACCACTCAGATCCTTTAACTAAATTAGGAATAATACACTTATATTCCCAAAATAGTTAAATCATTTAGTGAACTTGATTTACTTTGTTTACGCATTAAAACCCTAAAAACCCTAAGGTAAATTTATTATTGATTTTTCATTTTTTTAATTATTAATTTCACAATAAAATTAAAACAAATTCATTTATTTTAAAAAAAATAATTAATTTTTAAAAAATAATTTTCTTTCAAACCCTAGTTGCAATTACTAGGTCCTGGTATTTTCCCAATAATTTTCCAATAATTTTATGATTTTTTACTAGCTTATTTAAATCAAAAATACACTTCAAATTTTAAAATTTAATATTAAATTTCAAAAATATTAATTTTTGAAAACCTAGTTGCATCTACTATGCCTCTTTAAATCACCAATTTTCCAATAAAATTCTTAATTTCTTGCATATTTCACTTAGAAATTCACTTTAAATTTCAAAATATCATAATAATTATAAAAATAATCATATTTCAAACCTTAGTTGCATATACTAGATCCCATTACTTCTTGAGGTATCACCTTACATTTTTGTGAGCTTCATATCCTTTTTATGCATATTCTAGTTTCTTGTTTAGATTATATCTATTTAATATTTTCTACTATTGTCCAAGTTTTTTTGCTTATGCCACCTAAGCTCCTTACATCTCTTCCTTCAAGATGAAGTGTAAGACTTAGTGGCAACCATCCTAAATTCACCTAGATTCTTTCAACTTGACCATATACCATGGATAAACAACTAGGTTAGACTCTTGCTATACATCCTACACATCTAGATTACACCAATTTCAATGAGGATAATTTTGATGATGAGGAGTATGAGAATAATGATGATACAAACACTAATGTTTATGATCCACCACATTAGACTTTTGATCAACTTCTCCTAATTATTAATAATGAAGTTTTCCTCAACAAATATTTGATCGTACAAAGTTTTTGAGAAATACTTAAGGGACCAACCTTGAGATATTACTCTTATTTTACAATCTATCATGGAAATCAAAAAGGATAAACAAGTTTAGTCTTTCATTCCTTTAGAGAAACCAGTTGCAAATGACACTATGGGGGAAACTATATCTTAACAACTCCCTATAGTAGCCCAACCTACCTTTATGCCACTAGTTACAACTAGTATATATTTGTCTCATGATGTGGCAGCCCTTGTACAAAAGATAAGATCTCTTCAATCCAAGGTGATACATATTGAGCAAGGTGCCTCTATACCTAAGTAGGATTTGTATTCTTTTGCTCTATTACATACACCATTGGCATGTCACATTGCTTCTACACCCTTGCCACAAGGTTTTCTTTAACCCAAGATTACTCTATATTCTAGAAAAGGTGATCCAAAGATATATTTGAGAGCTTTTCACATAGCATGCTTGGACTATGTAACAAATGACTAGCTACTTACCAAGCTATTTCCATGGATCCTAAAGTATTATGCTTTAAAATGGTTTTATAGTCTACCAAATTAGTTGATCAATGCATTCAATCCTTTAGTTGACATGTTCCTAGCTCATTTCAGCATTAAAATTGGTGATAAGGTTTTCTATGCCCAAGTTGCATAATAGAAACAAAAGTCAAATGAGCATCTCACATATTATGTTCTTTGATATAAGACTATTTTAGCTAAGATGGCTAGCCCCATGGCCAATCAAGAGTTACAATATCTCTTTAAACAAAGTCTCTTACCAGATTTGCATGAATAAATTATGTTTAAAAGATTTTCTTCCTTCACTAAATTGTGTCATACACTACAATAAAGAGAAAAGTTAATTTCAATGGGAAAAATAAATTACACAATCACATCAAAAATAATAAACAAGAGTAACAAAAAAGTCCCATACAAAGTCAAGGTTAATGATAACAAGAGTCAAAATCAACTTATAGTTAATCTTCAGACCCCCTTCAGCATATGGTTTTATTAGCACCTCCTCAATGAACCTTTACCAATCTACCAGTTTCTCCAGCTAGAGTTTTACAGTAGCTATTGGAATGTAACATCATATCTCTCCTTCCTATTTAGGAAGTTAACCCAACAAAGCCTCTTTCATGGGGATATGATCAACATGCATTTTATGAGTTTCACAAGGCACTAAGCCATATAATAAATAGATGCATCAATTTGAGACATGAGATACATGATTTTATAGATGGCAATCATATTGATCTTGGAACTTTAGTTGAGCCTCCTCAAGCAAATCAAAAACAAGATCAAGCTTTGAAAATATTCTTAGATCCCTTTTTAAAACATTATAAAAAAGAGATAGTGGACATATCAGGGGTTTATCATGCATATCATGCACATCTACCACCAGATACATACATGGCACCTTTAGTTGAGAAACATCCTTTGAGAAACACAATCGGTCTATATAATTCTAGAGTTATAGATAGACCTTTCATCTCCTTATTAGAGTAGGAGATCATTCAGGATGATTCAAATTATCACGCACTCTTTATTAGAGCTTACATTCATAATCATCTTATTCATAGTGTTCTCATAGATAATGGATCTAATCTGAACATGTGCACTATGACATTATTACAACATTTGGGATATCTGGAGAAGGATATTACCCTAATAGATATAATTATCAGTGGATTTAGTGGGCACCTATAGAGTTCATTGGGTGAGATTGTACTTCATCTATAGGTTGGTCTAACACATGTGGCCACACCATTCATTATAGTTCCTAGTCCATGAGTTTTTGATATGTTACTTGGTTGACTATGGATTCAAAAACTTCAATAAGTACCTTTTATAGTTCATAGATGAATGAAATTCATTTATGCTAATTATGTTTTTACAATTGGTGGAGTTTCATATGAGTTACCACTCCCCACTTTAGAGCAATCTACTATTTTGTAGTCACCATTTTTAGTTTTTCCACTAGTTTTAGTTTCTCCACCATTTTTAGTTCTTCCTCCAGTTTAGATTTAGACATAGTTGAGGCCTCTATCAGTATCATAGAGAGTTCATACACTTCCACAAAAGTATCTTTAGAGCAGTAATGATTTTAGGATTCTAGACAGCTTCCAATTACAATATTCACACTGAGGGTAGTATCATTGAGTTCCCATACCTATACTCATAGAGCACAAATTTATAGAGCTTCTCATACTACTAGATGGGTCCCTAAGATCCCTATAAATATATCCACTTCACAAAGTTACAAGGGGACCCCATAATTGGTTTCTACTTTAGAGATTTTAGAGCATTTACAACATTTATAACTTTTAGAGCCATAGTCTTAGCATTTCCATTGTGCTTCAAAATCATGCATGATTCCTCTCCTTGATATAGGAGACCATGATAGGGATTCTCCTTATGAGACTCATCAATTAGTATAATCTCTTCTCAATTTTATCTATACATAGTTTCTTATGCTTGATTATACATAGCTTATATCAAAAATACAAAAACTTTCAAATAATTCAAAAACATAAATACATTTTAATTGTATGCATTATCCATGTTTTACATTTTTACTACTATTTTAGACTTATATTTTTTGTTTTGTGTTATTTTTTTATGAATTTATCGACATTACCATGATTCACTTTATCTTATTTGAGTGTGTGGAGTGACATCCAACTCCTTGATTTCTTTACTCTACCCATAAAGGGGGTATCCTACTTCTACATTTGATACATACATCAATATATTTACCCATTAGGGAGATCTTCAAGATGACTACACTATCCAGGTTATGCCATTCCTACACCACACACTCTAGTTATCATGTAGATATACATTATTTACTAGCTTACACAGATTACTCTATCAACATTTCACTAGTATATAACACTTGTGTATTTCTTAGCATATACCTATTCTAGTATTACCATGTCTTGCATACTTTCACATTCTTGCTTTGATTACTTAGATGTGATTGTATTTCCAATTTTTACATATCTTCCTTTCTTGCTTTGCATAGCTAGATTGATTGCATTCCTTTGTTCCTATTTTGTCTCCTGTATATGCCTTTGGAAATATACCAATGTCCTTTGATTCTATTCATGTGTGTACCTTAGGACATTTGCTAATGTCCTTTGCCTGTAATCTTCTATGCGATAATGTCTTTCATGCCAACCTTGATTTATTTAAAATGGATGTGTATGTGGAATTTAAACATTCCTTGTATGTTTGCTTTCTAGCTTGAGTGATATGTTCCCATGTCCTTTGTTTGCTTAGCCCCTTGGCCACTCTTGTAGGATTCTTGCTTCATGCCTTGTGTGCTTATTGCTTATTTCCTTCTCATTGTCTACAATGTCATGATCCACATCATGCATTATCTTATGATATTTGATGCCATGATGGACATCAAGCTCCATCCCTTCTTGAAAATTAACAACTAATAACTTTAAACTAAAAATACTTCCAATTCTAGTTTCAATTTAGTACATTACACATACTATTACATTGTTATATCTATCTAGGCATGCCCTTGTTGATTTAGAAATCTCCTTTACAAACTATGTTATATATTGAGACATCTTGATAATTATCATTACTATATCATGTATTTCATAGCATAACACACTTGTAGGGATCTTTATTCTGAGGGAAGTCATTATGGGGTCTTCATTCTTGCCCTCAGAAGAGGGGGAAATAAATAGGGTTTTTGCCAAAGAGATCAAATCTCATACCAATTGAAAAACTAGTTTTAGAACACTCAAAACAATAATTAGAGGTCAACCCAAGAAGAATAGACCAAAAAAATAGTGATGATTCTAGAATAGTTTTCAGTTTCAACAAATCACAATAGTGCTAGACATGTATAATAGCATCAAAAACTAGGGTGTCTTATTTTCAGCACTCCTATCCAAATAGTATAACGACTAGATTTTCTAGAAGTAGATAGAAAAGTAGGCTCAACTATAGTTTTGCACATTTAGACCAATTTAGAATCAATAGTTTTTATTACACTTTTACTTAGAGAATCTAGATATAGGGGAATCATGTATGACATGATGGATCTCACTTCCAGTTTTAGATATGGTAGTTGGTATAACTTCAAGATCAAAATCCCTATTCTAAACTCTAGTGATTAGGGGTAATGTGCACAACACATTTGTTTTATTTTCTTTAAAATTTCAACATATTACACATGTATTATCAATATTTGTGTGCCTTACTCTATCTACAAGTGGTTGGCATCATTTCAAAATGGATTTCATATAAGCCTAGTGCCCAATTTTGGAGAGCCTTTCATACAAGCCTAATCCCCATCTTTTGGAGTGGCTAAGAGTGGCCTAGTTTTGAGCATACATTTTACTATCCATGCCAATAAAACTACAAAAAATTCATGGGATTTAGGATCCATCTCATATGACACAAATTTTATACCAGTATTAGTTTATAGCTTCACTTCACAGGGCAATGATGGAACCAAAAGACTAGTTAGCATTTATATTCTTGAGCCACCTCTTTAGAGGGATTAGACACATAGTCTAAACATTGATTAGCATTCACATGATCACATAGATTAATTTAGTGGGTGATGATGGAGCAAAAGGGCCAGCCTTTGTATTCTTGAGCCACTCTTAATGAATTGAGCACTCAACTCCATTCATGATATTACTCTTGGTAAAACACATACCTAACATTACTCAACATTATCTAGCATCACTCAACATCACAATAAGTTTTGTATTGGTTCATGTACCTAGTGAGGTGTATTCATTATTTCTTCTTCCTCTCTCTCTTACCCATCTTTATACATTCCTATTTTAGATATATCATATCTATTAAGAACTAATCTAATCTTTGTTTTCTCTTGTAGATTCACACTTCACAGTGTGCTCTCTCTATACATACCTAACATCATGGCAATTTCATGAGCTTCACCCTTATAGATAAGTTTAGGTACACTTTCTATTTTACCTTTATCATAGTATTTCAATTTTTTGCATCACTAGAATAAAGGCGGGGGAAGAAATTGGTAACTTGAGTGTGACTTGTGGTGTCCATCCCATAAGTCCTTCATACGTGCTTTCATGACCCTCATAAGCATCTTTTCACTAATTACTAGTCATCTATAACCTTCTAGACCTGATCCCAGCTAAGTTAGACTCCTCTTTTCATGATAGATCCATCCCCTTAGGTCCTATCAACTTAGGAATATAGTGCCCAACTTGGACTATAGTGTTAAACCCTAAGATTCCCCATTTTTAGTGCTCTTATCCAATCACATTTTGAGTCCAAATGGTCATTTACTTCTAGTTCCCATCCTCTTTTTTATCCTAATGTGAATACATTTGATACATGACCAATATATCTCTATAAAAGCTTATTTAAATTTCATTTAGAAGGGGCTGGAAAATATCACAAAGCAAGTGAGAATATAATCAAGACTACTCAAGAATATTTACATATTCTCTACATACAACCATCCAATACCATCTCCAACTTATTCATATCCTTACACCAGTCCTTAATCACCTCAAGCACATTTAGTTTAGCATTTTTCATCTTCATACACATTATTTCACAAAGCACATTAAGTGGGAAAACAACATATGGCTCGATCCCTCTTTGATGTATTGGTATATAGATAGCATGCCCACACAGGGGGTGGGGATACACATTTAGTGAACCTTACACACACTAACCCCCTCTCTTTCTCAAAATTGGTCAAAGCATAATAGAGTCTAGGGTTTGAAGCTCAAATCAGCTCTACAAGTATTTCTATGAAAATCCAATAGTCAAAATTTCATAGGCAAGGTGTCATAGACACAACAAATAAAACCTAGAAACCTCATGTCTCTTGGATAATAGTAGTAGAAGTGGACTATAACATTGGATCCTTGGGTGTCTTATTTTTGACACACCTATCCAATCATATAATGAAGGCTAGATCCTAATTTGTGATAGTGTCTCGATCTTATAAAATGAATTATAGCCTCTATCTCAATCATATTAGTCAGTTTCCATCAAAGTCTTATTTTCTTTCCCTTATTACTATTTATAGAAAATTTCAAATTGTAATGAAATTATACAAAATCAGTAGCTTAATTATTACATATTTATTTATTGATTTTACTACTCAAATCCTTTAACTAAATTAAGAATAATACAATAATATTCTCAAAATAGTTAAATCAGTCATGTCATTTTTGTTAACACCAAGTTTTGACTCCACACAAAAACCAAATAATCTAATACAAAGATAAATCCACTAACTAATCATCTTAATCCCTAACTAATAAGGTATGGAAAATTGGGATTAATTAAACTAATTAGCTTTTGAACATTCTAAATGGATTAGATGTATAAGAATTTCACGTCAAAATGCAAGAGAATCAACACATTAATTGGGTCTACAACAGTTGGTTTATTGTAAAAAGGGCTATCTCTTTTTACAACCACTACATCCATCACTCTCTTAGTGTAATGTGATGTCTAATGTAATAAAATGTCTCATGGTGTTAACCTAGCAATAGGAGATGTTTTAACCACTCAAACCACCATCCCAATAGGTGATCCTAATTTATTTACCACCCCATGGAGAGGGGTTAAAGATAATGCTGGAAGATGAATTTTTGAGTCAAGGCTTCCCTAAATAACTCATGGGAGGTAATAAAGTCCCCCTCACAATCCAAGATACAATGAAATAAATGACAAGTAAAATATCTTTAAAAGTTTTTTCTAGATCACCCAAGCTATGTAGGTCTTGGGGAGAGCCTTGAAAACTTTTTTTTTAATGTGTTTAGACTAAGGCACTTTATAATGAAGTTGGTGATTTTGTTCCTAAAAGTTCCCTAAAGGGAATGGATGGGAGATCATATATTCACAACTCCCTATTCTCTCAAACAAATATAATTTAGGAAAATAATGATAATAACTTTGCAAAAAAAACTTGAAGTGTGTTCAATTTTAAAGCACTAAATGAAATGTATGGTTATGTTATTTTAGCCCTTTAGATTTAAGAAGTAAAACCTTGTAAAATTTGAAAGAGAAATCAATAAAAAGCATTCAAACAAACATTTGAGTTTTATTTTTGGCCCAAATAAATAGTTCGTAGCTCATTTTAAACATTCAAAAAGAGGTCTAAAATTCAAGATTTAGAAAATTTTCAAGTTGGTCCTACAAGGAAAAAGTTAGTATGTTGTTTAACCTTAAAACATTTTTCCAAGTGAAATTAAATTTATATAATGATCTCTAAAGTTTCACATAGTGTAATCCCACTACTCCATAGTGTAATCCCATGACTTTGCAAAACCATGATTCAGATAGACAATATCACTATTCAAGTTAGTTTAACAAAAATACACAATCCCACTACTCAAGCTAATAATCTCTCTATTCAGGTTAATAATCCCATGAGTTAGGGCCACAATATTGTGAGTCAAGTTGACAATCCTACTATGTGGGTTCACAATATTACAAGTTGGGTCCATAATCCTACTATTCAAGTCAAAATCCATGATATTGCTACTCAAGTAGGAAAAATCACTATTCAAGTTCATAATCTTACAACTGATAGAGTTACAATATTGTCACTTAACCCTAATAGTCTAAGTTAACCACTAACAGTTTAGCTATAATACCACAACTCAGATTGACAATATCACTATTAACAAATTATGGTATTACAATATCATGACTTGTAAGTCATTGGGTTGTAATATCACTACTATCAAGTAGTGGGATTACAATATCACTATTAGTGAATAACAAGATTGCAATATCACTAACGGACCTATAGATAGAGACAAATATTAAGCCAAAAATAGTTAAAACGCAATACCATAACTTGAAATGACAAAGTTGTGACTACCTCAGTGGTGGGATTATGGTACAAAATACAAACCCATGACTCCATAGGGATAAAACTGTGACTTCTAAGAAAATGGACCTTTGGCCAAATTTTCACCTTCCTTACTTCCACACTCCAAGATCCTACATGACAATGGTTAGTGGTTTTCTTGTAGGTGCTTTAAGACCAAATTTTTGAGGCTAGGGTCCCACCAAACATGCCATTATGTAGATTAGGAATTTATCTCAAGAGAGGATGATTAGTATCATGTTAGTTCCAAAATGAAAAGAAAATGAAAGAAACATACTAACTACCATAACATCTCTAGGCCTAGTCACTAGGGAGAGCTTAGTGAGAAAAAAACCATTTTAAAACACAACTATAAATGGAAAGAAATGATAAATATGAACACTAAACACCAATTTCTTACCAAATCCTTGACTTCTCCAAAAAGTTCCTTCTTTGGCTTGCTCGGCTTGTGCTTCAAGAGATCTTCATCAATAGAGTGTGGCTACCTTTATCTCCTCTTGGCACCTTTGGCTTGTGATGGCTTTAGACATAATGACACTACATCAAGATGTGGTTTGAAGCTATTTGGGTATGGTAAGTTTGGTTTGAAAGATCCTAGAATATAATAGGTAAGGCCTCCTATTTTTAGATTTTGCAAAATGATCAGAATGAACATGAACCATCCATCTCAAGATGAAGATGTGTGATAAGGATTCAATCAATTTTAGAGACCAAAATTAATAAATTCCCTCATAAATATTTGGGATAGAGAGGTATTAAAGAGGCATGAAAGGGCTTGATGAAATATTTTATGCATTTATGGCCTAGAGATGTCTTCCCAAGAAATGATGTCATTTGATGATACATAAATTCATAATAAATTTACAAAAATAAATATTCAACAATTTTCATGGAAAAAATAACTTAAGCCCTTGATTCAGATTAATTAGCCTTGAACATGATTAGTCACTTTGATGCAGATTTTTGCAATTGGTGCACAATTTAATCAAATTGATCAATGTCATATTATTGGCTCAAAATTTGACTAGATCAGAATTAGGATGCAATGTTAGATGTTTTGGATCCATTATCCCATTTAGGATGTTACCAACACAAAATAACAAGAGCACATGTCTTATGCAAGAAATTTTGTAGAAAAGAGTAATCTAGAGCACCCAAGTCAAATATGTCATTTTGACTCAAAATGATTTTATCAAAGTTATTTGTCTCATAAATTGTATTACCTCATTTAATGATACTCTATCCAAAATTGACACTTGTATATAATAATTTCAACTAATTTAATGTTTTTAGTAATTTAGTCCCAAATTGTACTTTTTTATAGAAATTGGTCAAAAGCTTGGTTGGAGGTCATTGGTGGCCAATTTTTAGGTGTCTATAGTAAGGGGTTTGGCCATGTTTGGAAAAAGCCTTCTTATGAAGTTGATCTTCCCCAAGAAACTTTGTAACCCCCTTTTGTGTCTTAAAAGAGCTAGTTTGGAGATAACACTTACCCTTTCTAGGTCTATTAAAAGACCTTATTTTGAGACTATTTATCCCAATAGTTTCCCTTCATTAACTATAAATATTCATTTCATTGGATTGAGGGAAACTCCAAACTCTCTACCATTTCAAAAACTTTTTTGAGGTGATCTAGGTGGTCACTGGCCTATTTTGAATAAATAGTGATTTCATCTAGATACACTAACATAATCTCATTGATCAAACCATTTAAATCCATATCAATGTCACTTTAGAATGTAGCACCAGTGTTAGTTAGACTGAAATCCATCTTCTTATAGGTGTATGTGCCCCATTTGTTAGTGAAAGTAGTCTTAAATTTTTTAGATTCTTAAATTAGGATTTGGTTATATCTAGAATAACCATCTAAAATAGAAAACCTCTAGATCTAACTACTATTTGGAGGATTTTATCCATGGGTGGAAGGGGATAATTATCCTTCAATAATGCTTTGTTTAGGTCTCAAAAATATGCATAAAGCCTAATTTCACCATTCTTTTTCATAAAAGGGACTAATCAACCTAGGATAAATGTTTGATAGGGATAATGATGTTATCTTCTATCAACCTAGAAAACTCATTCTTCATAAAAGGCTCTACTTTTGGATTTAATGGATTGTATTTTTTCCTAATAGGCTTAATATTTGGGTCAATCTCTATTGTGTGTTGGGATAAACTAGGGTCAAAACCCATAAGATATTTGTAACTCCAAGTAAATTTATCATAAAATTATTAACACAATCCAATAAAAGATTTATTTTAGAAGTGTTACATAACTTTATGATAGTTAAATATTTTCCTTCTAAGATGACTACTAGCTCATAGTCTTATTCCTTGACTGTGAGATTTTTCATCTCACCCTTCATCTAATCATCAGAGTTGAAGATACTTTTTTAAGTAACAAAACACATGAGAAACTTGTTAGTCTTCAACTAAATTATTTACTCCCCATATTTTTATTAGAGCATTGACTAATTTTTGTCAGATAATTCAACCTCATCTCATAGAAAATTAATAATTTATTGATTATTGTCAAAAACTTGCTATTTGGTTGCATTATCAAGGATGGTGGGTCTTACTACTATTTTTACATGATGGCTGTTATCCCTCTTAACATCTTTAAGTAGATTATATTGAGGATATACTAAAGATATGAAATCAACATCCTTATTTTTTCTCTTAGTATCTCTTGAATGTTTAAAGTGATACAATCTTCCAATAGGTCCCAAACCCTATGTTTTTAAGTTCTCAACAAGCTATTCTTGGTTACACTTTTTTATCTTACCTTCTAAATAATTAGTTCACTATCATTGAACACTTATATTAATTTAATACCCCTTTCCTTAGCTAATTGAAGACCTCTAATCAATGCTTCATATTCTACCACATTATTAGTGTAGCTAAACTAACATCTAAAGGAATAAACATAACTCTCCTTTTGGGGAGAGACCAATATAATACCAGCACCTACACCATTCATACTCCTTGAGCTATCAAAATATAGTTGCCATATTCCCTTATGATCTTCATCTAGTTTCAAAAGATTTGGGATGATTGCATCATATTCATGGATGCAATATGTACCCAACCCTATTTTATTAACATAATCATAAGGATCAAATTGGAGAACTGATACCCATTGATTCGTGTGAGTGTCTTGGATTTATTCCATGGGTTTTGCATCTTCATGGTCAAGTTCCTCTTCTTGGTCTTGAATATGCAATTCATATCCATAGGGATAGGAGTGTATGGTTCAATATGATTTTTAGTAATTGGGTCAGCTCTTATGGTCACTTTAATCCCATATCTTGTCTTGAGAAACATATGCAACTAATCAATAGATAAGTACCCTCCCATTTTTGCATTATAGAATCAGGAAAGATAGATGGAAAAATAGGAGGTAGGTTATTAACTAAGATGTATAAGGATATGGATAATATTGGACATGCATGTATATTAAGGTTTAAACCTTTAATAATCCCAACTATTTGGATAATAGTCCCATCCAATTGAACCATCCATTTTATGATAGGTGTGTATTTAATACCAAGCACATCCACTATTTTGTTGGGCATAATAGAGCTATTAGCCCCTGAGTTTATCATATATTTATGGATAATATTTTTCCAACTATAATGGAAAGGTAAAAAGGGGGAGGCTTACCATTTTTACTTGATTTTGTGTCTATTTGAGGTTGACACAAGTTAATCTTAGTCATAGGTCTCTTAACTAAGACTTTCTCTAATAGTTGAAAGCTTTTTAGAGATTCCTAAAGAAAGTCCCTCTATGATGGGATAAATAGTGATTAGCACATGGTAACATAAAAATTAGTCCTTTTCATTTACTCTACAATACTGAAAGAATGTTACCAACATTTCCTAGTGCCTTTATGGGAGCTACATCTTCTTTTATGTGATTTAGGGTCAACAATTTTGACTTTAGTTGACCCATAGACACATTGGGTGGATTTAAAACTATGTTGATTTTTTCAACCTCTTATACAACTTTATAATTTGTATCCTAATTAACCTTGGGTGGTTGATCAACTTCTATTGTTATCTTCTTAGAGCGTGTATTTATTGCCATTGAAATGCCACCATTGGTTAGTGCTTCTTCTTGGTTTACACTACAAAAACCCTCTTCTTACCAGTTAAAAAGAGTGGTCTCACTTTGAATAGGAACTTGTACCTCTTATTTCTAAGTCATATCTTCCTCTTACTACCCTTAGGGGTTTGATATGATTTATACCATTAAGGCTTGATTGATAACACCATGAGGGCAATCATTTTGACTATGTGATTGAGCACAAGGATAACACCACTGATACTCCTAAGCTAGGTTGTTTTGAAGAGGAACAATGGCATTAGAAGTAATTGGGGTTGTGAGTTGCCTTGGTATGGGTACCTATTGGGTTGATATGCCTGATTAGCTAGTTATTAAGGCCTATAATTTTTGGATTGTTCTTTTTCATGTCCACCAACTCATTGTAAAATATTTTAATCAGTGACTTAACTTTGTAAAAAAAATCAAAAGGGATAGGAGATAAATTTGGATGATTTATTGTAATGATAATTAAGGCTATAATAGGTAAATTGGGAGGCAATTTTGGGAACAATAACATTAGAGGCTGAGGAGTAATCTAGCTTGAATGAGGTAATTTTCATCTCTTATTGTTATGTCATAAACATCAAGGAGTGTGATTCCACCCATTGACTAGATCATGGCAACTATATCATTATTTAAAGATCTTAAATAATATAAGAAAGAATTATTTAGGGATGGGTTGATCAACACTAGGATTCTATTCCATTTATTTTGGAAATGGAAATTAAATTCACCCATGAACTCATGAACTCATGAGGTGCCCATTTAATAGTGGTTAGTTGAATAACTATAGAGAGGTGGTCACTCTTATCCTCAAACTATATGCATAGGGCAGACGCTAGATCATCCCAAACATGAATGGAATTAGAAAGTAAACTTCTATACTAATGTAAGGCTTTACCCTTAAATGAGGAGGCAAGAATTTTGATAGAAACATTTTCTTGTGTTATGTTATAAATTGAACAAATGTTGGTAACATACTAAATGTGTTTGATGGGTGTAGTGGAAGTTTTGACCAGTAAAATATGGATGGATTTTTAGAGCTAAAGAGGGTATATCATCATATTGGGCTAACATAAGTGGGCTTCCTCTATTGAATGGTATGAAATTATGATTTCTCTAGGCCATAATGGGAGTATGAAATAAATATGTGTATTTATAGGAGATGTATACAAATTTTTAGGATATATTCTAAGGTTAGATAATATTGATCTTAATTTATTTTTATATGGAAATGATAGTTCTTGTAATTCAGTCCTCTTACCTTTCGTATGTGATCTTGTCTATATCTTTGATATACATAAACATGAATTTTATGAAATAATAGGCCAATAGAGTCACCATATGTTCTTTAAATTTGTTTGAAGTTTGTATAATTCTTATTTATAATAGCATACATTTATTATCTATGATCTTCATGTCCCATCGAGCATGCCATAAACTATTATCAATTAGATTTTTCACCCATTTTGTGTTGTATTAGTATGAGTTATAATATGTGGGTAATCGAATGACACAATAGTATCACCTCCAAGCTGTGAGACCTTGGAAAATTGAGGTGAACCTAAAAAGAAGGATGACTTCCTTTCACTAAGATTATTGTAACTGATACATGCCTAGTTCAACTAAAAATACAACTTCTTAGTGATCTTGCTCATAACTAGGGATTTAACTTTTAAAATAAAAGAGTTTAGAAGGAATTTTGAAACTAGAAAATGGTGATGCACTAAAGGTTTCCATTGGAAATTAATGATTTATTTGATTGAACATAGTTGAATAATTATACATTTAAACCTCTATAAGCATAATATTACATAATTATAAAATCTAAGGTCATATTGGGAATTTTATCAAACAAGGAACAAAGTTCTTGATTTTTGGCCAATAAATTTTCAAAAGGGAAAAATGAATACCACAAATAAATATATATGAATAAAACAAGACTTATATCATTCACAAATGTAATAAATATCCATGCATACATAAAGATAACACTATATAAAGAAGGCAAAACTTTAGTATATTAATATTCTCCAAGTTACAACATATAGATAAATTTCTCAAGAGTAGAAAATTTTGTCTATCAGCAAAAAGTTCCATGGGCTACGTAAGAAACCTATATTTATACAAAAAATCACTCCCTTTAGAGATAAATTAAAAAAACCCTTGCACTTAGCTCTAGAGTAAGAAATCAAGGAATATCCATACAAATGTCATAATTCTCAGCTTGAAAAGGCATCTTTGGTAGAGTAGAAGGAAGTAGAGGACTCTATAATGGCTGGGTGATTCATCAAGCATTGAAAAAAGAGAAAAATATATTGTATTCATTTAGTTAAACCATATCTCCTTGAGTTGTGTTGAATAAATTTCTCCTAAGAAAAGGGGTGCTAAAATGAACATCATGACTTGGTAAAAAATTGAATGCTTTTTGATATTTTGATATTTTAAAACTAAACTTGGAAAACCTAACTTGCAATTTAAAGTTGATAATTTTATAACTTTTAAATCATTCAACTTGACAAAAAGGAAAGTGGAAATAACAATGTGAGTTTTTAAAACTAAATCCATTCAACTTATCAAAAGGAAAAGTGCAAAATACAAGTTGCACTTTTTCAACTAAAGCTTGACAAAAAGATAATTGAAAATTACAAGTAGCTCTTTTTCAAATTTAATATAAGAGTTATCAAAATTATAGTTGAAATTTCAACTTGAAAATTTACAATGTATCTTACAAAATTTGTAGTTTATAGAATGTATTTTCATAAATAATTAAATAATCAATCCATAATAGTGACTTCTAAGGATTCCTTATATTTTTTCACTTGTATCTTCTTTATATAAGCGTCAAAGCTATTGAATATTTATTGTAGGCACTCTTCATTATTACCAACTATGTAAAGATTACTAATGTCACATTTTTCAATTACCTCATATAACTCTTTAGAAGAAGCTCTATTATCTTATATATCTTTCCCATCTGATCAAGTGTATTGTGATACTTGATGGACCGATGGAAGGAACCCAAATTAAAAGTTATATCATGTTCTTGACTCCTGTATAATTACCTCTTTAAATTTACATTGGACATATTGAAAAGGAATAGGTTTATCTTGGTAATCTACTACTTCACATGATAACTTAAAAATTGAGTCTTTAATGTCATACATTACATCTATGGCCTTGTCACATGTGGTCTTGTCATTACCAATATTTCCATTGAGTATTTTGATTCTAAATTTGGCTACCCTTTCCATCTCATTGTGCTCCAAATGGGTTTTTAATATCTTTTTATGCATGAGGTGTCACTCTCTATCTATTGAATGGCCTAAAATTTAGTAATGTAAATGTTTATCCTTTCAACCTCTTCTTCATATTTACTTATATCTACCTTTAGGGATATAAGGTGGTTAGTTATTCAACATAGTATTTTGTATCTCTACCCATTATACCAATATATATCATTACATCAAATGTTTCTTTATCAGAGAATTGAGAGAGAGAGAGAGATTGATTTAGTTGAGTTGATTCAAGCTGACTTGTTGGGTCTATAACTTTTCTTAAGGTAGACAAAAACTAGTCAACCTTATTCTTTATCTCATCTTTAATGACCTTGTCACTGTCTATTTTATCAAAGAGAGAACTTATGCTTATCTAAACATCATATTTTAGTACCTCTCTTATTGGATGACCAAGCTGTACTTTGAATAGCTAATAATCCCTGACCACTAAATATTTTTTTTATTTTTCAAGTGGGGGAACTTCTATCTCCACATATTTTACCAATTTTGCATCATATGATATTCTTGAGATGGTTTTGGGTCCTCTTTTTGGTCATTTTGATGACTTTAATCGACTAAAATATAGGGTATTAGGATATATCATTTGTTTCATTTTATTTGACACTGATTGTGCCAACCAACTTGGAGTGGATACTAGTGAATTTTGTGCTATTCTAACAGCCATTATTACCTATGAGTCTACAACTAAATATTCCACATTGTTAGTTACCATAACAAGTTCCATATCTACCACTGACATTGACATTGAGTCCTTGGTTAATGATTTGGATGTCTCTTCCCCATTGGTGGGTTGAGTATCCATAGTTGTGTTAGTGGGAATATTTTTTCCCACCTCCTTAGTGGGGGTTTGGGTTAATTTGATATTGGAAGAAGGCAAAGATATTTGGATGGTTGGAGTGGATGTGCTTATAAGGGGTGTGGAAGCTAGAGGTGATAAAAGCTAAGAGGTAGGCATGTGTGGTTTGAATAATGAAAGTTATGTAAGGGTGGTGTCTAAGAAAGCAAAATAATATATTAATGTTTTGGGAATGGCCATAGTGTAAGTAGTGGGTAGTATGATGGAAGATGGAGTAGTATCTATCCCAATGGATATGATTGATAATAAAGTTATAGTCAAAATGATTAAGTCCATAGCCATGTACTATTGGGTGGTGTTGGTGATTAATGGTATGGTAGTAGATGTAGTGGATTAGGTGGAAGTGATTATGGAAGAGGGTGGTGAAAGTAGAGTTATAATAACTAACTACATTGATTGGATCTTTCCAAGGGAATCACTTGTACTAGTTGGTTAGATGAAGGAGTAATTACTTACAATGTTTGGCTCATATAAATAGGAGGGGTAATTGCTTGTGTTAGATGGATAATAGAGAAAGGAATAGGTGTTACTATAGTTGTGTCCCCATTAAAAACTAGAAATTCTTGGTCCATTGGTTGGGTTACTAATACTTAGGTGCTGGAATAAGCCCTTCTTGCCTTTTGATTTTATTTCCCTTTGTGAAAAATAATTATCCCCACTGCCTGATGTATTGGAGTACCACTATTGAAACCTTACATTGTTGTTGCCTATACACCCTTATCCTTTACCTTCCTGAGTCTATCTATTATATTTAGGGTCTATTTGGTTATTTCAATGCCTTAGATTATTAACCAGTTTAAAGTTTGTTTTAAAATTGAGGTGGTTCTATATAATAAGAAGGATTGAGGTGTATACCACATGACTTGAGGAAGAGGTTATAGGTAGATTTGATTATCATAATACACCCTATCTAGTGGTTATTCCTCATCTTTCAAATATTCTATAACTAGTGTCATATCATAAGTCTTAATTTATTCCAGGTTCATTATAGAATAATCCCTCAACCTAACCTCTTCATCATCCTACATATCCTCCCAATAATATTAATAAAATGGAATGTGGGAATATATGTCACCCAATAAAATAGTAAAATAACCACTCACATCATAAAATGGCCTGGCATTCAGATCTATTAGGCTTATCTGAGTCATCTCTACATCTACACATTCATATTTAGATAAAAAAGGCCAGGTGTATCTCCCTATACTAATAGGGAAGTGTATGCTTATCTTGTGCTTTTCTGATAAGAACTTGTGGGTTTCTAATAGTTGTCTCACAATTTCCATTAAGGCCCAATTGTCACTTACATATCTAGGAAGGGTGTCAATTATCACTCTATGTTGAATCTAGTCTAAAAGTCTGCTAGGTTTATGTCAATTATCTCATTGATGTTGGAATCTAAGTTGGGACACCAGGTCCCTTTGACATTAACTTCATCTCTTTTCTAGACATTTGCACTAGGAAAATAGGTGTGGTAAACCAATTATAGAGTTGATCAAGATTTGGGCTTGCAATTATAGGTTATTTTCCTTCTTTTATATTGGCAAGATTTAGTTATGCTTTTGTTATGGTATTTATTCAAGATGGGAAAATGTATGAAATAGCAGTTTTAAAGTTTTACCAAATGGTCTAGTGGGGTTTTGGTTTGTAATTTCACTTGAAAATTCCAACCAAAGGTTTTATGGGGTTATGGTTTGCAATTTCATGTCAAAAATTTGATGGGAACTTAAGCTGATAAAATAAAGGGTATCCTCACCTAGATTTAAGTAGGGATTTAGGAGCTTCTTTAGTTAAAACATTCATGGGCTTTTAGTTTGAAAAGGTAGGAGGAATTTCTACCTATATTTAAATGGGGATATTTCAAGAAAATCCTAAGGCAAAGTAATAAGAACTTAGACAAAACTATTAGTAATATTTTAACATAAGAATGTAAAATTTGGAAAATTACTAACAAATAATGATGATTTTGATAATACCTAAGAAAAATCATAAGTTACAACAAAGGAAAATTCTTAAACTTTGTAGAAAAAAAATGGAGGTGAGTATTGAAATAAATTAAGGCGACCTAGGAGAATACTATAAATATATGTGAAAGACTCTGTAAATTAGCAATGGAGGTTATTTGAAGTCTAGTCCATAATGCATAATTGGGATTTGAGCTCTAGTTCACAATGTCACTTTGAGGATTTTGTATTTGTTTTCAACGTTGATAATGACACAAAAACCCTAATATTTATATTAATAAACCCTTAAGTAAATTCCTATTATGTTAATCAATGGTGGTAGATGGATAAATAGGTAGGAAAGTGGGTCTATAGAATTACTTTGAAAGTTTACAAATTGTAAATTTGTAATGTGTTATTTGATGTAAATTTTCTTCTTGGTTTGATGATCAAATATCCAAGAATCCTCTACTTATTTGTAATTTTTAAATATGTTTCTCATCCTCTACTTTGAGCTCACCTTAATAGTCAAAAATGCTTTAGGAAGTGGGGGTAGAGTTTGGTTTACACTTTGTAACTTTGCAAATTTGAAAAATGTAATGGGAGTTCTGATTTATGATTGGTCTTGGTGAAATGTGGGAAGCAAAGTATATATTATACTTTTAAACTTTACAAAGTTACAAAATGTAATGTAATTTTTGGTTTTTACTTGGTCTTGGTGAAAAGTGAGAAGTGAAGTCTGTATTGCACTTTGTAACTTTACAAAACTGAAAAATGTAATTCAAGTTTCAATCTCTACTATGGACTTGGTAAGGGGGAAAATGGAGTCTTAGGTTAATTTTTCAACTTTTCAAAGTTTAAAAGTGCACATAAATCTCTGGTTTCTACCTAGGTCTTAAAAAAGGGTATTTAGGCCATTTTAAAGCTTTTCTCAAATTTTTTTAAAGGTTTCCTCTAATTAACAGGTGTTTTTGAGGTTTATGGCACTAATATATCAATAATATCTTATATGAATCCTTGCATGAAACTAAATTACCAAGTGACACAAAACCAACTTATTTTATAGATATTAAGCAAGATCTAAAAAATAATGCAAAAATCTTAACTTTTAACTAGATAGTTTAACCTAGAAGGCTATTATTCACCAAGATTTGACTTTATTAATAAAAATCAATATTAAAAATTAGGGAATCAAGAGAGTGATCATTGATAATGGATTAGGTATAAACATTTTTAGGACAAAAATCTTAAAAATAATGGGTAATAACAATGATTTCCTTCAAAAAATAAACATGTATATCAAAGGATTTGATAATTCATGCATCCCACCAATTATCCAAATCATATTAGCTGTGACATTGGGGCCAAAAATAATACAAGATACATTCCAAGTAATGTCTTAATAATTACATTATAACTTAATTTTATGTAGACATTGGTTACACACTATATAGCTATGTTATCTACATTACATTGATGAGTAAAATTCATACATGATGGATCATTATGGATAATGCTTATAGATGATAAACCCTTTAAATTTTGTAAAATGTTATATTTTGATAAAAAAGAGATTCATCAAATGGAATTGCATAATAAATTTATTCCAATTGAGAATATATAAACTTATGAGATAGTTGAATCAAGTAGGATCAACTATTTATCTCAAGATGTTCATCAGGCACTAACATCTAAGGTATGCATGGATAAACATAAGGAGAAGGATGATAAACATAATGACAAGGACGTAAAATAAAATTCATTTTAAAAGGAACCAATGATATTATAATGTAGATACTAAAAATAAATATTTATAGCATCCTAATCTTTCACATTTAAAAACTACCAATTAGGGTTATACCATTCTATTCTGAACCAACCTGATGTTGAAAGGCTCATATTTACCATCTCACTATGCCTAAATACTTATCTTATAGTCCAACCCATATCATTATGATAAAGTAGATAAGATTTACACTAAAGAAAGATCAAAACTTGAGATATATTATTTAATATAAATTACATATCCATACTTATTTTATAGCCTTCTAGATACTACCAACCATATAAGGACACTAATATTAATGCTAGTGTTGATATCCTTATCTAGTGTTCAATACTCAAAAGTCATCCAAATTGTAAAATATTAAAAACCTATGGGTAAAATTATTTATCTTATTGATACATATCATGAAATATTTTCAAAAGGTGTGGTATAAATACAACTCTAAGCCTTCTCATTATTCATCTAGAAAATACCAACCAAACACCTACCAAGATTCATTCAATCAATTACATAACTGAGTTATTATACCCTATTTTCCCCTATTTATTTATCATTCATAGGATTAGTCATATCAAAGGTTTGAAGCATCTAAAAAATAACCCATGAGTGGTATTTTTCAAGTTATAATTTATATCATTACATGCACCTTTATATAGCATATTAAACCATTGTTCACACACACTCCCACACATAGAGGATAACAACATAAGTCTGAGGCCCTCTTTGGAGTATTAGATATGTAGGCAATGCTCATTGACATAGGGGTCTTTGAGCTTAGCTCAACATCATGAGCCTACTAACCCATTTTTGGTAGGCATGACTTAAGGGTAAAGAGATAGGGTTTAATCCATAGTAGACATATATAGTACATGCATAAGATCTGAAGAAATCAATAGAAAGATAATAAAAACCCCAAAAAAGTGAAACTAACAAATCCATAAAAGAGATTGTATTTTGTATAGGGCATATGTTACATTCAAACATTCTCTTAACAAATAATATTTGTTTTGTTTAGTTGATGAGGTCATTTATACTACATTTTTAAAACATATACACTTATTTGATAAGTTTTAACTATTATGTATTTCAATTATATTATTTGTTTCAAAATTATGGATCATTTATGATGAGATTAGTATGCTTAATATGATGTAATGGATTAAATAATAATTTTTAAGAATGAGGTAGTTTTAGGGTTATTTCAGCCTCAAAAAGTGGAATAGAGGGAGAGTATCATCAAGGAGGAGGTAAATTTATCAATTGGGGACAAAAGTAACTCATCCAAAACACATACACACAAACTTTCATGTTTTCTCATTTAATTGTTGAGTGTTTGAATATTTTGTGTATTGTTATAGATTTGATTGATTTCATGTCATTATGGTTGTTATTGCTTGAATTGATTTTGTTAAGAGTTATTATATGATAGCTTGGATGAAAATTTTCCTTTACAATGTTAAATGTTTGTCTTGAATTGATATCTAAATAGAATGATAACTTGACAAGGTTATAATTTCTTGTTGGTTCTAAAACTATAATATTTAAGCATTAATTAGTTTACCTCCTTGTTTGTGATTGTGCAAAATAAATTAGATAAGACTAGCCCCTTTTTGGTGGCCTAGGGGTCATGAAATTTCATTATGTTTCATTGAGTTTTTAAATGGGAACTAGACTTGGTAAATTGTTTTGTTATGTTTAAATAATGAATTAAAAAAAATGGTGACTTCTAGAGAAGTTGAATAAGACCTAATCATTATTATTTTTGTCAAAAGACAAAGATTTGGGTCTTGTCTATCATTAGTGTTTGGTATGCACCATTTTTGGATAAGTATTAATGTAGGGACTCCATGAAGATACCATGGAGGTTTAAAAGTAGATAATGGTGGAAATTCAACATGAAGTTTTACATGTAATCATGTAATTTCAATTTCATTAGATGAATGAGAGAAACTTAGAGAAAAGAAAGAAAAAAGTAGAGGTAATGGAGGGAGAATATAATCGAAGAAGAAAAAAATAGAAAAGAAGAGAATGGGTTTTCATGGAAGCTAACTACAAAGAGAATTTTGCTTTCATTTTTAATATCTAAGAGGTCAACTTGATTTTGAAGAGGCATCTTGAAATATGTAAGTAATTTAAATATATTTGTCAATATGCATCTAGTTTCAGTTTATTGAGTGTATAAATGGACTGGTTATGATTTTTTTAGTGAAATAATTAAATCCATAAACCTAGATAAGTGATGTAGCCTCTTGAATATTTAAAATGGTAATTTTTTTAAGGGTCCATCTATGGTCGTATCCCTTAGTGTAGAATATGATTGTTCAAGGTTTTATATTTGAATGTAATTTTTTTAATAACCTTTTCATATAAATAATCTAGGTTATTTATATGGCCTTGGGGATGGAATTTATTCCATCCACAGGTTCATATAAATATTTGGTAATGTTATTGTTTAAAAATATACAATAGAGATATGGAAAAATAAAAAGAGGGTTTTTTTTATGTTTCATTACAACTATACAAGTCCCTCAAGTAAGATGACTTTCTCCATCTAAACATAGGCAAAAATATATTGATTGTTGAAAAGATGCTTAGGTTTTTAATTTATTTTAAGAATAGATAATTTCAGTCCTATTTGGACAATGGTTGACATTTTTCCACTTTTATATTTTTTTCTTTGGTTGATAAAAATTTAACTTGTTTCAACCATAGGTGATTCATTGTAAGTCAATTCACAAAGATTTATGTTAGATTCTAATTTAATAACTTATTATTCTTATGGAATTATTAATCTTTAAATTTTAAAAAATATATTCTAGAACAAGTATAATAGATAAGAATAATGTAAATTTCAAATTTCTATTTGTTATATTATTAGCTTGGCTATGAGAACCTTTGATTAGAGCTATCTATAGGTTTTATTTCTCCTTGTATAAATATACTCTAGGTAGTTTATAGCCATATGATTGAGCTATAAAATAGTGTTATATTATACATAAATTAAAGTAACTTATGTCTTTTATCTTAGAGATTGTAACTAAACATTTGTTGTAGACTGTCTCTCTAGGGAAGTCTTTTTATGAGGATTTTTTTAGCCATAAGAGTTAATTGTGAAATTAGTGTTTACAAACACATTATATGTTGGATTATAATTCATTATGAAGTTTTAGATGGATAATGGTTTGATTTCAATGTTTTTATTAGTTTACATAATTATAGGATATCTCCTGATGGAGTTAATATGTATTTTTAGTTATATATACATGGTTGTAAGAATATCTTTCCTTGAGAGTAAATTTGCATTTTAAGACAAGTAAAAGTTTTTAGTAAGTTGTTAAATGTAATTTGATGAAACTACCCTAATGAATTTTATGATTTCATTTTATAAGGTTAAATTCATATAGAATAATACCTGCAAGTGAAATTTAGGACTATTTTATGTTGTTATGAAAACTTGAAGGAATTTAAGAGGAAGTTTCATGGTTTTTTATATGTCCTTAATTATGAATGAAAGTGAATGAGTTTTTTTTAAATATTTAATTCATAGAGTAATTTTTGGTAGCATGCCTATAAGTTTATGATTTTTTAAATACTTCTTATAGTATGATATCAATTCTATTTATTAAAAAACATGTGGATTTATATGTTGGATGCATATATGTTAAAAGGATTTTTATAATGTCTTTGATATTTAGGATATTACTAAAGAATTTTATTGGAATATTGTATGCATTCCTTGATTTATATTATATGAACAAATAGGGTTGTTTGAGTCTCTTATGAAGTGAATAAAAAGGAGAACCTACTATATTGCCATCATTTAAATAATATGATTGTATTTGTATGAGATATATATTTGCTTGATTTATTATTAAAAGATGAATATAATGTATTTTAAAATTATGATAAGTCATCCTTATTATATACTTATTTTTTAAAAAAGATTATATGTATATTTGCCTAATAGAAATCATTTATTACACATACCTATCACCAATTAACATGAAAGAGGTAGAGTAAATTTGGAGAAAGTATGGGTGTGTGTAGATTTATCTTGGATTTGATGAAATCTAAAATATATAATTATTTTTTTGGCAAAAGTAATGTTATAGTTGCAAACATTGTCATTCTATTGTACTATCTATTTTACATGAGTGTGTGTAAAGTAATATTAGATAGAGGATTTGGTCCATGGTATTATGAATAATACATGTATTAGTGACTATAATACACATTATTTTGGTTGATTTATTAATATCAACATTTTCATTATCTTACCCTTCATGAAGGGAAGGGCTACTCCTAGTGGGGAGGTGTACGAGACATCGACGGTCTGTGGTTGAGGGAAAAGCACCCTGATGATGCTTTCCCTCTTTTAGTTGATCAACCATATTGGATGCACACTTATGGCTATTGTTTTGATTATGAATAATTTTATAAATCTATAATGTAGTTTTTAATCTCATTATATATGTATGTACTATTCATAAAATATTATAATAATTATAGTTTTTGTATTATTTTAATTATTATAGTAGTGTTTATATATCTGATCATGATTTTATGTAAATAAAGACAATAAAGGCTATTTATTATAGCATACTTGGAAAATTGTATTTATTTAGTCTATAGTTGTAACATTTATGTTTTTTATACCTTATCACATGGATTTAACCCTCTTCACTACTAAATACTGCTAGTAAGCTAAACATAATAATGTATAACCATTGGGTTAGTAATATTATATATAAACTATATTTTATGTTTATTAATCTCTATATAACAAGATACTTATTTTAATAATTGTAGATGGTTGAAATTAACATAATTAAAGTGAAATTTTAAAAAATTATGGTATCAGATTGAAGGTTTAAATGGTCAAACCTAATGAGTGCACTAACATTAAAATTAATTATCTCCTATTCTACTAAGGATAATGGTATGTGTAAAATAAAATTCTAAGGGGACATTTAATGATAATCTTGAAGGTGTTCCTAATTATCTAGTAGTTGACCAAGTTGTGAGGCTAGATCAAATAATTATAGTCATGAATGAAATAAGGGAATAATTAACAACCATAGAACATGAAGTTTATGAGAAAGGTAAAGAAAATGAGAAAGTATTAGAAGAAAAATCACTGAGAGGGAGGGGGTGAATTAGTTTACCAAAATACTTTATTTTAATTATATCCAATCATTCATAAACTATGAAAGTAACATTGAGATCTAGCAATGTATAAAGACCATTCACATAAGCATAACACAAGAAAACACACATATGAGTGGGAAACCCTGAAGGGGAATAAAAACCACCATGATCCATAAAAAATTGACTAAATTCCTATAAAAAAAATATCAAATTATTTTGAACAAAAAATCAACTTAGAGCACCAACCCTAATGATATCAAGCACCCACTTAACTAGGATTTAACAAGCACCAAATTATAAGGAAGAACCAACCCTATAAGTGAATAAACACCAAGTAATCTACCTCATAAATTTTTATCACCACATATATTGTCTTATATTCTGGTCTCATTTCAATAACTCCTTTTTATTTACTAATCAAGATCTTATTCATTCATTCTAACTCATTCAAATAGGCCTAAACTGCCTTGTATATATACAATTATCATGGTCACACACCACTCGGTCAACCACACACCATAAAACTCCTAGGTTAAACATAAAATATGTCTTATAATATGTTAATAACATGATTCACATGAAATTTGAGTCCCTTTTGGTCTACAACAACTCAATTAGGCCTCATTTCTCTTTCATGTCTCATGGAGAACTAATTGCATTAGGTCTATATTTTTAGCATCAAATCACTTATATAATGACATATACTAACCTTATCCATTTTTTTATACCAATATCCTTTGATTAACCATGAAATATCTTTTAGGACAAACTGCCCTATTAGACCTATGTACCTCAAAAGTTTGTCTTGAAAAAATGAAGCTTAAACACCCTTAACCTACTAAAATATAAAAAATGAAACATGTAGATAGATTATCCATTACATCTAGGTCATCAAAAAATTATTATAAAAATTTCACTCAGGAGATAAAGGCTCAAGAACATTTCTGTAACTCACTCACTCAGAATTACCAATTTGCCTCAACAACCAGTCATGGTGGCTTAGACCTCTAACACTTGTGTAGACACTTGTAATGACTCTTAATGAATTTAAATTTTCCTATGAGATCTAAAAAACATCCAAAAATATAAATGCAATTATTTTAATGGAAAATATTAGTCTTGTAGACTAATTTCTTTACCTTATATCACATAGTCTTATCTAAACCAAACAGGTCATTTTATAAGAAACTTTTTCACCATATTCATTGGTTTCCAAAAATTATTCAAAGCATGAAAATGAATTAAAATTAATAAATAAACTCTTCATGTTGTTTTATCACAAATTTTTTATTCTTAGACCCTCAAATCCATCTTCTCATCTCTGCCTAGGTTTTGCACTATTTACACCATTAGGTTTATCTACAACTGGCAAACTTGGATGACCAAATTAGAAAATTTTAAGAATATAAACTATCCATAAATCATAATGGACATGAAAAATGAGTCTATATATTCTTTTCCCATCTATTTTATTTTCTTTAACGATACAAAGTTTGAGAGCTATACCATCTTGATAAATAAGCCTGTATCTATGCATTTTCTCTCTTGTCTGACTAACCACCATGAGCTAGAGGTAATTGGGAGAATTTAATACATGATATAATATATTTTCTAGAAATTTTAATACATTTTGAGATGATTTGAATAATATATTTCACATTAGGTCCTTATTATGGATTTAGGGAGGTTTAACATAGGTTTTGGTGTTAACGATTATTCATAAAGGACTACCCCTTAAATACAAAACCAATGCCTAAATATATTATATAGTTCCCTTGCCAATCACTCCTTAATATATTAGGTTCCCATGTAGAGGTTACACATGCTAATGAACATCTAAAAATTCTTCTCAAGTCTTCAGACCTCATTTTGTGAACTTAAGAAGGCCTAAAACACTAATTCATGCCATTTACTTCAAACCATGACCTCAATTTTTTTTAACATTCCTAAAAAATCTTATCTCACCTCTGTCCATGATCATATATGCATACTTGCCTTAATATCTAATCTTCATACCTCATTAGTCAGGTAGGGTCTAAGGAGTTCTAGGTGTATACTTAGTCTAAAGGTCTTACCCCTAGAAGTTTACCCTAAAAATATCATGAATTATTAAATACCTCACATAAATTCTCAAACAATTTAAAAAAACATTCACATGCTTATGTTCATTCATTTTCGTGCACATACCTCTTAATGTCATGACTAGGCTTTGTATGCACTTTGTCATCAATGACTTGTACCATCATACAAACATAAAACATTAGTTGGATATAACTTCTCTCTTTTTATTTCTCTCAAGACATCACTCTCTCATGAAAACAATCTTTCAATGTACCTTATCACATCACACACTACCAACTAGGCTTAGTCACCTTTGACATCAACCTTCACAAGATGCACTTTTGACGTCAATGACAATACTCAATAGTCTCCTCATTTTTCATTGATGACAAGAACTCTTAGAAAATTATCTCAATAGGTAATATCTCCCTCATTTAACACTTTCTCCACCTTTGAAATTAATGACAAAGAGATACAACTTTTTGGATCATACCTCTTACAACTAGAGAACTCAACACATAGGTTTATGAATCAATGAAGCATCATACAAACATGCTCCCCCTATCTCCATTCATACCTTATTATCACTAATAACCTTCTCTTAGAGCTGATAAACCACCTGATTAGCTCTCCCTAGGCACTTAACTTCCTTAATGCCTGCTAGAAATTACACCTAATTCTTATTTTAGATGTTCAAATGTTTCCTTTGGAAGTGGTTTGGTCAAAATGTCTACAATATGATCCTTTACAAAAACATATTCAATTTTAATAATTTGTTCACTTTCCTATTCTCTCAAGAAATGATACTTGATGGGAATATTCTTAGTTCATGTGGGCATGATAGGATTATTTGAAATGCTTATGGAACTTGTATTATCACAATAGATAGCGCTAGGACTATCATACTTAACCTTGTAATATTTTGAGTCCTATCTCAACCATAGGACTTGAGTGCAACATGAATATGTTACAATGTATTCAGCCTCACAAGTAAATAATTCCATTGGTGGCTAATTATTTCTTATCCATGATACTAGGCACTCTCCTAAGTAGAGGGCTCCTTCACTAGTGCTCTTCCTATCATCTAGACTCCATGCCAAATCTACATTTGTATAGGATACTAAATCAAACTCCTTAATCCATGGATACCATAACCCAAACTCTAGAGTCCCCTTGAGATACCTAAGTATCCTTTTAAATTCTCAGAAATTATTTTCCTTTGGGTCTACTTCAAAATCTTCCCACAAGACCTACTACTTGCATAATATCAGGTCTAGAGGTAGTAGTGTATAACAAACTTCCAACCATTAACATGTAAGATATTTTATTGACTCTTAGAGATTTATATTCCTTACTCAACTTACACTCTATGATCATAGGTGTGATAACTACCTTTCAATATTCCATTTCAATTTTATTAAACATCTCTCTTATGTACTTATCTTGTAAAATGAATATATCTCTTTTTAATTGATTGATTTGTAACCCAAGAAATAATGATTGTTATCCCAACATGTACATCTCAAACTCCTTATTCATCACCTATACAAAATCCTTAGTCATATTCTCACCATTTCCACCAAATATGATGTCATCCACATATACAACTACTATCAACTAATGGCCATCTTATGTCTTTATGTACAAATTACTATCTATAACTCTTCTTTTGAATCATTGGTTTAGTAGATATATGTCCAATCTAGAATACCAAGATATAGAAGCTTTATTTAGTCCATAAAGAGCCTTTTTCAATCTAAAAACATAGTCCTTATTACCTGATAGTGAGTAAACCTTAGGTTTCTCTATGCACACTTCTTCCAATTTCCCATTTAGAAAAGTAGATTTGACATCCATCTAGTACATCCTAAACCCTTTGAATCCTATATATGCTAGAAATAGTCCAATAACCTATAATATCGCTAATAAATCAAAGGTATTCTCAAAGTGTACCCCTTTCATACCAATCTAACAATGTTCCTAGTGACTTATCCATCTTCACTCAGCTTATTTCTAAACACCCATTTTGTACCAATGACATTCTTGTCTTTAGGCCTAGGAACTATTTCCCAAGTCTCATTACTTTCTACTTGGTCCAACTCTTAATTCATAAAACCTATCCAAAACTTGTCTTTCCTTACTTCTATAAGGTTCTTAGGTTCAATCTTATACAATAGAGCAAAAATTTCTTGATTTATATTAATCGCCATCCTTCTTGTTTGCATACCTGCATCCTTATTGTCAATGATTTGTGATTCAAAATGGTCCCTCTAAATCTATCTTAAATGGCCTTTGGAGTCTTGTCCTTCCTCAAATTCTTATTCTTCCTCATATATCTCTATTATTTCTTCTTCATTATTAAATTATAAGTTTTTTGATGTATCCGTTGACTGTGAGTGTGACTTATTAGAACTTGTCTCATTAATATTCACATTAGTGATTTACACTATCTTTTACATCTTATTATATCATATATAATTTGAGATAACTGATGAGTATCCTAAGAATATACCTTCATCAAATCAAGAATCAAAGTTTCCTAAATCTTCCTCATCTCTTTTAATGAAGCATTTTCTCCCAAAAACTCTAAATTGATCCACATTAGCAAGTCTACCTTTCCTCAGCTCATAAGGGGTCTTGTTAGCATTAGTCCTTATCTATCCTCTATTCAGAATGTAGATTGTAGTGCTCACTACCTCTATCTAGTATCCATTGGATAACCTTGACTCATGTATCATAGTTCTTTCCATCTCTTTAACTATTATATTCTTTCTTTCTACTACCCCATTCTGCTAAGGTGTTTTAGCTACTGAGAAGTATCTACTTATTACATGGAACTCACAAAAATCACCAAAATCATTGGACCAAAACACTCCTCCTCTATCATATCTTAGGCACTTGATCTTCCCATTATTCTCATTCTCAAGAAGATCCTTGAATGACTTGAACTTATCAAGATATTCTAAATTTTCTTTCAAGAATGCTACCCAAGTCATTCTTGTGTAGTCATCTATGACTAACATGATGTAGTTATCTGTTTGAATAATTTGGATTCTTTTAGACCCATAGAGATTAATTTATATTTACTCCAAAGGTCTTGTAATATATTACTCTTTTTAATTGAACCTTATTATAGTTCACTTATCATGCTAACATGCCTCATAAAGTATGTTTGTAGGTTTGATGATTTTAGGCATATTCTTCACAAGCTTCTTAAATCTTATCTTGACCAAATTATAAAAGTTTAGGTCCCCTAAACTCTTTTACCATATATAAATTTCATCCATCTTTCTTAGAAAACATATCTCCTTCTTGATCTCATTCAAGACATATAGATTCTTCTCAGTCCTCTTAGCATTGTCAATTAGCCTTCCTAATATAGCTTTCCTTATATCATACCCTCTAATATGAAAGGTTAGTGTGTATCCTTGGTTTCACATTTGAATTAAACTAAGTATTTTTTGTTTCAAACCTTTGACATACAACAAATTATATTTATTTGTCTTCCCATTATCCAAACATAGGATACCCTTACCAACTATATTAGCAATTGTGTTATCTTCAAATCTCATTATTATTGCCATATTATTCATTATTGAGATGAAATTAATCTTGTCCCCTATCATGTGCCTTCATAAACCACTATTTATATGCCATTTCATACCTTCATCTTGAATGTGGAAGGAAGTTTGAGCTAGCATAGATTCTTCATCTTTAGTCTTATGCTCCTCCTTCACCTTATTCATAAGGTTTAACTTCTATCCACTTCTCAATGGTATGATTGTATACCCATTTATCTTGACTGACCTTCTTCATATGACTCATATTGCATTCATTTGTAATATGTCCTCTTTGATCACACTTATAGCACATAATTATGCTTCTACTATAGATATGTGTATTCACCCTATTCTTCCACGTGGAATTGATTCTAGCATGATGTCTATAATCTAAAACTCTATGTCCATATTGATTGCATGATAAATAGAAAAAATTGAATGGATTCCCATACCTTTTATATCTAATATTGAATAATGCACCTTTACCTTTGTTATATCTTGAAGGATTCAAGTCCTTGATTTATTGATGATCAACTCGAGTCTCATATTTGAGTGTTTCTGCATAGGTCTTTACTTTTTTAGTAACATCATTTCTTGACGATCTATTATTCTTTGAGGTCTAAATCTCCTTGTTTTATTATTGGTCTTATTTGAACCCAAGACCTATATTTTCATGTGGAGACCTTTGAATATTCAAAATATTACCAAGGACTTTAGTACTCTTTTAAAATTTTTGATGTGTCTTCAACTTGACTATTGCTTGATCCAATTTGGCCTTCAAGGACTCCATTTCTATTCCAAACTTGATGCATTCTTATTACTTGGAATTAAGACTTAAAATGACAATTTAAATATGATTTTCCAACTATTTGATGATCTCCTCATGATCATTGGTTTTGTAACTTATTATCTCTTCAAAAGTTTGATTTGTTCCTCATAACTCTTAACCAATGATCTTAATTTTTGATTATTCATTATTTATAACTTCAAATCCTATAGAACATTAATCGATTATACCTCAAGGTTAACTTCAACCTCTTCTTCATTTGATTCTTCATCATCCATAAATTTTTTACATTTAGAATGAACCTCATTATCTATTTATATATCCATGAATAAGGTTCCATTACTATCATGATCATTACTATCATCATCACTATCAAATGTACTTATGTCACTTACATTATATGAGATACTATCTTATTTGATATATAAACTTGTCTTATTCATGAATGACCCTTTCTTGTCTTCATACTTCCTAAAACCCGTTTTGATCTTGTTAGGCTTATAGACCTTATTGTCATCATCATGATGTTCATCATGTTCTCCATCAAGCTTATTCTTATCCTTATTAGGAAATTTAGATGTAAATTGACAATCTTACCATATTTGAAGCACTTGAATGACAAGTTACCCTTATACTTACCTGATCTTTTCCTTAGCCTTTTGACAAACATGGATTCTATCTTGTCATCATCAATGTTTATGTCAACATCATCCTTGTCCTTTTTAACTTGTGACTTTTTCACAGCTTTGAATGCAACTTCCTTCTTGTAAGGTCTTACATCACTTATTCTCATTTCATATGTAGTCAAAATTCTATGAAGCTCATCCATATATAATATGTTAAGATCTTTGATCTCCTCCACTATAGACACTTTTGAATAAAAATTAAATATTAGGGATCTTAGTACCTTTTGTAATTCTATTATTTATTCCAACTTCTCTCCTAGAATTTTTATGACATTTACCACTTCATCTAATCTTAATAGATAAGATGCAATATTTTCATCCTCCTTCATTCTCAGACTTTCAAACTACCTTTAAAGGGTTTGAAAATTTACTAATTAACTTTTGTGTATCCTTCATAGATGATCTAAAAAATTTCTGAATCCCTTTATATTTATCACAATACATGACCTTTAAAAATTATACCTCTGAAAGACTGCATAGGATGGGATTTATTGCCATAATTTTTTTTCTCACTTACCTTCTTGCTTGTTGCATTAGTTGGTGGTGTAGAAGGTGGAGTGAATCCATCAACAAAAAATTTACATATGTAATATCCTAAAGACATTAGATAGGTATTCATTATGATGCTCCAAAATTCATACTTAATCCCACTAAAGAGAGGAGACTTATTAGTTGAGAAACCTCCTTGTACCTGATGACTAAACATGCTTGTGCTTATATGATCTCCTTTAAGTCGTTTGGCATACTTTAAAGGACCGAGCTCTAATACAAATTGTTGAACACATAATCACTAAAAGGGGGGGTGATTAGTGGACAAAAAAAATTACTTTGAGTTATATCTAATCATTCATAAACTATGAAATCAACATTGAGATCTAGAAATGTATAAAGACCATTCACATAAGCATAACACAAGAAAACACACATATGAGTTAGAAATCCTCAAGGGGAATAAAATACAATACAATTATAAAAATTTTAATACATTCATATAAAACAAAATATTAAATTCTATTGAGTACCAACTCAACTTAGATCACTAACCCCAATGATATCAAGCATCGACTTAACTAGGCTTTAACAAGTACCAACTTGTAAGGAAGCACTAAATCCCTAAGTGACTCAACACCAACTTATCCACATTATAAATTTTGATCACCACATATACACTCTGATATTATGGTATCATTTCAATGCCTCCTTCTTTGCATACCAAGCAAGATATTTTTCACTCATTCCATACTCACTCAAATAGGCATAAACTGCCTTGTATATATATAATTCTCATGGTCACACACACTTGGTTGGAAACACACCTTAAAAATCAAAGGTTTGACATAAAATAGGTTGTATAACATTTTATGAACATGATTAAAATTAAATTTGATCCCCTTTTTGTCTAAAACAACTCAATTAGGCCTCATTTCTCTTTTAGGTCTCATGGAGACCTAATTGCATTAGGTCTATCTTTTTAGCATCGAATCTTGATTGTATTGGGCCCAAATGGCCTTATCTAATAATAAAAAAACCATTAAATATCTTATATAATTAATTATAATGACTCTATGTTTGTTTAGACATGTATCCTTTAGTCTACCATGAAATCCCTTTTAGGACAAACTACCCTATTAGGCATGTGTACCTCAAAAGTTTGTCTTACAAAAATGAAGCTTAAAAACCCTTAAGATACTAAAATATGACAAATTAAAAATGTATATATATTATCCATGACCTAAGGGTCACCAAAAAATTCTTAGAATACTTTCACTCAGGAGATAAAGGTTCAATAACATCTCTGTAACTCACTCACTCAGAACTACCAATTTACCTCAATAACAAGTCATGGTGACTTAGACATCTAACACCTATGTAGACACTTGTCATGAATATTTTTAATTTAAATGGCCTTATGATACACACACACACACACACACACACACACACACACACACACACACACACACACACACACACACACACACACACACACACACACACACACACACATATATATATCATATGGTCTAATGTAAAATATTGGTCTTATAGTCTAATTTCTTGACCTTATATGACACAGTCTTATCTGAACCAGATAGGTCATTTTGTGAGAAAAATTTTCACCATATTCACTGATCTAAAAAAATTATTCCAAGAACTAACATGACTTAAAATTCATAAATAAACTCTTAATAAATTTTTTTCATCAATTTGATATGATCAGATCCTCAAATCCATCTTCTCATTTTTACCTGGGTTTTGCACCATTTGCACCATTAAGTCTATCTGTGGCTGGCTAACTTGGATAACCAAATTACAAAATTTTAAAGATATAAAATATATATAAATCATCATATACATGAAAAATTATTCTCTATATTATTTTCCCATCCATTTGCTTTTCTTTACAAATACAACTTTTGAGATCTACAATAACTTCTTGATAAATAAACCTGTATCTATGCTTTTTCTCTCTCATCTGACTAACCACCACCACATTGAGGTAATTATGAGATTTTAATACATTATATAATATATTTTATATACATTTTAATCCATTCCAATATTATTTTAATAAGATATTTCACAACAGGTCCTTATTAGGGTTTTAGGGAGGTTTAACATAGGTTTTGTTTTTAACAATTATTTATAAAGTATTTCCACTTAAATACATAAACAATGATTTTAGATATTATATATGACCCTTACATATCTCTCCTTAATATCTCATGTTCCCATGTAGAGGTTACATGTGCCAAAAAATGTTTGAAAGTGCTTTTTATGTCTTGAGACCTCATTTTATGAACTCGAGAAGGCTTAAAACACTGGTTCATGCAATTTATTTTAAAATATGAACTCAATTATTTTGAAAATTCCTTAAAAAAAATTATCTCACCTATTTACATGTTCACATATGCATACTTTCCTTGAAATATGATCTTCATACCTCATTAAGCTAGGCAGGGTCTGAGAGAGGTCTAGGTGTAGGCTTAGCTAAGAGGTCCTACCCTATAGGCTCACCTTAGAAATATCATGAATGCTTAAATGCCTCATATAAATGCTCAAATAGTTCAAAAAAACCTTCACATGCATATGTTCATTCATTTTCATGCACATACCTCTTAATGTCATGACTAAGCTCATGATTTGTTGGGGGATCAAACCAACAATAGATTACACTTGTGAAAGCAATAAATGCGGAAATAAATCAGATAGATAAGTAACTGAAATGATAGATAGCACAGAACAAGATATACAAGAAAACACCCTGAAAACTTGTATTGAAACTCTTTACAATAGGAATACAATTTGAAGAAACTTCGTTCTTCCACACCTCTCTCAGATGCACACAAGATCTCTCACTAGATCTCTATTCCTCAAGAGCTCTCTCTCAAGTACACTCAAATCCAACAACCTGGATTGATGCAACTCTGTACTGTCCTTCAAACATTCACAATGTTCTACTCTTACAGTTCTACACACATTCTACAATTCTAAGCTAAGAAGATCTTCCTACATATAGAAATAGGAAACTTGAGCATGCTCTTACAACAAACAGTTAAGCCTCTTGAACAAGGGCTCTAAAAATAATATTGCTAATAATAGAGACGCGAGCTTGAGTCTACAACTCAAACTCATCATGCAAACACTCGCTGCTGTCCTCGGAAATAGATTTTTGGACACACAGGTAACCGACGTCGGTTCCTGCCTGTTCGCCTATGGCCGTCGCCGGCTGACCCTACCGCCGACGTCGGTCACTCCTGACCGACGCCGGCGTCTGTGTAGACCCAAACCTGTTTAAGTATGCTCCTTGGTGAAGCTTTTAGCTCCACACCCTAACAATCTCCCACTTGGAGATAAACTAGCTGCACCAACCTGTACAGCATCATCTTCTAGCTCCTCCATCTTCAACTCAATCATGAAGACCAATAGAAGTTGAATGAAGATTCAACTTCTCCATCGTAACCAGCTTTGTTAGCATATCAGCAAGATTCTTGTCTGTATGAATTTTCTCCAACTTTAACTCACCATCTTCCAATACCTGCCATATGAAGTGGTACCTTAGCTGTATGTGCTTGGTTCTAGAGTGAAAGGCTGAGTTCTTGGCCAAATGGATTGCACTCTGACTGTCACTGTACAATCTGCAACTCCCATGCTCCCTTCCAAGCTCTTCCACGAACCGTGTCATCCATA
This sequence comes from Torreya grandis, assembly GCA_037957365.1. Taxonomy (NCBI): domain Eukaryota; kingdom Viridiplantae; phylum Streptophyta; class Pinopsida; order Cupressales; family Taxaceae; genus Torreya; species Torreya grandis. The sequence goes on from JARHVA010003956.1 coordinate 815,076, forward strand.
TCATCTCCTTGCTAGCTTCTGTAGCTGCAATATACTCTGCTTCTATAGTTGACAAGGCTACAACCTTCTGCAACTTAGATATCCAACTAACCGCTGTTCCACCTACAGTAAAAACATAACCTGTGGTGCTCCTCCTGCCATCCAAATCCCCTACCATATCTGAATCTACATAGCCATGTAGAGAAGTATCTGAACCTCCATAGCATAGGTGCTTGCTGCTCGTTCCTCTCAGATATCTAAGGATCCATTGAACCGCTTTCCAATGTTCCTTACCTGGATTGGCCATATACTTGCTTACTACTCCCACTGCTTGGGCAATATCTGGTCTAGTACACACCATTGTATACATCAAACTCCCTACTGTGGAAGAATATGGAACCTTACTCATGTACTCTACCTCATCATGTGAATTGGGACATTGTTCTTTGCTTAACTTAAAGTGTCCAGCCATAGGTTTACTTACCGGTTTTGCATCCTGCATATTAAACCTCTCCAACACCTTGTTCACATAATCTTCTTGAGACAATATCAACCTGTGATTTTTCCTGTCTCTCCTAATGCTCATGCCAAGGATCTTCTTCGCTGCTCCCAAATCCTTCATGGCAAACGTTTGAGCTAACTTCTCCTTAAGCTCAGAGATATCCTGCATGTGAGACCCTGCAACCAGCATGTCATCTACATACAACAATAGAATAATATATCTATCGTTATCAAATCTCTTGAAATACACACAATGGTCTGATTGACACCTACTGTAGCCATGCTCAGTCATAAACCTATCAAATTTCAAGTACCACTGCCTTGGAGCTTGCTTGAGGCCATACAAGCTTTTCTTTAACCTGCACACAAACTTCTCCTTACCCTTGACCTCGAAACCTTCTGGCTGTTCCATATAAATTTCCTCATCCAAATCTCTATGAAGAAATGTTGTCTTAACATCTAGCTGCTTGAGATGCAAATCCTCAAAAGCAACCAAAGACAATACAACCCTTATAGAAGTCATCTTAACAACAGGAGAAAAAATTTCACCAAAGTCAATACCTGGCTTTTGTGCAAATCCTTTTACCACTAATCTAGCCTTATATTGCATCTGACCATCCTCACTTTCCTTCAACTTGTAGGTCCATCTGTTCTTTAGTGTTCTCTTACCAGCTGGCAATTCAACCAAATCCCATGTTTGGTTCTCTCTTAAGGACTCCATCTCCTCAACCATGCCACGCTCCCACTTACTCCTGGACTCCACCTGTATTGCTTCTTCAAAACTTTCTAGTTCTCCACCATCGGTTAGCAATAAATAATATAAGGAAGGAGAATATCTAATTGGAGGCTTACTTACCCTTTCAGACCTCCTGATGGGTGTCTTGGACTCGTTCTCAACACGCTGTCCACCCAAATTTTTTGACAGTGACCGACCTCGGCCACCTGTAGACCTGTCACTCGCCATCGTCGGTTTTGCTTGACCGACCTCGGTGCCTGGTCTGCCGACGTCGGTCTCTGTATGACCAACATCGGTTTCTGAATTATCGACGCCGGTTCCTATCTTGCCGATGTCGGTCTCTATGTTTTCCTGCAAGTGATTATTTCTTTTTCCCGCGAGCTCATTTTGGACCATAACTTCATCCAATTCACTATTGCTCTGCCCAGATTGATCCAGCTTCTTTATCTGATCACTGTACATCACTCTTTCATTGAAAACAACATCACAACTCCTGATTACCTTGTTAGTTCCTAGATTCCAAAATCTAAAACCAAAATCATCTGAGCCATAGCCTATAAACGTGCACCTCATAGACTTAGGATCAAGCTTCTTTCTATTTTCCTTATCTATATGCACAAAGGCTTCACTACCAAAAACTTTGAGATATGAGAGATCTACCTTTTTACCTGTCCATGCCTCTTCTGGAATTCCACCATCCAGAGCTATAGAGGGTCCTCTGTTAATCAAGTACACTGCGGTGTCAACTGCTTCTGCCCAAAACTCTAAGGGCAACCCTGCATGCAATCTCATACATCTTGCATGCTCCATGATAGTTCTATTCATCCTTTCAGCAATACCATTCTGCTGAGGTGTCCTTGGAACCGTCCTTTGCCTACGGATTCCTTGTGTGTAACAATACAATTTGAACTTAAGACTGCAGAACTCACCGCCATTATCAGATCTCAAGCACTTTAACTTTCTGCCTATTTCATTCTCAACCATGGCTTTCCAAAACTTAAAAGTCTCAAAAACATCAGATTTCTTTTTAATACAGTAGATCCATACCTTTCTTGTGGCGTCATCTATGAATGTAACATAGTACTGTGATCTGCCAATAGAGGCTACCTGAGCCGGTCCCCACACGTCTGTGTGAACAAGTTGTAACTTCTGCCTTTTCTTAGTAGACCTGGTCTTGAGAAAACTAACCCTTTTCTGTTTTCCAAATACACAATGCTCACAAAATTCTAGATCCATACTTTTCAAATCTGAAAGCATACCTTTAGACTTAAGTATTGACATCCCCTTCTCACTCATGTGGCCAAGCCTTGAGTGCCACAATTTACAATCCACACCTGAAGTAGATAAAACTGAAGGAGATTTGTTAGTAACACAATTACACAAGTAGAGAGTACCTTCTCTCTTACCTCTAGCCATAACTAGTGCACCCTTGGTCACCTTCCAAGAATCTGCTGTGAGAGTTACTGTACAACCCTCATCACCTAGCTTACCTGCAAAAATCAAATTTCTCTTTAAACTAGGAACATGCATCACTTCTCTCAACACCCATGTGTTGCCATTCTGCATCTTCAGCTGCACTTTACCTTTGCCAATAATCTTACAAGGCTCATCATCCCCTAAGTACACTATTCCAAAATCGCCATGGATATAGTCACTGAAATACTCTCTGTTAGGGGTAGCATGGAAAGATGCACCAGAATCTAATACCCAAGATTCTATGTTATTATGCAAAGAGAAAATTAAAGCATCCTGTGCAATACCTGCAACCTTGGCTTCTTCCTTTCCTTCGTGTTGGTTGTCCTCCTTGGGCTTTGACCAACAATCTCTGCTTATGTGCCCCATCTTTCCACAGTTCCAGCATTGTGGCTTCCTGCCATTCCTGGATTTGGATCTTCCTCTCACCTTAGACTTAGATCTTGATCTCCTCTTGCTCTTTTCTTTTTGCCTTCCCCTGCTCTCAAAATTTAAAGTGTTCCCAGATGTCTCTTCTGTGCTTTTCCTGTGTATTTCCTCATTCAAGATAACACTAACCACATCCTCTACTTTCAAAATATTTGATGCAGATGCAGTATTAGAAACTGCCATTACTAAGCCATGCCAGCTTTCAGGCAAAGAACATAATATCAAAAGAGCTTTTATTTCATCTTCAAATACAATATTGATAGAACTTAACTGATTAACAATTCCATTGAAATCATTCAGATGAGTAGAAATAGATCCACCTTCATTCATATGCAAATTAAATAATTGCTTCATAAGATATACCTTATTTGAAGCTGAGGGTTTTTCATACATATTTGCTAACGTAGTCATCAACTCTATCGTAGTTTTTGCCTGTGACAAATTAGATATCACAGTGGAGGCCAGACTCAGTCTTATAGACCCAAGAGCCTTTCTGTCAAGAACTTCCCATTCTTCATCCTCCATGTCCTTGGGCTTCTTTGCTATCCCACCTAACGGTAAGTAGAGATCTTTCTGATACAGATAGTCCTCTATCTGCATTCTCCAATGTTGGTAGTTCTTGCCATTAAACTTTTCCATTCTCAGCTTACTTTCTTCTGCCATTGCTTCTCCCACTCAAACAGAAATTCCTGCAGAAACACCTGTGAGCAACCTGTAATCTGTAACCTGTAACCTGTAACCAAGGCTCTGATACCACTTGTTGGGGGATCAAACCAATAATAGATTACACTTGTGAAAGCAATAAATGCGGAAATAAATCAGATAGATAAGTAACTGAAATGATAGATAGCACAGAACAAGATATACAAGAAAACACCTTGAAAACTTGTATTGAAACTCTTTACAATAGGAATACAATTTGAAGAAACTTCGTTCTTCCACACCTCTCTCAGATGCACACAAGATCTCTCACTAGATCTCTATTCCTCAAGAGCTCTCTCTCAAGTACACTCAAATCCAACAACCTAGATTGATGCAACTCTGTACTGTCCTTCAAACATTCACAATGTTCTACTCTTACAGTTCTACACACATTTTACAATTCTAAGCTAAGAAGATCTTCCTACATATAGAAATAGGAAACTTGAGCATGCTCTTACAACAAATAGTTAAGCCTCTTGAACAAGGGCTCTAAAAATAATATTGCTAATAATAGAGACGCGAGCTTGAGTCTACAACTCAAACTCATCATGCAAACACTCGCTGCTGTCCTCGGAAATAGATTTCTGGACACACAGGTAACCGACGTCGGTTCCTGCCTGTTCGCCTGTGGCCATCGCCGGCCGACCCTACCACCGACGTCGGTGCCTCTGCAACTGCTACTAACCGACGTCGGTCGCTCCTGACCGACCCCGGCGTCTGTGTAGACCCGAACCTGTTTAAGTATGCTCCTTGGTGAAGCTTTTAGCTCCACACCCTAACATGATTAAGCTTCTTATGCACTTTGTCATCAATGACCTATACCTTCATGCAAACATAAGACATTAGTTTCCTTAAAATTATCTCTTTATATTTCTCTAAAGACATCACTCTCTCATGAAAACACTCTCTCAATGATACCTTGTCACATCACACACTGCCAACTAGGCTTAGTCACCTTTGAAATCAACCTTTACAAGATGCACTTTTGACATCAATGACAATACTCAATAACAAAAAGATCCATTAGAGAAACCAACTTGTTAGGAAGGGCCATAAGAGGAAGGGAATGTTGAGGAATAGTAAGAAATGATATCACAATTAGAAAAACTTATATGAGATATGAAGAAAGTAAATCCACCCAAGTTCAATGAAATAATGTTGGGTGATGGAGATAAATCCTAGCTTACTGAGATAGAAAAATATTTCAAAATTTGAAATTATTCTAAGGTTAAAAAGAATATTTGGGAACCCATCAACTTGGTAGTGAAAAAATAACTTTGTGGGCCAATAATAAGCTATAAATGGACCTTGACTCCACCACTATGACTTGGGGATAGTTTGTATCATTTTTCAGGGCTTGGTAGTTGCCTTAGTTGTATTTTTATTAGAAGCTAACTAGTTTAAAAAAACTAAAATAAAGAGAGATGTTAACAATAATTATTATAAACCACTCATAAATCTTATAAAATATGTACCCCTTTACCAAAAAGATGAACACTTTTAGATTAGGAAATTCATCATGGGTTGAAATTAATTAATTAGGTGTGTGAAGTAAATGTTCTTGGACCATCTACTATGACCAAGTCTTAGAGAAAGTGGTTAGCCAAGAACATAAGTTGAAATTTATAGCAAAGGATAGAGACAAATTTAAAAATACATTTGGTGGCCCAAGAAATACCTTGAAGAAAAATAATTGGAATTAAAATGGGAATTCTAAAAATAGGTTCAATAGTTATAATACAAGGTTCAATAATACTTTAGGGAATAAGAAACTAGGAAATGGTTTCAAAGAAGGGTTTAAGGGAGGAAACCAATTTGAGAGTAAGGGACCACTTCATGGATTTTTTACATGTGGAGGAGATAATTATGCTAATAATTATCCTTGATGGAATACAAAAAGCAAAAATAATAATTTATCTACCTCTACATCATAATAGGGAACCTTCTAATAGTGAATTCATGTAACTGTTGATGATTGTTAAAATGAATTTCAAGTATCTCTCATAAAAGTATCAATTTACTTATTTGGGCATCCTATTTCCATTTTTATATATAAAAAACCAATAAATGTTTTATCTCTTCTAACATGTTAAATAAATTGCCTAGGAAGGTTGGTTTCATGGAAAATGCTTGGTAAGTGTAGTACAAGAATGAATAAAAGGTCAAGGTAGATAAGTTTCTTGTTGAGGAAAAGGTTAAGTTACCATAATTCACCATGTTAATTGATATATATGAAGCATCACTAGGATCATATGATGTCATCCTAAGAGTGAATTGGTTCTCTAGGCATAAATCAAAGGTTGACTACTTTTTAAATAAAGTTGGATTTTTAGATGATTTGGGGAATCAAACATAAATTTAGAGAGTAAATAAAGAGTTGAAACTAATAAAAATGTCAATCATTCAATTAAATAAGGCTCAATGGAAGGTATGTGAATATATATGCTTAAAATATATGAAATATAAGGAACTAAGGAACCCACTATTGAATACTACCCCTTTATACAAGAGTTTTAGGATGTTTTTCTAGAAGAGTTATCTAGTTTACCTCCAAAATGGAATTTTTATTTTACTATTGACATAATTACATGATAAAAAACTCAATATAAGGATTCCTAAATAATAAAAAGTACCAAATTAGTCAAGTTAAAATACCAAATTTTGGAAAATTTGGCCAAAGGGTTGATTCAGCCAAGTGTTTCACTATGGGATGCACTAGTAGTATTTGTTGTCTCCTAAAAATATTACTCATTTTTGGGACAATATTTGAACTATTTTGGTCCTAAAAACCAAAATTGTCTCTTCCATTTCTGAAATTTGTCCTGAGCATTCAAATTCCTCATTTTTCAAGCTTCCCAATAATCTACGGACTCTGCAGGCTAGAATCTATAGACTCTACAAGCTTAAATCTACAGACTTTGCAGGCTTGAATATATGGACTCAACAGGCTTAAATATACAAACTCTATAGGCCAAGTTAAATGGGCTTCATAGGTTGATTTATACAGACTCTTTCAAGGTTAGAGAAAACTATAGACTTGGTTTCTATGAACTCTATAGGCAGGTTCATTTCTACAGGTTCAAAGGCTTCTGCAGGCAGGTTCAACCAAAAGAATCAGTTTCTAACACTTGGTCATTTTTGAGACTATTTCAGTACTTTGGTTTAATCAAAAATCTTCATTGGCAAGAATCTAAGCAAAGAAGGCTTAAACTATTGAACCATTGAACCACTTTGGTTCAAAGGTTCAATGAGTTCAAAATTTAAAAGGTTGAACCATCTTGGTTCAACGGCAGGTTCAATCAAATGGTTCATTAGTCGGTTCAAGGATTCATTTGAACCATTGAACCAAAACTTGGTTTAATGGTTGGTTCAAAAAAATGGTTCAAAGGCTTGGTTCATTCAATTGAACCATCAGCTTGAACCATTTTGGTTCAAAGCTTGGTTCATCAGCTTGGGTCAATGTTTGGTTCAACCAAGCGGTTCATTGCCTTGGTTCAATCAAGTGGTTCAACGGGGTGGTTCATCAACTTGGTTTAATGGAGTAGTTCAATGTTTGGTTCAACCAAATGGTTCAATAGCTTGGTTCAACCAAGTGGTTCATTTCTTGGTCCAACCAAGAGGTTCACTCAGACGGTTCAAAAGAGCAATTCAAATGCAAAAGTTCAAAGAGCCTCCCGAAGGACAAGTGTCCTTGTAGAGGGAACTTGGTCAATGAAATTACCCTTTGCAAGGGTCATTTTCAAAGAAGGCCACAAAGGTAATTCTTTCAGAATTCAAAAAAGACTAAGGCAAGAAATAATTCCTTTAGATTTTTTATCCGATGGAATTCCTTCGGACAAAAAGTTTGAAAGAATTCAGACAAGTCATGGGCAAAAAAAACCTAAAGGATTTTACAAAGGAAAAGTGATCAAAAATTTCCATAGAATTTTTGTCCATGGGAATTTTCTTGTGGAGAAAGCTCAGGGAAAATACCCATGGGAATTGTCTACAAGAAAGCTCGAGAAACAGTCTGCTAAGGAAAAGGCTATCGAAGGACCTTGAAGGGCAGGTGCCCTTATAGGGGACTCTCAGCTACCAAATTGAAGGACACTTCCCTAAAGCCAAAAGGTCATCTTCCCTTTAGGAAGACATGAAATAGAAAAACCAAAGAAGAACCAAGGGGTGACGCACTTGAAGACGTCAAATTCAAGACAACGAATTAGCTGTTGAAAACGTATTGACGGGTGCTCACACGTCAATTTTAAAGATCATAAAATAGCCATTGATCCTTTGAAACTATAGACCCAAATGCATTCATAGGCTTTAAGGCCAAGCCTAGTAGAAAGTGAGGAAGGAAGAAAATAGCAAATTGAATCTAGGACCTAATTTAATTAACTAGAAAAGGAGGAATGATGAAGATGGATCAGATCACCAGGTGGACATTGGAAGATGCAAACTTTCAATATCATGACTTGTTTCTTTGCATTGATAAAATCAAATGGGTAAACACCCCTAAGTTCTAGCATGTCTTCTTAATAGATTCCAACACAACATGATGTGTTACTATTCCCGAGTCCTTCTTGAAGAGGCTATATAAGGGACTCTCTTCTATTGTAAATAGATCTCTTTTTGACAATCAAAATGAAACTCTGCCCAAATTGAAAGGCACTTCTAAGACTTTGAGCTCAGTTTGTTGATCATATTTTGTTATTGGAATAAGAAAGCAAGTGATTTTGTAGACTTTGTGCTGTAATATCTTTGTTGATGGGGAAATTGTTCTTATGTCTTTTTCCTTGATATATTTTTTGTTCCTTTAATTCAACAAGTAGGATTAGTGAAATTAGTTAGGAAGGTGTCCTGAAGAGTCAACTGTGGAGAGACTTTATGCCCCCATAATTGCCTTTTAGTGTGTTTTCTTTTCATTTTTGTGTAAAGGACTTTGGGAAGACTTTGTGCCCTCATTGTCCTTTGTATCTTACTCTTGAGCAATTCAGGTGGAGACTTTGTGCTGCATCTCAATTTGATAGTTACTACATCCTTTTCTACATTTTGCATTTACTACCAGGAGTATTCTTGTGGTTTGCTGAATAGTACTTCTGAAAGAAGATGAGTGATGTCTATTATTTCCATTAAGTTTTTCCTTTGATTTGCATGCATCATCTCTGAAGAAAGAGAGATGGATGGTTTGTCCTACCCTTGATTATTATTTTCTCTCTCTCTCTCTCTCTCTCTCTCTCTCTATATATATATATATATATATATATATATATATATATATATATATATATATATATATATATATATATATATATATATATATATATATATATAGAGAGAGAGAGAGAGAGAGAGAGAGAGAGAGAGAGAGAGAGAGAGAGAGCATACCTATAGGGAACCTCCCCTTGATGAGAGGAGAGATTAGTTTCCTTCTGATGTGGTAAAAACTACACATTTAGATGACTAGCCTTCCTACTTTGGCTAATTAGACCTATTTCTTTTATCATTACACTGATAGACAAAATATTCAACCAACAGTTTTTGGTGACTCCACTAGGGATATACCCATTATCCATTTATAATCTATGCATTCACCTCCACACTAACTGGGAAAGAATGCACAGTTTAAAGCCTCAAGCTTTAATTGAAGCAAGGTTAATTCTTTTCATTTTTGTTTCACAATCTGGCAGATTCAAGGTATACATGAAGCCAAAGGGATAAAGGTATCATTGACCCTGTATTCGAGTTGGTACAATAAAGTGATTTTGATCTGTTTCCTTCACCATCTCATCTCCAATGAACCAAGATCTTTCCTCCTAATAAATTTAGATCTCCATTGCCAGATAAAGTATCTAATTCTACTGTTGATAAAGCTTTGCCAATAATTACCCCTCTGAGATTTGTTATCCCTCCTTTTCATAATCCTACAATGGCAATTCAAGGCCCTTGGGGTAATGCTTTTGGTCCTCTCAATCTTACTCCACATCTACATGAGCTTCCATGCAGTTCAAGGAAAAATTTCTCCAAATTCTATGGTGATGGGAAAGTTCATCCTAATGAAGACATTGCAGCCTTCAGCATAGCTTGTGGAGTATTCATAGTAGAATTTGAAGATGTAGCAGTCAGGCTTTTTATAGAGACATTACAAGGTGCTGCTATAGATTGGTTTTATCATCTGCAGGCTCGATCAGTGCTAATTGGAATACTCTCAAAGATAAGTTTGAAGCCAGATTTAAACCTGTAGAAGATGCACATGCACTTTTAGCTTAACTTACATAGATGAAGAAAGAGCCTTATGAGCCTATGAGAGACTTCATAGCCAAATTTGACAAATTGAGAAATAGAATTCCTGTAATTGCTCAGCCTACAACTGATAATCTCAAATGATTTTTCATTAATTCTCAATTATCTGAAGTAAGTTTTCTCTTGAGACATGTTGGTCAAATAGATCTTGTTGCAGCTCAATGTTTGGCCACTGAGGTAGAAGATGATCTCATCTTAGCAAGGAAGATAAGAAGAGATCTAAATAGAAATAGAGCTTCATCATCTTATGAATATTCATCTACAAGCACCATAGATATAATGGTGTAGAAATTGGCAAATGAGTTGCTGGCTCTCAAAAAGCAAATGGCTCAAGGAATGTCTTTTACTCCATATAGAAGGACATTCCAAAATCAGTCATACCAGGTCAATGCTACCAGGAATCAAGGGAAATAGAATTGCCTTCCTCCCCCATAAGGAAAACTTGCCCTGGAAGCTCCTCTAACCAATTCACCAATGGGATATCTTGAAGTAGAAATAGAGTTCTCTTTCTAGCCTGAATTGAATCTAGAAAATGATACTGATCTCCTTGAAGACAATCAAGAAGAATCAACTGGTGACTCCCACATTGGTTTCCTGAACTACCAGGATGAACCCAAAAGCAAAGGAGAAACTTTTAATGGATCATATGCAATGTTTACCAAATCCAAGAACCAATCAGTCCAACAAGCTGATAAAGGGAAGATAGAAGAGCAACTGTAGCCAACAGTCATGATTGCTAAGCGTGGAACCATTCTGCCTTTTCAGTCAAAGGATCTGGTAATCACCCAAAAGGCAAATACATCAATTTTGCCTTCCCCTTCTACTTTAAATTTTCAAATTAGCCCACCTCCCATCCCTCCTAAAATTGAAAATGTTAAAGTACCTTTCTGTATACCTAGCTCGATTCAGCCATTTGACATAATTGATCATGTCAAAAAGACAAAAATACAAATGTCTGAGTTTGAATATTTGTAGTCTAATCTTGATCAATTGAATAAGCTGGTCCAATATGTCAAGAACCAAACCATCCCTATAAGACAAAAAGCTAAAAAGGTAACTCTTGATTATCCAAAGAACATGCCTATTCCAAATAATTTGGTCATTTCTCCCCCTGTTTCTCCCAAAAAAATAGAACCTTTCTATGTTTCCCTATTAATTAATGGCCATAAGCTGAGTAACTGTATTATAGACTCAAGCACATCTGATAATGTCATGCCTACTAAAGTAGCTGAGTCTCTTAGTCTCACACTAACCAAGACATTTGGGAGATGTTTCTCCATGGAGAACAAGCAAGTACCATTGCTGGGGCAAATCAAAGATGCCCAATTTGCATTTATAGCCTTTCCAGACAAAAGAATTAAGATGACTATCTTGGTGGTTGATGTTCTAGCATCCTACGACATTTTGCTTGGATGAAATTTTTGTAAGGACGTGGGAAGAGAACTAAGCATGGATTTTTTTGAGGCAAGGATCCATGTACAAGGCATAATGAAGAGGTTGCTCCCTGAAAAAGAAGCAAAATATGTGGTCACCCAGACATCAACCCCTAAAGCTCAAATTCTTTTTGAATCCTCAGGTATGGGTAACTATTTTCTATCTATAAATGAAGTACATGAAACATCTAATATAATTCTTGAAAAGATCAACTCAGAAATTAGTTCAAATAGAATAATAGAAGAACTAGTAGGCTGTAATATAGATGAAGAAGGATCCTCCTTCTCTAATGAAGGAAAGTCTAAAGAAAAATTAGTATTAGATGAGATATGGACTTTAAAATGTGATGGTAGCTATTCCTCTACCAGTTTAGGAGCCAAGATTGTGTTGATATCTCCTCAAAGAGATATATTTCTTTCATCTTACAAACTACAATTTAGAAACACTAACAATACAGCTAAATATGAATCTCTATTGCTTGGAATGAAGGCTGCTTAAGAAAAAGGCATCAAGTTTCTTCATGCCAAAGGGGATGCTAAATTAGTGTTTTTTCAAGTAAGAAATATTTATCAAACTAAGAATGAGAGATTACACCACTACCACAACCTGGTTTGGGACCAAATTGAAAGCTTTGATGCTTTCAACATTTCTGTTATACCCAGAGAGTCTAATGACAGAGCTGATGCACTTTCTATTTTAGGAACTCTCTTAGTTCTTCATTCAAATTTCAAAGAAGATAGGTATACTATTGAGCTGGTCTATAGATCAAGTGTTCCTGACAATGCTGATTATTGGCAAGTATTTAATGATGACCATCAAATTATTGCCTTCCTAGAATGAAAAGACAATTTTGAACAACTACGTTTTGAAGGAAATGAACCTCAAAATAATGAATTAGTCTCTGAATCCAGTTCAGATATAAATGAAGAGTTTTTATAGTTGAAAGGAAATAAAATTCCCAAAGCCTTGGTTTCTCTTGAGAAGCTGTTTGACAAGCATGATAGATTTATCAAATAACAACAAACAGACTCAAGTTTCTCTCAGGGATTCGATCAAGTAAATTTGACCACTAAATAAAATCCCAAGATGGTCAATATTGGTAAGTGTTGCACCCTTGAATAAAGATTCAAGTTCATCTCTTTACTCTGTCAATACATGGATGTCTTAGCATATTCTTATGAAGACTTGAAGTCTCTTAGACCAAATGAAATTTGCCATGACATTCCTCTTAAGGCTGATTCAATGCCTTACAAGCAAAAATATAGACAATATAATCTAAAAATATCAGGTACTATTCTGTTTGAGATACAAAAAATGTTAAATGCTAGGATCATCTTTTCAATCCATCATTCCACATGGATTGCAAACATAGTGCATGTAAGGAAGAAGAATGGCAAAATTTGCATTTGTGTAGATTTCAAGAATTTAAATCAAGCATATTTGAAGGATAATTATCCTTTGCCAATTATGGATCAAGTGCTTCAAATAGTGATAGGTTCAGAGATGTTATCAATGTTGGATGGCTTCTCAAGATATAATCAAATTGAAGTTGGTGAAGCAGACCAACACAAGACTGCATTCACCACACCTTGGGGTACATTTATATATAGAAGAATGCCTTTTGGTTTAATAAATATTGGTTCTACCTTTCAAAGAGCAATGGATATGGCTTTCAAAGATGAGATTGGTAAATTCATAGTGTTATACCTTGATGATTTGACTATCTTTTCAAAGTGTTGATTTGATCATGTATGCCACTTACAACAAGTGCTGGAGCACTCCCGCCAGAATGGTATTTCCTTGAATCCCAAGAAGTCTATTTTTGGAGTAACAGAGGGGAAACTCCTTGGACACATTGTGTCAAAAGAAGGAATAAAGATTGACTCAGACAGAGTCAAGTCTATTCAGGAGCTTAATTTTCCTACAAGCAAAAATGTTGTTCATTCTTTCTTTGAAAAGTTGAATTTCTTACGGAGATTCATCCCTAAATTTGCTGAGAAGACTAGACACATTGTGAACATGATGAAAGGGAAGATCAGCTTCAACTAGACTAAAGAAGGTAAATCAAGATTTCAAGATATTAAGACTACCATTGCTCATGCCCCTACCTTGGTTTGTCCAGATTACAACAAAGATTTCATCATAAACAGCTATGCATTTGAACACACTCTTTCAACAATTCTTGTTCAACAGGACAAGGTATAGAATATCCTATCTCTTTCATGAGTTGTCCTCTCAAAACCCATGAGATGAAGTATTTAAATATAGAGAGACATGCTTATGCATTAGTGAAATAAGTCAAACATTTTTGCTTTTATATTTTGAATTCACACACTACTACCTTAGTTTTTGACACTACAGTCAAGTCTATATTAACTCAGCAGGAGTTTGGCATGAAAAGAAGTAATTGGATTGAAAAAATCCAAGAGTTTGATCTAGACACCAAGCTGATAAAGTTGGTTAGGGGTAAAGGCCTATGCCAATTAATTGCTAACAATAAGCCAGAAGACACACAGCGTGAAGAAACTGAAGTGGAAGAGACACCAACAATCCTTTTTGTCTCCACTAATAATGAGTGGTATTCAAGTATCACTCATTTCCTTACTTATGGTGAATGCCCTGCTCATTTGTCTTATAAAGAAAGGAGGACTATCAAGTTGAAAGCTACTAATTTTGTCCTTTGGGACAACAGATTCTATAAGAGAAGCATAGATGGAGTATTCTTTCATTGTGTAGACAAAGAGCAACAAAGCCAGCTTTTGAAATCTTTCCACAATTTAGCCTATGGAGGAATTTTTTTTGCTCTTGTGACTGCTCACAATATTCTATGAACCAGGTATTACTGGCCAACTCTTTTCCAAGATGCACATAAGTGGGTTAGGAAATGTGAACTCTATCAATAATTTGTTGGAAGACCCAAGTTAGTTGTTATGCCTCTCAAGTCAGTGATCATAGAAGAACCAATGGAGACTTGATTTTATTGAGACTATAAACCCATCTTCAAGTGCTGGACATGATTATGTCCTTACAGTAACTAACTATTTCACCAAGTGGGTAGAAGCAATCCCAACTAAGCATGCTCCTTCAGAAGTTATATGCAACTTCCTCAAAGAGAATATCATTTCTAGGTTTGGAGTTCCAATCAAAATTATTATTGATAATGTAGCTTGTTTCACCTCCCAAGAGATTACATAATTCTATTTCCATTATGGAATTATACTCTCTCACTCTTCTGATTATTTTCCATAAGGAAATGGACAAGCTAAATCTAGCAATAAGAACCTGGTAATTATTATCAAGAAGCTAGCAGATGACAATCAAAAGACATGGTATAAAGCATTGGTTGATGCTCTATGGGTAGACATAATCACACCAAAGAGGGTAATTGGTATGTCTCCTTTTCAACTTCTTTATGGTATCAATACTAAGATACCAATCACCTTAGAATTGCCAGCCTTGAAATTGGCAAAGGCAATTGAAGATCAGACATATGAAAGTTCTCTTGATAAAAGAATCATGTGCCTGACTAAGCTGGAGGAATAGAGAACCATGGTGGTGGACAAAATTTTTGCTCATCAAAGTTTGGTAAAGAAACTCTTTGACTAAAAGGCTAGAAATCATGATTTCTAGATTGGAGATCAAGTCCTGCTGTGGGACAAAAGGATAGAACCAAAGGGGATGCATGGAAAGTTTGACTCCCTTTAGAGAGGCCCATTTATAATTCATTAGCACATTGGTAAAAATATATTTCTACTAAAATATCAAAATGGCACACTCTTTTCTTTGCCTCACAATGGGCAACATCTGAAACACTTCAACTCTTGAAGTGTCAAATCATTACATATGTATATATGTATATTGGTACAAGTTTTTAATTCTATTTTTTTTTTATGCCTTCCATTTTTGGGTAGCATGACTCTGGATCCCAATGGTACACATGAATACATTGGAAATTCTGGATTCTACTCCCTTCAATTCTTTTTACAATTGATAGAAGTTCCCCAACTGGAGCCAGTTGTTGTCTCCCAAAAATATTACTCATTTTTGGGACAATATTTGAACTATTTTGGTCCTACAAACCAAAATTGTCTCTTCCCTTTCTAAAATTTGTCTTGAGCATTAAAATTCCTCATTTTTCAAGCTTCCCAAAAATCTACAGACTCTACAGGCTAGAATCTATAGACTCTACAGGCTTAAATCTATGGACTCTGTAGGCTTGAATCTATGGACTCAACAGGCTTAAATATACGAAATCTACAGGAAAAGTTCAATGGGCTTCATAGGTTGATTTCTATAGACTCTTTCAAGGTTAGAGAAAACTATAGACTTGGTTTCTACAGACTCTGTAGGCAGGTTCATTTCTATAGGTTCAAAGGCTTCTACAGGTGGGTTCAACCAAAAGAATCAGTTTCTAACACTTGGTCATTTTTGGGATTGTTTCAGTACCTTGGTTCAATCAAAAATATTCATCAGCAAGCATTTAAGCAAAGAATGCTTGAACCATTAAACCATTGAACCAATTTGGTTCAAAGGTTTAACGAGTTCAAAATTCAAAAGGTTGAACCATCTTGGTTCAATGGCGGGTTCAATCAAATGGTTCGTCAGTCAGTTCAAGGCTTCATTTGAACCATTGAACCAAAACTTGGTTCAATGGTTGGTTCAAACAAATGGTTCAAAGGCTTGGTTCATTCAATTGAACCATCAGCTTGAACCATTCTAGTTCAAATCTTGGTTTATTGGCTTGGTTCAACATTTATTTCAACCAAGCAGTTCATTACCTTGGTTCAATCAAGTGGTTCAATGGGGCGATTCATCAACTTGGTTCAATGGAGTGGTTCAACATTTGGTTCAATCAAATGGTTCAATAGCTTGGTTCAACCAAGCAGTTCATTGCTTGGTTCAATGTCTGGTTCAACCAAGAAGTTCACTCAGATGGTTCAAAAGAGCAGTTCAAATGCAAAAGTTCAAATACCCTCTAAAAGGACAAGTGCCCTTGCGGAGGGCACTTGGTCAACAAAAGTACCCTTCACAAGGGTCATTTTCAAAGAAGGCCATAAAGGTAATTATTTTAGAATTCAAAAAAGAATAAGGCAAGAAATAATTCCTTCAAAATTTTTGTTCAAAGGAATTCCTTCAGACAAAAAGTCTGAAAGAATTCAGACAAGCCATGGACGAAAAAAAAACTTGAAGGATTTTACAAAGGCAAAGTGATCAGAAATTTCCACAGAATTTTTGTCTACAATAAATTTCCATAGACTTTTTGTTTGTGGGAATTTGCCCACAGAGAAATCCCAGGGAAAATTACCCACGAGAATTGTCTGCAAGAAAGCCTGAAAAATAGTCCACTAAGGAAAATGCTGTCGAAGGACCCCAAAGGGTAGGTTCCTTACGAGGGACTCTCAGTTGCTAAATTGAAAGACACTTCCCTGAAGCTAAAAGGTCATCTTCCCTTTAGGAAGAAATGAAATAGAAAAACCAAAGAAGAACCAAGGGGTGATGTGCTCGAAGATGTCAAATTAAAGACAGTGAACTAGCCATTGAAAACATATTGATGGGTGCACACACATCAATTTCAAAGCTCATAAAATAGATATTGATCCTTTGAAACTATAGACCTAAATGCATTCACAGGATTTAAGGCCAAGACTAATAGAAAGTGAGGAAGGAACATAATAGCAAATTGAATCTAGGACACGATTCGATTAACTAGAAAAGGAGGAATGATGAAGAAGGATCAGATCACTAGGTGGACATTGGAAGATGCAAAATTTCAATAGCATGACTTGTTTCTCTGCATTGATAAAATCAAATTGGTAAATGCCCCTAAGTTCCAGCCTATTTTCTTAATAGATTCCAACACAACATGATGTGTTACTGTTCTCGAGTCCTTAAAGAGGCTATATAAGGGACTCTCTTCTATTGTAAATAGATCTCTTTTTGACAATCAAAATGAAACTCTACCCAAATTGAAAGGCACTTCTGAGACTTTGAGCTTAGTTTGTTGATCATATTTTTTTATTGGAATAAGAAAGCAAGTGATTTTTCAGACTTTGTGTTGTAATATCTTTGTTGTTGGGGAAACTGTTCTTATGTCTTTTTTCTTGATATATTTTCATTTCCTTTAATTCAACAAGTAGGATTAGTGAAATTAGTCAAGAAGGTGTCTTGAAGAGTCAAATATGGAGAGACTTTGTGCCCCCATAATTTCCTTTTAGTGTGTTTTCTTTTCATTTCTGTGTAAAGGACTTTGGGAAGACTTTGTGCCCTCATTGTCCTTTGTATCTTACTCTTGAGCAATTTAGGTGGAGACTTTGTGCTGCATCTCAATTTTTAGGTTACTACGTCCTTTGCTACATTTTGCATTTACTACTAGGAGTATTCTTGTGGTTTGTTGAATAGTACCTCTGAAAGCATAGGAGTGCTATCTGTTATTTCCATTGAGTTTTTCCTTTGATTTACACGCATCATCTCTGAAGAAAGAGAGATGGATGGTTTGTCCTACCCTTGAGTATTATTTTCTATATATATATATATATCATACCTATAGGGAACCTCCCCTTGATGAGAGGAGAGATCAGTTTCCTTCTAATGTGGTAAAAATTACACATTTGGATGACCAGTCTTCCTACTTTGGCTGATCAGACCTATTTTGTTTATCATTACGGTGATAGACAAAATATTCAACCAACAACATTCATGAAGAAGGATGGACCCTTCACTTATGTATATATTATAAGATGTTTAAAAAAACAACCATTAATAAAAGGTATCCCCTTCCCCACATTAATGTTTTTCTTGATCAAATGTGAGGCAAAACTATATTTTAAAAGATTGGCTTATGAGTAGGGTACCATCAGTTAAGGAGGAAGACATTTTAAAAATAGACTTTAGGATAAGATATAAGCACTATGAGTTCATAATGCTTCCTTTTTAGATAAATAATTCACCTACATCATTCATGAGTCTCATGAACAATGTGTTGATGTATTTACTTGGTTATTTTTTTATTATTTTACTTGATGACATCCTTATCTATTCTAAAAGTGAAAAGGAACATATTAAACATTTTCATTTGGTTTTTAAATGATTGTAAAACATAATCTCTATGGGAAATTTTCAAAATGTGAATTATTTCAAAAAAGAGTTCACCTAGGACATATTATATTTATATATTGAATATTATTAGATCCATCTAATATAAGAGCCATCATGGAATGGCCATCACCTAAAAATGTGCATGAGGTGCATAGGTTTATGAGATTAATAGGATATTATAATAAATTTGTGTTATATTTCTCTAAGATGGTTAAACAAATTACCCCTCTACAATTTAAAGATAATAATTTAATCTAGATTGATAAGTGTGAATAAACATTTCAAATTCTTAAAAAGAGACTTACTTTAACACCAATGTTATAGATTCTAGATCCAAATGGTCATTTTGGAGTAATAACTAATGCTTTTAGGGATGGTTTAGTAGGAATTATTATATAAAATGGTACATTTTAAACTTTGAATCAATGAAATTGAATATTCATGAGGCTAACTATTCCCCACATGACTTGGAGTTGGCTACCATAGTGCATACTTTATAAGTATGGAGGTAGTATTTTATAGGAAAACCTTTTGAGCTCAAATCATATAACATGTGGCTTAAATATATATTCATGTAACCCAACTTGAATGCTAAACAAATATGACGGTTGGAATTAATATTGGATTATGACTTTGATGTTAGCTACATTAAGGGTAAGGATAATAGGGTTGTTAATGCTTGTGGATGCCCTTAGTCATAGAAAATACATTACAACATTAGTTACTATTAGGAGTACCTTTTGAGACCAAGTTTTTAATTTCTTTCTAGGAGACAAATTATTTGAACATGTCAAAAAAGATATAGCATATAATCCTTAACACCTTTGATATAAAGGATTCCATTTTAGGAATGATGGAACTTTCATATTTAATGAAAGGATTTATGTGCCTAATTAAAAAATTTAAGGGTGATTATGCTAAAGGAATTACATAATTATCCATATTCAGGACATCATGATGTGATTAAGATATTATTAGAGCTAAAACCATTATATTTATAGAAAGTAATCAAGAAATATGTAGTTTATTTTGTGTCAAGATGCTTGGATTGTCATCAAATCAAGGTTGAACATGTGCATCTTGCTAGGCTATTGTATCCACATTCCATACCAAAATGGAAATGGTAAGTCATTAGTACAAAATTTTTCTAAGTATTGATTATGTGAAGGAATCATCATGATATGGTATTGGTGGTTTTTGATAAACTCACCAAAGTAGCACACCTCATTCCAAGTAATTTGACTAATGATACATCAATTCTTGCAAATAGGTTTGTAAAGGAAGTGTATAGATTGAATGGGTTTCTAGAAAATATCATCTTAGATAGGGACCCCTAAATGACCTTAGGGTTTTGTTTAATTCTTAATGTAACATTGGGCACACAACTAAACTTTAGTACAACTTACCATTTAAAAATGGATAGGCAAACGAGAAGAGTGAATCAAATCTTGGAGGATGTTTTAAGGATGTATTGTATGGATAAAAAAAAAATGGTAATAATATCTCCCATTGGATGAGTTACTTATAAAAAATCATTTCAATCAACACCGAAGATGGATTTTTTTGAAGCATTTTATGGTAAGAATTGTAGAACAATTATCAACTAGGATAAATTAGAGGATAGAGTTATTTTTCCACTTGATATGCTCATTGAAATGGAAGAAAAAGTTAAGATAATCAAGAAAAGATTGGTTGAAGCTAATGAAAGATACAAAATATATACTAATCTAAAAATTACAAGAAGGAAAGTATTAGTTGGAGATAAGGTTTTTATATGAGTCAAACCCAAAAAGAGTTAAATTAAGTTTAGAAAATAAACAAAACTATCACTAAGATATGTGGGACCCTTTGAGTTTCTATAATTATAAAATATTGTAGCATACAAACTTGCATTACCACCATATTTATCATAAATACATAATTTTTTTCAAGTATCTTACCTTAAGAAGTATATAAAAAAGCTTTCACATTTTTTGGGACTGGAATACATTACATGGTCTAGATCCAAGAGTGGCAGCAGTAGAACCAATTAGGGTACTTTATACACATAAGATTAGCTTACATAAGAAACAAGCATCATAGTGTAAGGTCTAGTGGGACAAGTATTATTGAGATAATGCCACCTATAAGGACTATGAGGAATTTCATAGGTTGTTTCCTCATTTATTTTTATTCTTTTTTTTTTAACTCATTTTTTTTTTACATTTATGTTTACAATAAATTCATCATGATGATGGCCTATTTGAGGAGAGGAGGATGTTACATTCCAATTCACTCGTAAAACAAATATCTATTTTATTTAGATTATGTGATCACTTTTACTAAATCTTGAAATTAAGTAAACCTTTTTGATAGCTTTTAATTACTATGTATTAAAATTATAATATTTATTTTAGCATTGTGGATCATTTATGATGAGATTAGTATGCATTGTATGATGCAGGCTATGTAATAATATTTGTTGACTATTTTAACCACTATTCAAAATAGGTCAGCTCCATATAGTTGAAAACTAGTGTAGGGGTATTATAAGATATTATAGGGTGTTTCATAGTCATATAAATGTCATTTAATGTGTTATTTATGTTGATCATAGTAAATTTTTAGTCTTTGTACAATTTCATGTCATATAGGGTCATATTTAAGACATTAGTGAAGTTTGTATGATTTATCATGTAATAAAAGTATTACAAAGTATCTTTAAATGTCCCTAATGTCAGATTATTGTCATTAATGTTAGTCATAATTGAAAACTTGTAGGTACTAGTGTCTCTAAATCTTGCATGCTAGAAGAGAGTTGTTCAAGCCTCCTCCAAATTTGGGCAATGTTGGGACATTTATAGGCATGTGGGTGTGACTATAAGTGGAAATGAACCTCTAGGTTGAAAGGGATAGCTCCTTGTATTATATTTTTGTGCAATAAAATTGTTGAACCATCTTATATGAGTGAAAAGAGTCACAAGTTTGCATAAATGAAAAGCCTAGTCTAAAATGGTGATACACCAAGAATTAGTATCCACATGTATGCCCTACACTTATGCACAATACAATATAATATAGTCTATACCTCAAGCTACAGAAGATTCCAACATAATTATTTCAATGTAGAGACAAAATTAATGAGATCACATAAGGTAAATAACTATAAAGATAACCTATATAGTCTAGAAAAGGGTTACACATGTGAAAAATATCATATAGCTAGAATGCACTCTACTTGACCTGTTAGATCAAATATTTTCTCAAAATCATGAAGGATAGAGAGCAAAAGGATAAAAAATCATTTGTTTTCACTATGTCTCTTTTATACCCAAGAAAATGCCTAAAACTTAGAAAGAAAATAAACTTATGCTTCTTTGATCAAAGGCAAGAAAATGGCAAAACATTCCAGTAGGGATTTTTTGTACCATCTATGGATGATAAAATAAGAGCCCAAGGGTCCTATTTATAGCAAAAGAGAGAGATAAGAGAGAGCTCTTATGTGTCAAAATAGAATCCTATAAAATGGTTTACTGTCACCATCCTAGTGAAACTAATTTTAATTGCTCTCTCATTCAGTTGGAGTTTGTCTTTTTCTTTGATTTTCCATATTGAAATGACCAAGATCACTGCAAAACCAATGGTGAGATTAACCTCCATAGGAAATGGCTTGGATCACTATTGTGAACTTTATATTCCTTGAAAGTTTTTGTGTTTTACACTGTAGAACCATTTGGGTTTTTTGAATGGCTTTACTTATAAAACCTAAAAGTCAAGCATGTTAGAAAACCCAATTTTCTCTATCCTTACTCTTTTGGGTTTTTTGATTGCTTCTACTTATAAAATTTTATAAGCAAAAATATTTTGAAAACTCAATTTTTCTTTTTTTAAGACCCTTTCAGGTTTTTTGAGTCCTTCTACTCCTTGCTTACTCCTTCAAGTTATTTAAGGCTCCTTACTTATAAAATTTATAAGTCAAGCATGTGACAAATCTTGATTTGCACTACAAAGTCATTCAGGTTTTCCCAATGACTTCACTTCTTGTTTGAAGATTTTGGGCATGAAATTTATGTCTTACACCACGTCACCAAGTTGCACCCCAATAAGTAGTTACTTACATTGAATTTGATGTCCTATGACACGTCACCAATGTGAACCTAATGGTTAGTTGGTCACCCTAAATTTGACATCTTATGGCACGTCATATCTTTGAACCACAATAACTAGTTGGCCACCCTAAATTTGACATCTTCTGGCACATCATAGGAATCTATTTGGGTTGGGTTACTATTTCAGGCAATTTTCTTGAAGTAATTTCTTTGGACAATTTGTTCAAAGGAATTTTGGCTTTTGGGTAATGGCTAGTTTCCTTTGGGAACTTTTCCCGAAGGACACTTGGGAAAGTGTCCTTAAAAAAAGTTTTGAAGGACACCCGGGTAAAGGCACAAGGTCCCTCAAAAAAAATTTAAGGTCATTTCCAAAGGAAATCACCCTTAAAAAATTTTTTGAAGGGAATTTTCATGGACAAAGGGCCATTCAAGAAAAATCTTGAAGGGTAACCTTGGAGAAAATGGGAAAGAGTGCCCTTAGTAAAAAATCCAAAGGGATACTTGGGAAAAAGTGCCCTTCAAATTTTTTTTTGAAGGGTCACTTTGGAGGAAAGGATAAGGTGAAGTGCCCTTCAAAAAATTTCTAAAGGGACACTTAGACAAAAAAGTTCCCTTTAAAACTTTTTTGAAGGGTCATCTGGACCAAAAGTTCACATTTCCCCAAAAATCTGAAGGGACACTTATGGGGAAGGCAAGGCAAGAAAGGCCCTTTGGAAAAGCTTTGAAGGGCACTTAGAAGTGAAGTGGCGTTTATAACTTTTTACAAAGGGAACTTTGAGGTAAAACAAAAAAAGAAAGGCTAAGGCAAATAAGGCAAAGAAAAAAACAAAGAACAAGGGAGAAGATCCCAAATCAAGAGAGGCCAAAGGGAAAAGACAAACAACAAAGCAAGTGAACAAACATAGAAAATGAGTAAGGGAGAGATGAAAAGAGCCAAAAGGAAAAGAAAACTATTCATGCAAAAAATGGTCAACATTCTAGTGATTTCCAAGGAAGACATGCCCACTATGTCATAAAACCAGTCACCTAAATCCTTCCATTGGTCATGGAGTCACACAAGGCAAACAAGAATTGAAATAAATAGCCATGGATAGACACACAAGATAGAGAGACACATGCACAACCAACAAAAGGAAAGAAAACACCTAAAAGAGAAACACTTATGCTCTAAAGCACTTAGGGAAAACAACACAAACAAGGGAAACACACCAAATAAGGTATATACAAGACATGGTCAACAAGGGTCAAAATTAAGGCTTCAAATGGATCCCATTCACTGGAATAGGTAAATATTCTCCATCCATTTTGGATATTTGAAAGGATTTTCTTAGCTTGCACTTGTTGATGATGTAAAGACCACTCCATAAAGTATCAAACTTTATATGTTTTCCTAGTTTTGATCTATCTTCATCCCATTTCAAGACTAAGTCACCTTATTTGAACACTCTTTCCCTTGCCCTTTTGTTAAGGTATTTCTTCATGAGAACATGATGGTGTTCCAAAGCATTATGTGCATCATCTCTTACCTCTTATAGCTATATTAATTCTATTAATCTAACCTATATGGTAGTGTTTTCAAGTACGTATAGTTGTTGTGCAAGTTCTAAAGTAGGGAGATCTTATGATATAGACATCCTAACCTCTCTCCCATAGATAAGTACAAAGGGAAAATTACTAATTGACTTCTTGGGAGTGATTTTATCTATCCATAAGGTTGTCTTTAGCTTGATATGCCATGTTCTTTTATTGGTTTCCAACATACTCTTGATGATCTTGATGAGGTTCTTGTTGTTATACTTAGCCAATCCATTACTTTGAAGGTAGTAGTTAGATGAGGTACTAAAATTAACTCCAATTTTTACTACCTAATCAAAAAATTTAGCACTTATGAAGGCAAGTGCATTATCTAAGATGATGACATGAGGAGCTTTAAACCTTATTACAATGCTATCATTGAGCTCTAATATGGCATTTTCATTTTCTTCCTTGAAAGAAATAGTCTCTACCCATCTTGTGAATTAGTCTATAGTAGTCAATATCCATTTGTGTCTAGCACTTGATGGAGGGTTGATTATGCCAATGAAGTTAAGGCCCCATTTTATAAAACGCTGGTCCACTTAGATAGGACTCAATGGAAGAGTAGCATGATTTTGTTTGAAAATAAAGAAAGCACATTGAGGACAAACCTTAGCCTAATGATAAAAGTCCTTAAAAATGCTAGGTCAATAGTAACCAACTCTCATTATTTTTGTAGTTGTTGTTCTAGGAGAGAAATGACCACCATCTGCACCATTATGGAACTTTTCTAGTAGTATATCAAATTGGTCATTTTTAATGAATCTTAGAAACACATTACTCACATCCTTATTAAAGATAATGCCATCCAAAAGATAATAAGGACTAGCTTGCAACCTAAAATACCTTATTTGAGATTTGTTCAAGCCATTGGGACACTCACCATTTTGAAGAAAATGAATCATGTCTTGTGTCCAACTTTTATTTTGCATTTGATTAGCTGGTTGGTCTTAAACTTGATTTACCAAGGCTTGCTATTTTGGCTCTTGAAATTAAGATTATAAGTGCTCACAT
The DNA here is from genome assembly GCA_037957365.1 of Torreya grandis. Classification (NCBI taxonomy): domain Eukaryota; kingdom Viridiplantae; phylum Streptophyta; class Pinopsida; order Cupressales; family Taxaceae; genus Torreya; species Torreya grandis. Next base: position 840,381 of record JARHVA010003956.1, read on the forward strand.
AAACATCTTCCTCTTACCAATATGGTTACCTTGATGTCAATGTCATATTCCATCACTTTTGTGATCCATCCATCTCTCTTCTCATTAAGATCCTTGCTTAGGAAAAAATATTTGGTGCTAGGATGGGAGACCATGACATGGATCTTGTTATTAGAAACCATATGCCTAAAATTTTTCAATCCTCTAATGATGGTTAAAGCTTTCTTATAAATAAAATAATATCTCACTTCATAGTCTTCTAATCCATGGCTGAAGAAAGCAATTGGTTGCTCAACATCTTCATCATTATTAAGCATAGATAAGATGATGTCAAGGTTAGAAAAAGTATTAAAATTTAAATCTTTAGAAAAATTTAGATTTAAGAGAGTGGGAGATGCTATAATTGTTTGCTTGATTGCCTCAAATCTGCCTTTACCTTATTTTGTCTAAGTAAATACTTGGTTATTTTTTTAACATGGCTATGATAGGCTTTACCAAAGTTATAAAGTTTGGGATAAAACTCCTTAAAAAAGTTTATTTTTCCTAAGAAAATTTGTATCCCTTTCTTACTTTGAGGCAAAGACAAGCCTATAATAGCTTCAATCCTTTCAAGGTCAATAGATAAGCCTTCTTTTGAAATAAAATGACCCAGAATATTACCTTCATAAACATCAAAGATGCACTTATTTATATTGAGGGATATGTCATACTCTCTACACTTTTCAAAGACTTGCCTTAGAAGTCCCATATGATTAGCAACATCCTTTGAAAAAATGGTTATATCATCAAGGTAAACAAGAAAAAACTTATTGATCAAACCTTTGAAATCCATGTCCATTTCCCTTTGAAATGTAGCTCTAGCATTGGATAAACCAAATGGCATATTATTATATGCAAAGGTCCCCCACTTGGTGGCGAAGGCTGTCTTGAATTGATCCTCTTCATTTACCAATATTTGATTATAACCTGAATAACCATCAAGAAGTGAGAAATGTTGAGAACCTAAAATAACTTTCAAAATTTTTTCCATGAAAGGGAGTAGATAATGATCCTTAAGAGACACTTTTCTTAGATCACAAAAATCCACACAAAGTCTTACTTATACATTCTTATTTCAAACAAGAAAAATATTGGCTACCCAAGTTAAGTGCTTGATAGGAAAGATAATCCTAGACTCAATCAATTTGGTCAGCTCTTTCTTCATGATTTCTTCTACCTTGGGGTTCATAGGCCTTTGCTTTTGTCTTAAAAATATAGTTCCATGTTCCAACTAAATGGTGTGATTATCTAGACTTAGATCAAAGCCTTTCAAGTCATTTTACTCCCAGACAAAGATGTCATGAAACTCTTTGCATAATGCAATAAAATCTTGCCTTTCTAGCTGAGAACAAACCTTGCCTATCTTCAAAAGTTTGTCCTTGAGAATAAAAAATCTCTCATAGTTATCTTCTTTTGTTGATAGGAACATTATTTTGTTCTTATTTTGATCATCCTCATTGAATAAAATTTCCAAGGTAATCAATCCCTTGTGTATTTTATTTATCTTTAGATATATAATTTGCTCTTCATAATGATCATGCAACTTCTTTTGATTTCTTGAAGAGAAGCTTGCCTCATTTTGAAAGAAGTGTGCAATGTGTTCATAAATTTCAAACACTTGCCATGACACTTCATTATCCATAATGGAAGGTATCATAATGATATTGATATGGGATTGATCCTTCTCTTTTTCAACACCAACATCTGAGTCAAAACATGCTCCTATTGCAACCAATCTATCAGCATGCTTGTTCAAGTCTCTTAGTATGGGTTGGATGTTGAAGGCATCCAAATCTTCAAGTAGATCCCATACCCTATGATTATAAGACTTGAGAAATGGGTTCTTAGTTGTATCTTGACTTCTTACTTGATTAATAACTAGATCACTATCTCTATAGACTTTCAAAAGCTTGATTCCTCTCTTCTTTGTCCATTAGAGACCATGAACTAAGCTTTCATATTCTACCAAATTACAAGAGCAGCTAAAATAAAACCTATAAGAAGAGTAGTAATGATTATTTTATGGGGAAACCAACATGACACCAGATCATCTTTCTACTTTACTCCTTGAACCATCAAAGAAAATTTCCCACACACCATCAAGCTCATGATCTTCATTGGTGAGTGAAGGAATTGGGATGTTCTCCTCACGCATGAAGTAAACTCCCAAATCAGTTTCCTCAATTAAAGTATAAGGATCAAGGTCATGTGTTTTAGTGATATACTTATCAAGATATATGTCAAAAATACCTTCAATAGGAGAAGATGTTTCACCATCCAGGACTGTTTCTTCCTTTTTGCTGATTAGACAATTTTGATTTATCATTGTCTCTAAGTATGGCTCAATGTGGAACCTTGCTAAGGGCTGAGTCATTATGGTTACCTTGGTTTCATACCTTGTCTTGAAATCTAGAAAGTACCAATAAATATAAAGGTATCCTCATGTCTTGGCCATAAATTCCCTAGACAAGTATATAGCAAAGTGTGTTAGAAGGTCCACCACCACAATATCTTGCATGATAGGGAAGCTTGGGCAGCCATGTAAAAATACTTTCAGACCTTTAACCAATCCTACAAATTTGGTTGGAGTTCCATCTAGCTTAAAAATTCCTTTACTATGTGTCTTATAGTTTAAACCCAACTTATCAACCACTACATTAAGCATAACAATAGTGCTTGCTCCACTATCCAGAATATAATAATGGACCAACTTATCTCCCATAATGAGTGTGAGGTAGAAGGGTGGAGGATTTTTATATTTATTAAAAGGCTCCAAAATATGATTTATATAATTTGTGAGATCCACACTATGATGCTTTGAAGATTGAGGATCGACATGCATACTTGCTAACTACTCTTGTAAAAGTTCCTTTTGACCAGGTATATGTAGAACCTCACAAAGGGATATTCTTGTCTTAGTGCTCTTTAATGAGTCCACAATATTAAGAGATGGTTTATTCACTTTATATTTAATTTTTGATGGTAATAAAGGAGATATAGCCTGCTATGTTGTAATATTGGTAGCCATATTTACATTCTAACATTGTTGAGGAACATGGCTTGTTGAAGGTGCAACACTTTGATTGACACCTTATAGCATTAGAGAGGCATCACTTAGAGCTATTCATGGCTCCTATAATTCTCCCAATGATCTCTTCTTGGAACTTGTATTAGTTGTAATTGACATGTCTTGAGTTAACACAAAATCATCTTTTACATGAAAATTCATCATTCCCACACTTGGGTTGCTACCTTCTCCATGACTATCCTTTTCACTAGGACATGATTCTTATACTATCATGTAAGGAGTAGATTCCTATTTTGTATTCAAAGTGTATCTATTTATTCCATCATCATGCATAAAATACCTTAAGGCTTCCCCCATTGGTCCACGTGATCTTCTCCTTGTACTAGAATTGCATGAACTAGAACAACAACCTTTACAAGAGGAGTAGAATTTGGATTATATGCATTGGGCTACCTACTGTAACCTTGTTGATTTTTTCCTCTCCCTTGATAATTGTATTGGGATGGAGCTCTATATCCTTGTTGAGGATAATATTATGTATTAGGAGGAGCACTTGCCTGATATTGAATGTGCTTGAGTTGAGCTCTCAATGATCTTATTTCTTCATCCTTGTCCACAATGTTATCCACCCTCTTGGGAAAGGCTCTTGGATTCACATTGGCATTAGGAACTTGTGTCATGCTTGGAGATTCAACCAAATTATGGGACAAAAAATGTGTGGAAAATCCTGGAGGAAGTTTTCTAGCCTAAATTAAGCTATTCTTAGCCTCAATTGCTAGCTCATATGCACTTGGAAGAGTGAATCCTCCCATTGATTACAAAATAATAACAAAATCAGTACCAATCCCTTTGAGGTATGTTGGGCACATAATGCTAGGAGGAGGTCTCATGATTTGTGGTATCCCATACCATGTTCTTTGAAATCTCATATGGATTCATTTGGACCTCTTCCTATTACATTCAACTAATTTATTAGGGAAGCATGATCACTCTTATTTTCAAATCTTGTCACCAATAGGTCTCCAAAGACATCCCAACTTATAATGTAATCCCCCTCTATTGTTTTATACCAGTCAAGTGATTTGCCTTTTAAAGACATACAAGCAGCCTAATGGTTATGTTGGCCCTAGTAACATTATGGAAATTTACAAAAATTAGAGATGTATCTAATATGTTTAGATGGGGTAATAGGATCATACCCATTGAAACCAAGAAGATTTTTTATAGCATTAAGAGGGTTGAGATCATATGCAGGAAGCTTTACTAGGTTTTGGGTATTAAAATTAGGGAAGGGTTGATGTTTATCTATCTCTCCCCTTTCCCCCATTTATCTTATTTATCTTTTATACTCTATTTATTCCTCTTATCAACTTCTTCCTCTCCTTGAACTTATTCAACCTCTTCCTATTCTTCCCCAAAACATCCTTACAAAGAATTTAATAGGGCTAGGAGTGGTTCAGGGTGTTGTTCTTCAAGAAGAGCTTTAGCTAAAGGGGTTTGGTCAAAAAATCTTAAGGACCTTGTTAGGACCATGTAGGATAATGTATAAAACTTGGTCTAGAGCCAAAGATTCACACCCTTTTAGAGTCACCAAATGATGGGTTAGGGGTATTTTTACTAATTTAGGCCTATTAAGACTAGAATTCATCTTGACTTAGAAATAATACTTTAGTCCCCTAGGCATGCCAGAACTATTGTCTTCAAATCTTTCACCCTAAAAAAGGGTTGTTCAAGCCTCCTCCATATTTGGGCAAATTTGGGAAATTTTTAGGCCTATGGGTGTGCTTATAAGTGGAAATGAACCTATAGGTTGAAAGAGATAACTCCCTATATTATCTTTTTGTGTAATAAAACTATTGAACTAGCTTGTATGAGTGAAAAGAGTTAGAAGTTTGCATAAATGAAAATCGTAGTGTAAAATGATGATACACCAAAAATTAGTATCCACATGTATGCCCTATACTTATGCACAATACAATAGAATATAGTCTATACCTCAAGATATAGAATATTCCAACATAATTATTTCAATGTAGAGACAAAATGAATGAGATTATACAAGGTGAATAACTATAAAGACAACTTGTATAGTCTAGAAAAGGCTTACACATGTACAAAATCTCATATAGATAGAATTCACTCTACATGACCTATTGGATCAACTATTTGGTCAAAAACATGAAGGACAGAGAAAAAAAGGATAAAATATCACTTATTGTCACTCTATGTCTCTTTCATGCCCAATAAAATGCCTAGAAATTATAAAGAAAATAGACTTATGGTTCTTTGCTCAAAGGCAAGAAAATGGCAAAACATTCTAGCAAGGCTTCACCATACTATCTATAGATGATAAAATAAGAACCCAAGGGTCCTATTTATAGAAATAGAGGGAGAAAAGAGAGAGATCTTGGGAACCAAAATAGAAGCCTCCAAAATGGTTTTACATTACCATCCTGGTGAAACTAATTCCAATTGCTCTCTCATTCAGTTGGAGTTTGTCCTTCTCTTTAATTCACCCTCTTGAAATGACCAGGATCACTGAAAAACCAATGGTGAGATGACCCTCCATAAAAAATGGCTTAGATCACTATTACAAACCTTAGATTCCTTGAAATTTTATGTATTTTGCACTATAGACCCATTCAGGTTTTCTAAATGGATTTACTTATAAAAACTATAATTCAAGCATGTTAAGAAACCTGATTTTCTCTATCCTTGCTCTTTCAAGTTTTTTGATTGCTTCTACTTATAAAAGTTTATAATAAAATCTCTTTTGAAAACCCAATTTTGATTTGGTTAAGACCCTTTCAGGATTTTTGATTCCTTATACTCCTTGCTTGCTCCTTTGGTTTCTTTAAGGCTCATTACTTATAAAAGTCATAAGTCAAGCATGTGACAAATCCTAATTTACACTATAGAGTCATTCAAGTTTTCCCAGTGGCTTCACTTCTTGATTGAAGACTTTGGGCATGAACTTGACATCTTGTAGTTTGTTACCAAGTTGCACCCCAATGACTAGTTCCTTACATTAAATTTGATGTCTTGCAACACATCATGTCTTTAAACCTCAATGGCTAGTTAGAAACCCTAAATTTGATGTCCTATGACACATCATGATAATCCATTTGGGTTGGGATTATTTTTTCAAGCAATTTTCCCAAATTAATTCCTTTAGATAATTTGTTTGAAGGAATTCCTTCAAGAATTTTGGTTTATGGGAAATGGATAGTTTCCTTCAGGAAATTTTCCTAAAGGACACTTGGGAAAGTGTTTTTATAAAAGTTTCAAAGGACACCTAGGTAAAGGTACAATGTCCCTTCATAAAATTTTGAATGGAATTTCCAAAGGAAATGGCCCTTTGGAACTTTTTTTAAGGGCATTTCTATGGACAAAGGGCCATTCGAGAAAAATACCAAAGGGTAACCTTAGAGAAAATGGGCAAGAGTGCCCTTAAAAAAAAATCCAAAGAGACACTTGGGAAAAAACTTCCCTTCAGAAAATTTTCCAAAGGGTCACTTTGGAGGAAAGGACAAGGTGAAGTGCCCTTTAAAAAAGTTTTGAAGGGACATTAAGATAAAAAAGTGCCCTTCAAAACTTTTCCAAAGGGTCACTTGGACCAAAAGTGCCCTTCAAAAAAAATATAAAGGGACACTTAGGGGGAAGACAAGGCAAGAAAGTCCCTGCAAAAAAGTTTCAAAGGGTGCTTAGAAGGGAAGTGGCCCTTTGGAAATTTTTCTGAAGGGCACTTCATAGGAAAACAAAATAAGAAAGACTAAGGTAAACAAGGCAAAGGGAAAAAAAAAGAACAAGGGAGAAGAGCTTGAACCAAGAGAGGTAGAACGGAAAATAAAAACAAAAAATAAAGTGAATAAACATAAAAAATGATCAAGGGAGAGATGAAAAGAGCCAAAGGGAAAACACAAACTAGGCATGCAAAAAATGGTCAATAGGTAATACATTGAGATCAAGAAAATAGTTTAAAAAGTGCTAGTTTGGGTAGTTTTAGTTGGTTATACAACTTATGCAAGAGATTTGGCACATGTGGAATGCTTAGAAGTGACCATTTAGGTCCCTTGATATCATTTCCATGTTTTATCAATTTTGGATATCCAAAAAAAAATTCATTCCTCCAACACTCTTCTTGACATGTAGAATTGGTTAATAGGTTTTCTCATGGTATGACCAACATGAGTTGAACTAAAAAAAATGATCTTAGTGGTAGATATTAATCTTAATATAATTAAATTTCATGTTATTATTTTGAGGATTAATTATTTATGCTCTACGAACCATTATTTACAAGTTGACTACCTCTTTCTGCATGGTTATCCCCATACCCTACAAATTTCCTCCTTGTTTGAGATAAACCTTACAAAAAAAGTACTTAAAATGGTGTTAAAGAGTGGGAAAATAATTATCATGTGTTTCATAATCTATTTGACATGTATGGGATGAAAGATAAGAGCTCAAGCACTTCGTTTAATTAGTGAGAGATTTGTTGCCAAGTTGTAGGCATGTTTCATCAACTCCAAAGTTTTCTCAATCTTGTAATGGATTAAAGTAATGAAGGATATGATGTTTTAAATTATTAAATATCATGGTGATAACCTTTCCATATATATCTTATTCTTAATAATGTCTTAGATGGAATAACATAGTCATCTTTGCATAGTTAGTTTCTTACATGTGCACCTACAATTAGGAGAAAAGAGAGCCTTGTAGGGTCATGGTGATGTGGTGAAGAGGTTAAAATGTGTTTATAGGTATAATAACGTGGAAATAACATATTTTATCCATAAAATGGTAGTTTTATTTTAGGTAAGACAACATATTCTTACATATTCAAGATTTTGCCCTATGTCCTACATATGCATCTACATGAGGCTCTGAGCTTGAAATGGAAGTGTTTGAAGTTTTTTTTAATGAATCATAAGGTCTGATAACATTTATAATGTCATGGTAGTCATGGTTGAACCATCAAGTGAAAAAAATACCTATGTTAATCCACCACAAGTTAAAAAAGTGATTTGAGGGACAAATTACCTTAAAGTCTCCAAAAATGGGTTTTCACCTTTATTTTGATCCTCTCATAGTGAAATGCATGAGATATAGATAGGTCCAAGTGATTTAATCATGTATTGCACATATAGGTTAATTCATTGTAAATATCATTAATTTTTGAACAAGAGAGGGTTATATAAGAGGTTTTCAAACTCAAACATCCTTCACTATAGTTTGATAGTGTTATCTATAGTAGATTGAAGACAAATAGTTTTACAATGCCATGAGACCTAATGGAGGTATGATCTACATAAAAATGACTAAATTTGTATGGAAATGGTATTTGTGGTTAAAATAACATTGATATGTGTTGAATTATATGGTCTTGACCTATATCATCACCTATAGCTTTACCTTTTCCCTCAAAAAGGTCAACTGCAATTTGACTGTAGGTACCTATAAGCTCATGATATGAACCTAGAGATGGGAACCCTAAAAAAATGATAAGTTGAATTTGGAGTTGACTCCAAATACCTCAAAGATATGCTATTATGTTTAACATAAGTTCCAATAGTTGAAATGAAACCTACATGACCTCTTTTGTTCTTAGAATGGACAATTAAAGTTTGATTGTAGGGTGACAACACAAGTTTAACCCAACAATGTATGTGTTGGTCTAACTTAAGGCATGGTATGGAAATTTAAAACTATGAGATGATCCTAGAGTACTTTAATAAGTTCTTATAAAATTGACACAAGGTCTAATACTATAATATAAACCTATAGTTATGCCATTTTATGACCAAATAACATAGTCACACAACTAGCCAACTAGGCTTGTCTAAGTGGAAGGTATGCATTGAAGAATTTGGAAAAGGTTTATATGTGAACTTATTTTGAGTGTATCTATAATAATTATTTCCATAACATAATATTCTCAAGATAATTAAATATGATAAAATTGAGTCTCCAGAGTACAATATATAGTCATGACTCAAACTCGGTACACAGTCCTAATAACTTGAAAGTCTATCTTAGAATGTTGGGGTGTTAGTGACCTTTTAGAGGTATTAAAACATTGAAATTAACTATATAATACACCCATAACCTAATTGATATTCTCATACCTTTGAATTGACTTATACAATAAGGGATATGCCCTTTATTCTATCTCAGATAGAGGTCACTCCCAAGCATACATGACTACAGGTTGGGTGACTAAAAGGTAAGAAAATGTGTTGAGAAACCATTAAAACAATATATAATGGTTTAAGAAGTGTTTTAAATTAAAAATAAACATTATTAAGGCCACAAATTACTAAAGAGTCTGACATAGTATCCTAAACCCATAGATATACATATTAGGCTTACTAGGCCTTGACTAGGCCTAAATCCTTGAGGGGATGTAGTCTCATTTATAGAAGTAGATGAGACTTTAAATAAATTTTATCACCTTAAAATGAGGGTATGATATTTTTTATATCCTTTAGTCTATATGTGAGATCACAAATAAGTCATTTTATGGCTTAAAAATAACTTAAGGTAGATAAAATTTAGGGAAGAGCTTAAGAGGCCATCTTTGGAAGCTCATATCTGTATGAAAATTTAGAATGGAGGTCCAAGGATTTTGGATATGTTTAATATGGTTATAAAAAATATCCTAGTGTAATTTGTGTGAGGTTTCAATGTCAGGATTATATAAACAATATTTAAGAGCCAAAACATCTTAAAACCCTCCAAAACCCTTACTCTTGACCCAATGGAAAAAGGGTAGATAAATATGCACTCAAGAGGGTTAGTATGACTTGGTAATTCTTTTGGAATTATAGATAACTTCCTCATTATCCTTCCCATGAGATTGACATCTACCCTATTTATATGGATAGGGTACATACATGGTTTTCTAATAGATTTTGGCATTTTTCATGTAAAAAAGAGTCTTAAAGGATGAGTATCACTTTGTGAGATCAATTAGAAACTAATTTAATCCCTAATGTTCATATATTTATTTAGATAGGTACACAAGTACCTCTACTAACTCCTTCACTTCATGCAGTCCAAACTAGCATAGTGAATGGAAGGTGATCACCAAGTGAGAAGATGATAAGTCTAATCAAGAAAACTTTTAAGGTTTAGATGATTTATTTAGGGACAAGAATTATCTTTATAGGTGTCATATCACCACATACATGGATTTTATTTGAAAATTAAATTTAAATTGAATGATAAGTATAAGGAATGAGTGTAATAAGGATGATAGTGACTATAGGCAGTGAAAACTCTTGTCCAAAAGGATACCAATGGTTAGGGACACATATAATGCACATTGGAACTTTTTATTAACCCCCCATCATAGTGCACATGTGTAAACTATTCTTAGTTTTCTTTGGAGAACTCAAGAGAAGCCAATGATAAAGATAATTTATAAGAAGCTAATTGAAGGGTCCTACACCAGATTTGAGGAGTTTTCATACCTTGGAGGTACATTTATCTAAATAAACCTTATATGGTAAATTTCACACTCTAATCCTCCATAAAATAGCTAAATCTCATTCCTTGTCAAGTGTCATTATGACCCTTGAGCTTAACTTCTCTCTCTCTCTCTCTCTCTCTCTCTCTCTCTCTCTCTCTCTCTCTCTCTCTCTCTCTCTCCCCTCTCACACATTTTATAATTGATAACCTATTTGTCTCTTGTTTTATAATTCCATTCCATGTATAGTTAATCCCTACTTGTTTGATGTTTTAATTTTCCTTTTAATAATACATTAAATATTGTTTTGAGTTCACAAACATTTTTTCTAAGTGTGTGAAGTGATGTATGGTGAAGTCTAGTGATAAGCTTCTATCCTTACTTCTCTTTATCCTTTCATGTTTAGTGCAAGAAGTTCTCATTATAATAGGTCATATGGAGTGTATCTAGTGTTTTTATAAACCTTAAAGTGTTCAATTTTCCTTATATTCTTTAATCTAACCTATGGTCCACTTACCTTAAGTAGTGATATGCATATCACCTCCATATTAAAATATTAATGTTTAAACATCTTAGGACTTTGAAGCTAGTGTTGTAGGACTTGTTTCGTAGTGAAATATTATGATTATATTTTGGAGACATTAATGGTGTATCACCCATTTATAATAGTTTAATTCCATGCATATTTCTACCCATTTTCACATAAACCATCAGTTAGTGTAGATGATAAGCACTTAAAGGTCAATCTAGGGAGCTAGCCATTAAACCTAGAGGTTTACCTCTATTATAGGCAACCCATAGGACTAGAGGTATTCCAAAGATTCCTAAATCTTATATTAGGCTTGAAAAACATCATTTAGGGTGTGATATTTGGTTCTAATTGTTCTATCACACCCGATGGGACTCTTGTCCTAAAGATAAATGGTCAAGGTGAATGTTGGTCTTGACAACATCATAATTACATATGGTGTGCTACTCAACATTTAGTGACTCTATTCAATGGAAAATATAGTTTATACCATTTTTTTGTCATATTATTGTGGTTATAATTCATGGTCCTTACTAGGTCATCTTATATTAGAGTTTTCAATCCCATCAATCCACCTCTTCAACCTAAACTTCCTCTTGAAGTTCAACATCCTCAGCCTATTATTCCATTTAAAGAGTAACAAAACTTTGATAGATAAGAGTACCAATAGAGTGAGGAATAAATTGAAGAGAACATGGATAGTTAGCATGTCTTCTTAGCATTTAACACTAAAACTCTAATCCACCTTGATTCATATGATGATATTCCCCTAATGCTACAAAGAGTGTTCCTGCATTCAATGGTTAAGGCCATGTCACTCCTAGTGAGCACATTCTAGATATATTAGAATTTTTTACCTTCCATAATGTCACTAAGGTCAAAATTTACATTAGGATCCTTATGACAACCCTTAGAGGGAAGGAACATGACTGGTATAAGACTTTTCCTAGTGGTTGTATCACAAATTGGGATGACATTGGAATGCTACTAACATCAAGGTTTAAGGATAAAAATGACCACACTTCACTCATAATCAAAATAAATATGATCCAAAGATCCCATAAAGATATAATGTATGATTTTAATGAGAGTTTCTAAAATACTTGGTATAGGTTTCTTTCTATCATGAGACCACCTTATAACTTTGTGTTTATTACATACTTGAGGTCCATTGGAATCGACATAGCCATCATGATACAATCCATGGGAGGTTTCAACTTACTTGAGGCATATGATCTTTCCATTAGAGATGAGAATGTCCTCATATAATATGGACATTTTCATCCATAAGTGTATATGCCTCTACTTCCAAACACTTATGTTGCTACTCCAAGTGTTTCCAAAATTCCTAATGTTAAAACTAAGTTAAAGTCTACTTCTAGTAAGGTAGATGATTCCATGGATACAAATGCAAGAATTCAGTTCTTAAAAGCTTAGATTAGGAAATAAAGAATGAAAAAATGTATGAATCAAAATATTTATCCCTATCATCAGCAATATGGTCAATAATATGGGCAAGGGAGAGGTTAAGGGAAACCTATTTTTAATAGGCCTACCAATGAATATAATCCTACTTCAACCTCAAATACAAGAGCAATGATACTGGTACATAAAAATATAATCCAAGGAGAATAATGGAAACAAGGTCAATTCATGGATTCAAATTAAAGTGGAGTGTAATCTCTAGTTTATTAATGAGGAGTCACTCCTCAACTATCAACATAAGATAAAGCCCTCATACAAACAAGTGAAGGTTGGTAGCCTTAAGGAGTAAGTTTCACCAACTTCATAATGGAAGATAATTATGTGTTTAATCAAGGAAATTATATTACAAATAACACTAGAGCTAATAGGAAGTATCTAGGAGATGCTAATGGTGTTCTTACAAGTTCAAATATCCCTCCTAAAAGGCAACAAAGCATGACTACAAGCATGGAAACCACTACTAATCCTACACCTTCTTCAAATCATAATGTTAGAAAGTTCATATAAGGTAGCTCAATACCTCATGTTAAAAACACTTAATTTCCTCCAAGGATTCAAGGGAAAGTAAGTAGTCCTTATATAAACATTGTGGATTCATTGAATAATTCCAAGGCATCCATTTCTCTTTGGGATATCCTTCATATTCCTGGCTAAAAGGAGTTCTTACAAAAATAGTTGTCCACTATCCATGCTATTCATCCATAATAAAATTATGGTCATGGTCATGTTGCTCTTACCAATGCTCTTAGTAATATTTTGGAACCCTTTACTATATTTGAGAATCCTCCACCCTTCTACCTCACTCTCATTATGGGGGAAAAATTAGTTCATAACTACATAGTTGATAATGGAGCTAGCACATCAATGATGCCTAAGGTTATAGATAAAAAATAGGTTTAAAGTATGAACCACATATTAAAGGGGTTATTTAATTATATTATACACCTACCAAGATAGTAGGATTGATAAAAGGGTTGAAGGTTTTCTTTTATGATTGTCTTAGTTTCCCCATCCTCTATGATATTGTCATTGTTGACTTGCCTACCCACTTTTATATCTACCTCTTAAGGGATTTCACAACCAATATAGGAGGATAACTCAAATAATTGGTCCTTCTTATCCTTTAAGATAGGATATGGAATAAAGGTGACCTTAAGACCTTAAACACTTTCTAGATTTCACATTTAGCCCTATGTAGAAGTAAGTTCCAATCTCACTTGTGCCATAAATGGTAAAGAGGAGTTTATTATGGATGATGGTACTTCTTCTAATATTAAATTAATTTATGATTTATTTCTATATGAGTATGGTGTATATGCTTATGAAAAATATTCATACACCTATTTTGAGAAAACTAACCTTGCTACTTATATCATCCATGAGGGAGCATATGAGCAAGATGAGGTAAGTGTTCAACATTATTTCTCACAAAGTCTTGAAGGCAATTATTTGATTCATGTGTATGATGATTATAGATTAAAGATCATGATAGATAATTATGCTGAGAATAACCATGTAATCCTACTTTAGTTGATGAAGGATACCTTGAAGATGACATTCATGAGGAAGAGGATGACCTATGGAAAAGGTTCAATGCTATAAGTCAAGAGTTTGTATAGCTAGGTCAAACTATTCCTCATATTAATAAGTTTATATTTGATGAGTGTGTTAATGAGATTAATGAGTAGGTTGTTGACTATTCTATCAATCATTAATGTGTATGACAAGCCACTTTTCAAGGGTTTTTAGTCATAAAAGAGCTTAGTGAATCTACTACTCAAGAAGTTGTAATCATGGAGAAGCCTAGTGAAGTAAATGAAGTCATGTTTGTGATTGAAGAGTAATTAGGTTCTCTAACTGAGGTTAAACCTTTTACAAATGTGTTGAAGTATGAAAAAGAGGAACTTGATGATCATACACATCAAGTACATTTTATCCTAGAAGAGAGCAAAGTTGAGATAGTTGTCATGCCTCCTAACCTAAACTTTGAAGAACACCAATATGATATGATAGAGATAAATAAGGTTACACCTAATAATAAGGTCCTTGGAAAACAAGAGATCACATTCATGAAAGCTCAAAGTAGTCTATTTTTAGGCATCAAAAGATATAAGGATGGTAAGATTTTTAACCATTAACATGAACAAGTGTTTGATAATGAGCATGCTTCACATACTAAGTTTATTTAATAGAGTAAAAATGATGAAATATGAACCATATTTGAATCTGGTTGAAGCATGGTAAGTTTTTTTTCACCTCATGTTTGAGGTCTTGTAAATATTAGGATAGGTTTGTGTTTTTTTCTCAGTTATATGTGTGTGTGTGTTCCATAAGTGTTATTGAGAACACATGTGTGTTTCCTTTGATGTGTCTTGTTTTGTGTGTTTTTCCTTATTGTTTGGTGTGGTTTAAAACATAATTGAGTTTAAAACTTGTGAATTTTTGACTCCATATCCTAGTGGATAGGATTAGGCTTCTGATCTTGGCATAACAAGCATACCACCCCTAGGGAATCACTAAGAATGTTGACTATTTTGACCACTAGTCAAAATAGGTCAACTCTTTATAGTTCAAAACTTTTACATGGGTATTATAAGATTTTATAGGATGTGTCATGGTCATATCAATGTCATTTAATGTGATATTTACCTTGGTTATAGTGAATTTTTAGTCCTTGTACCATTTCATGTCATATATGATCATATTTGAGCCATTAATGAAGTTTGTATGGTTTTCCATGTAATAAAAGTGTTCAAAAGTATGTTTAAATTTCCGTAATGTCATATTATTGTCATTCAAGTTAGTCCCAACTAAAAACTTGTAGGTACTACATGGAGATCAAGAAAATAATTGAAAAAGTGGTAGTTTGGATAGTTTTAGTTGGTTGTACAGCTTATACAAGAGATTTGGAACGTGTGAAAGTCTTGGAAATGACCCTTTATGTCCCTTTAGCTCATTCCCACTTTTCATCAGCTTTATAGATACCAAAATTTTCCCAAAACCATTTCATTCCTCCATTTTTCTTCTTGGTATGCATAATTACTCAATACGTTTTCTCATGGTATGACTATAAGAGTTGAACCAAAAAAAATACTCTTGGTGGTAGATATTAATATTAGTTTACTTCCATTTAATAGTATTATTTTAAGGATTGTTTATTTATTCTCTATGAACCAATATTTTTTAAGTTGACTACCTCTTTCTACATACTTATCCCCATACCCTTTAGGTTTCTTCCTTGTTTGAGATAATCCATACAAACCAAGTACTTCAAGTGGTGTTGGAGAGTGGGTAAATTATTAGCATATTGTTCCTAATATAGTTGGAATGTGTGGGATGAAATAGAAGAGAACATGTACTTCATTTTTTTAGTGAGAGTTCTATTGCCAGGTTACAAGCATGTTTCATCAATTATAGAGTTCTCTTTCTTATAGTGGATTCAATAAATGGAGGATATGATGTTTGAAGTTCTAAAATATCATGGCGATAACCTTTACTTGTATATCTTGGTCTCAAGAATTTATTATATGGAATAACACAATCATCCTTTCACAGTTAGTTTCTTACATGTGCACCTATAGTCAAGAGAAAATAGAGTCTTATAAGATCATGGTGATGTGGTGAAGAGGTTAAAAGGTGTTTATAGGTATATTAAGGTTATAATTACATATTTTAATAATCCAATTTTAGTTTGAGTTTATGTAAGACAAAATATTCTTACATATTCAAAGTTATACCATGTGTCCTACATATGCATCTACATGAGGCTCATATAGAGGTCTATGATCTTAAAATGCAAGTGTTTAAAGTTTTTTTTAAGGCTTTATAAGGTTTGAGAACATGGAGAATATCATGGTATCAATGGTAGAAATATGAAGTGAAAAATAAACCTATGTTATCCCACCACAAGTTGAAAAAGTGACTTGAGGGACAAATTACCTTAAAGTCTCCAAAATAGGGTTTTTAGATTTCTTTTGATCCCCCCATAGTGAAATCCATGAGGCATATAAAAGTCCAATTGATTTCATCATGTAGTACACATATATAGGAAATGAATTGAAAAATATAATTAATGTTTGAATAATAAAGGGTGATATAAGAGGTTTCAAACTCAAACAATCATTCACTATAGTTTGATAGTGTTATCTACAGTAGCTCGAATCCAAATAGCTTTACAATGACATGAGACCTAATGGAGGTATAGTATGCATACAAATGAATTATTTTTAATAGAAATGGTACTATTAGCTCAAGGAACATTGATAATGTTTGGAGTATAGGGTATTGACCTATATCATCACCTATAGGTGTAATTTTGCCTTGAAAAAGGTCACCTATAGTCTGACTGTAGGTACCTATAGGTTCATGATATGAACCCAGAGATGGGAACCCTAAAAAAATGAACAATTTCAAGTTTGAAATGACTCCAAATACCTAAAATATACCCTATGATGTGTAACATGGGGTTAAATATTTAAAATTTAAACTACGTGACCTCTTTTGCTCTCAAAATGGATGTCTATAATTTGATTGTAGGGTAACAATGCAAGTTAAACACAATAGTTTGTGTGTTGGTATAATTTAAGGCATGATATGGATAATTATAGATGTTATATGATCCTAGAATACTTAAATAAGGTATTAAAATAATTATGAAAGGTATAATAATGAAATATAAACCTATATGCATGTCATTTTTTAAGAAAATAACATAATCACATACCTTGCCAACTAGGCCTGTCCAAGTGGAAGGTATACATTGAAGAGTTTGTCAAAGTTTGGGATGTGAAATTATTTTTATGGAATCCAAAATATTTATTTTCATAACATGATATGATAAGGATAAGTAATAAAGATAAAATTTAGTCTCAAGAGTACAATCTACAATCATGACTCAAACTCAATGCACAGTCCTAATAACATGAAAGTCTATCTTAGAAAGTTTGGGTGTTAGTGACCTTTTAGAGGTATTAAAACCTTAAAATTAAGTAAAAAATACCCAAATATCCTACTTTATCTTCTCATACCTTCACATTAACTAAGATAATATGGGATATTCCCTCTGTTCTATCTCAGATAGAGGGAAATCCTAGATATACATGGTTGCAGGTTAGGAGACCAAAAGGCAAGAAGATGTGTTGAGAGACCATTTAAACATTTAATAATGGTTTAGGAAGTGGTTTAAATTATAAAAAAACATTATTAAGGCCTCATAGTACTAAGGAGTCTAGCATAGTGACCTAAACCCATATATATACAGACTAGGCTTAGTAGGACTTGACTAGGCTTAAAGCCCTAAGGGAGTGTAGTCTCATTTATATCACTAGATGAACATTGAAATAAATTTTATCACATTTAGATGAGGTTATGATAGTTTTTATATCCTTTAATCTATAGGGGAGATAAAAAAATAAGTCATTTTTTGGCTTAATAACAATGCAAGGTACACAAAATGTAGGGAAGAGATTGAGATAACACCTTTGGAAACTCATATTTATATGGATGTTTAGCATGGAGGTATAAGGAGTTGGGATATGTTTAAGAGGTTCATAAATATATCCTACTATAATTTTTCTAAGGTTTCAATGTCATGATTGTATGAATAATCTTTAAGAGCTAAAACATCCTAAAACCCTCCAAAACCCTTGCTCTTGACCTGATGGGAAAAGGGTAGATAGAAATGAACTCAAGTGGGATATTATGTCTTGGAAATGATTTTTTACTTGTAGATAACTCCCTTAGGATCCTTCCCATCATATTGGCTTCTACCTTATTTGTATGAATAGGGTAGAAAACTAGTTTTATTGATAGATTTCAGTTTTGTATAGGTATCGAGGAGTTTTCAAGGATGATGATCACTTTGGGAGATCAAGTGGGACATACTATAAACCCTCATGTTCATATATTTCTTTAGATAGGAACACAAGTACCTCTGTTAGCTCCTTCACTTTAGGCAATCCAAATTGGCATAGTGAATGGAAGGTGATCACCAATTGAGAAGGTTATAAGTCTAATTAGGTGGTCTTTTTAAGGATTACCTATGGATTTAGGGACAAGATGGATCTTCATCAGTGTCATATCACCTCATACATGTATTTTATTAGAAAATTGAAGGTCACTTGAATGACAAGTGTAAGGAATGAGTATAAGAAGGATGATGGTGACTGTAGGTAGTGAGAACACTTGTCTAGAAGGATACCAATGGCTAGGGACACATCTAATGCATGTTAGAACTTGATATTAACCCACACATCATAATGTACATGTGGAAACTATTCATAGTCTACTTTGGAGTGATCAATAAAAACCAATGATGAAGATAGCTTCTAAGAAGCCAGTTAAAGGGTCCTACACTATATTTGATAAGTTTTCATAACTTGGAGGGGAATTTATCCAAAGATACATTATGTGGTCTATTTCATACTCTATTCCTATAAAAAATAATTTATTCTCATGCCTTGACAAGTGGCACTATGACCCTTGAGCTCCACTTCTCTCTCTCCTCTCACACATTCTATAAGTACTAGCCATTTTGGATCTTGTTTTCTAATTCCACTCCATTTATAGTGAATCCTTGCTAGTTTGATGTTGTACTTTGAATTTGAATAATACATGAAATATATTCTTTATCTCACAATTAGCTTGTCTAAGTGTGTGAAGTGATTTATGGTGAGGTCTAGTGATAAGATTCTATCCTTGCTTCTCTTTGTCCTTTCATGTTTAGTGCAAGAATTTCTCATTATAATAGGTCATATAGAGTGTAGCTAGTGTGTTTGGCTCCTTCAAAGTGTTCAAGTAATACAATATAACCTATGGTCTACTTACCTTGAGTAGTCTTATACTTATCACCTCCACATTGAATTACTCATGTTAGAACATCTAAGGACTTTGAAGCTAGTGTTGTAGGTCTTGTTTCTTAGTGCAAGAGTATGATGATATATATATATATATATATATATATATATATATATGGTATATCACCCCCTTATAATATTTTACTTTAATGTATATTTTTACCCCTTTTCACACAAGAAATAAATTAGTGTAGGTAATAAGCACTTAAAGGTCAATCGAGGGAGCTAGCCCTTAAACCTAGAGGGCTACCTATACTATAGGCAACATACAGGCCTAGAAGTATTCCAATGTTGCCAAAATATTATAGTAGGATTTAAAAACCTCCTCTAGGGTACAATACTTGGTTCCAATAGTTATGGCATTCCCCATGGGACTCTTGTCCTAAAGACAACTTATCAAGGTGAATGCATGTCTTGACAACATCATAACTACATATGGTGTGCTACTCAACATTTGGTGACTCTATTCAAGGTAAAATATGGTTATATACCATTATTTTGTCATATTATTATGATTATAATTCATGGTCCTTATTAGGTCATTTTCTAGTAGAGTCTTAAATCCCATCAATCCACCTCTTCAACCTGAAATTCCTCTTGAAGTTCAACATCCTCAGCCTATTCTACCCTTTGAAGATCAAGAAGACTTTGATATCTAAGATTACCAAGAGAGTGAGGAATAAATTGAAGAGAAAATGGATAGGAAACATGCCTTCTTAGCCTTTAAAACTAAAAATCTAATCTACCTTGATGCATATGATGACATTCCCCCTAATATTATAAAAAGTCTTCCTACATTCAATGGTTAAGGCCATGCCACTCCTAGTGAGCACATTAGCTATATATCAAAATTATATAGCTTACACAATTCCACTAATGTCAACATTGATATTATACTCCTTTCCATGTCCCTTAGAGGGAAAGCACTTGATTGGTATAGGACTTTGCCCAGTGGTTGTATCATAACTTGGGATGAATTTGGAGTAGTGCTAACATCAAGGTTTTTGGATGAGAGTGACCACACTTCACTCATCCACCAACTCAATGTAATCCAAATATCCCCCAATGAGATAATGCATGATTTTAATGAGAGGTTAAAAAATACTTGGTATAGGTTGCCTCCTCCCATGAGACCACTTTCTATCTTTGTGTTCCTACATACTTATGGGAAATTATCATGAACACATGCATCATATTACAATACATGGGTGGTTTAACATTACCTAAGTCATATGACCTTGCCATTATAGAAAAGAATAACCTCATATAATCTAGGAAGTTTCTTACAAAAGTGTCTATGCCTCTACTTCCAAACTCTTATACTAATACTACAAGTGTTTCCCAAGTTCCTAATGTTAATTCCAAGTCAAAGTATGATCCTAATAAGGTAGATGATGTCATGGATACAGATGCAATAAAATAGTTCTTATAAACTCATATTAGGTAAGACAGAATGCAAAAAGGTGTGAATAAAAATCAGTATCCTTATCATAAATAATATAGTCAATAATGTGGGTAAGGGAGAGGTCAAGGGTAACCTAATTTAAATAGGACTTCCATTACATATAATCCTACTTCAACCTCCAATATAAGAGCAATGGTACTAGTGCATATCAATCTGATCCAAGGAGAAGAATAGAAACAAGGTCAATTAATGGATGTAAATAAAAGTGGAGAAAAATCTCTAGTTTCTCAATGAGGAGTCACTCCTCAAATATTAATAGAAGATGAAGTCCTCATACATGTAAGTGAATGTTGGCAAACTCAAGGAGTAAGTTTCACCAAGTTATTAATTAAAGACACTTATGTGATTAATCAAGGAAATTATATTGTAGGCAACACTAGAGCTAAGAGGAAGTATCTAGGATATTTTAATGGTGTGTCTATAAGTTCAAACAACCCTCCTACAAGGCAAAAAAGTATGACTACAAACATGGTATCCCCTACTACTCCTGCACCTTCTCTAAATTAGAATTTGGAAAGTTTATCTGAGGTGCCTTAATAACTCAAGTTAAAAACACTTATTTTCTTCCAAGGACTCATTATAAATTAAGTATTCATACTCTAAACATTGTGGATTAATTAAATAATACAAAGAGATTTATTTCTCTTTGAGATATCCTTCATATGCTTGGACAAAATGAGCTCTTGAAAAAATAGATGTCCATTATCCATGTTTGTCATCCATAATAAATCCATGTTCATGGTCATGTTACTCTTACCAATGCTCCTAATAATACTGTGGAACCCTCTACTAGATCTGATAAGCCTCCACCCTTTTATCTCACTTTCATTATGGGGGACAAATTAGTTCATAAATGCATAGTTTATAGTGGAGCAAGTACATTAGTGATGCCCAAGGTTATAGATAAAAAATTTGGCTTAAAGTATGAACCACATGGTAAAGGGGTGATTTAATTATATGGTACACTTTCCAAGTCATTATGATTGATCAAAGGGTTAAAGGCTTTCTTGCATGATTGTCTTAGTTTCCCCATACTCCAAGATATTATGGTTGTTGACTTGACTACCCACTTTTCTATCTTAATCTCAAGGGATTTCATAGCCAAGATAAGAGGCTACCTCTCAACTAATTGGTCCTTCTTAGTCTTTAGGAAAAGATATAAAACAAATTTGACCATAATAGCTTAACCACTTGCTATATTTCACATTGAACCCTATGTATAGCCAAGTTCTAATCTCAATTATGTCATCAATGATAAAGAGGAGTCTATTTTGGATGATGGTGCTTATTCAAAGCTTTAAAGAACTTATGATTTATTTCTAGATGAGTATGGCACAGATTCTTTTGAACATGATCCATGTACCTATTTTTAGCTAACTAACCATGGAACCTATATCATTTATGAGGGAGAATATGAGAAAGTTGAGGTAAGTGTTAATCATTCTTTTTGATAAACAACTGAAGGTGATTATTTGATTCATGTGTATGATGATGATAGATTGAAGAACATGATAGATCACTATGGAGAGAATAACCATGTAATACTTCCTATAATTGATGAAGGATCCCTTAAAGACAACATTCATGAAGAAGAGGATTACCTATGACAAATGTTTACTATTATAAGTCAAGAGTTTGAGTAGCTAGGTAAGACTATTTATCATCTTAAGAAGTGTATATTTGATGAGGGTGTTAATGAGACTAATGAGTAGGTTTTTGAGTTTTCTATCAAGCATGAAGGTATAATATAATCCATTATTCAAGGATTTGATATCATAAAATAGATTAGTGAATCTCCTACTCAAGAACTTGTAATCATAAAGAAGCCTAGTGAAGTCAAGGTAAGTCATGTTTATGCTTGAAGAGTAATCAGGTCCTTTGCCTAAGGATCAATCTTTTGTAGATTTCTTAAAGTAAGAAAAAGAGGAACTTGATGATCATACACATCAAGTACATTCTATACTAGAAGAGAGCAAATTTTAGATAGTTGTCATACCTCCTAACCTATAATTTGAAATGCACCAATTAGATATGATAGAGATCAATAAAGTTGCATCTCCAAACAAGGTCCTTAGAAAATAAGAGAGAGCATTCATGAAATATAAAAGTATTACATTTGTAGGTATGATAAGATATAATACAAGTAAGATTTTTGACCATCAACATGAACAAGTGTTTCATAATGAACATGCTTCATATGTTAAGTTACTTTCATGGAGTATCAAGGAAGCAAGAGGAACCATATTTGAACCTAGTTGGATCATGGTAAGTTATTTTTCACCTCAATTTTTAGGTTTTTTAAATATTGGGATAGGTGTGTGTTTTTGTTTTAGTTGTGTGTGTGTGTTCCATAAGTGCTCTTGAGAACACATGTGTGTTTCCTTTGGTGTGTCTTGTTTTTTTTGTCTTTCCTTATTTGGTTTAGTTTCAAAGGAAATTGAGTTTCAAAATTCTGCATTGGTGACTTCATATCACATTATATAGGAGTAGGCTACTAGTATTGGCGTAACAAGCATACCACCCCTAAAACATCACCAAGAATGTCGACTGTTTTGACCACTAGTAAAAATAGGTCAACTCATTATAGTTTAAAACTTATATATGGGTATTATAAGATATTATATGGTGTTTCATAGTCATATAAATTCCATTTAATGTTTTATTTACCTTGGTCATAGTCAATTTTTTATCTTTGTACCATTTCATGTCATATAATGTCATATTTGAGCCATTAATGAAGTTTGGATGACTTTCCATGTAAGAAAAGTGTTACAAAGTCTATTTAAACATACATAATATTATATTATTATCATTCATGTTAGTCCTAATTGAAAACTTGTAGGTACTACGTTGAGATCAATAAAATCGTTTAAAAAGTGGTAGTATATAAAGTTTTAGTTGGTTGTACATATTTCATAAGAGATTTGAAACATGTAGAAGTATTGGAAGTGACCCATCAGGTCCACTGAGATAATTTTAATGTTTTATCAGATTTATAGATACAAAAATGGTCCAAAACCATTTCATTCCTCTATCACTCTTCTTGGTATGCAAGATTGGTCAATAGGTTTTCTCATGGTACGACCAACATGATTTGAACTAGGCTAAATGCTCTTGGTGGTAGATATTAATATTATTATAGTTATATTTCATGGTATGAGTTTAAGGTTTGATGATTTATTCTCTATGAATCATTATTTAGAATTTTATTGCCTCTTTCTACATGCTTATCACCATACCCTACATGTTTCCTCCTTGTTTGAGATAATCCATAAAAACCAAATTTTTCACATGGTGTTGGAGACTGGGGAATTTATTTTCATGTGTTTCATATTCTATTTGGTATATGTGGTATGAAATAGAAGATCACAATAAATTCATTCTACTAGTGAGAGTTCCATTGCTAGGTTACAAGCATGTTTCATCAACTATAGATTTTTCTATTTCTTGTAGTGGATTCAAGAAATGGAGGATATGATGTTTGAACTTCTTATATATCATGGTGATAACCTTTCCTTGAATATATTTGTCTCAATAATGTATTATAGGGAATAACATAGTAAGCCTTGCATAGTTAGTTTCTTGCATGTACACCTATAGTCAGAATAAAAGAGAGCCTTGCAGGGTCATGGTGATGTGGTGAAGATGGTAAAATGTGTTGATAGGTATATTAAGGTGTTAATAACATATTTTATCCATCAAATGGTATTTTTAGTTTGGGTAAGACACCATTTTTTTAATATTTAAAGTTCTACCTTGTGTTATGCATATGCATCTACAAGAGGCTCATATAGAGGTATGTGAGCTTGAAATACAAGTGTTTGAAGGCCTCATAAAGTTTTATAACATGTATAATGTCATGGTATCCATGGTATAACCATGAAGTGATAAACATACCTATGTTGTCCCACCACAAGTTGAGAAAGGTACTTGAGGGACAAATTACCTTAAAGTTTTTGAAATAGAGTTTTCACCTTTCTTTAGATCCTCCCATAGTGAAATGCATGAGGTATAGATAGGTATAATTTATCTCATCATGTAGTACACATATAGGGGTAATTCCTTGAAAAATATCATGAATTTTTGAATAAGAGAGGGTAACATAAAAGGTTGTCAAACTCAAACAATCCTTCACTGTAGTCTAATAGTGTTATTTATAGTAGCATGAATCCAAATAGCTTTACAATGCCATGAGACCTAATGGAGGTATAATATTCATAAAAATGACTTATTTTTTATGTAAATAGTACTAATGGTTAAAATAACATTGATAAGGGTTAAATTATAGTGTCTTTACCTATATCATCACCTATAGGTGTACTTTTACCCTCAAAAAGGTTACCTACAGTCTGATTGTAAGTCCTTACAAGCTCATGATATAAACCTAGAGATTGGAACCATAGAAACATGAACACTTTAAATTTGGATATGACTCCAAATACCTCAAATAGACCTTATAATGTGTGAAATAAGGTCTAAGAGTTGAAATCTATAGTTTGATTGTAGGGTGACAATGTAAGTTGAACACAATAATTTATGTGTTGGTCTAATTTAAGGCATGGTATGGATAATTAAAAATATTATATGAGCCTAAATTAATTAAATAATGTCTTATAATAATTATAAATTTTCTAATATTTTAATATACACCTATAGGCATGCCATTTTCTAAGCAAATAACATAGTCACACAACTTGCCAACTAAGCCTATCTAAGTGGAAGGCTACATCTCGAGTTTGAAAAAGTGTGGTATGTGAAAATGTTTTGTGTTAATAAAAAATAATTATTTAAATCACATGATACTCTTAGTATAAATAAATAGGATAAAATTGAGTCTCAAGAGTGTAATCCATAGTCATGATTTAAACTTTGTGCACAGTCTTAATAACCTAAAAGTCCATCTTAGAAATATGGGGTGTTAGTGGCATTAAAGAGGTATTAAAACATTTTTATTAATAAAAAAATACCCCCTTAACCTAATTGAGCTTCTCATAACTTCATATTGAAAAATAGAATAGGGTAAATTCTGTCTATTCTATCTCAAATAAAGGGCACTCTTAGGCATACATGACTGTAGGTTGGATGACTAAAAGGTGATAAGATGTGTTGAGAGACTATCAAACATTGAAAAAAGGTTTAGGAATTGGTTTATATATGTAATAAAAAATAAATCATGTCTATAAATCAATCCTAACTTAGAGAATATACATCATACTTAGACTTCCAATTGAAGATACATTAGATATTTAGGAACATGACCAATATGAGGATCTAATAGACCCAATTAGGGGATATATTATCATAATTCACAATTTTAGGGAGGGTTAAAAACCTATATTCAATCACAATCACATAATAACCCTAACTAGGTGATATGTTTCCATATATCACTAAACTAATAGCAAGTAAAGTATAGAAATCTAAACTAGTGCTTACCAAAACTTGTGGCACAATATTGGGGTTAGTAAAAAAATTAAAATATACATAAGATAATCCCAATTAATCTATGTATTAGTAATACTATAATAAATTAATAATAAGATTAATATTATTTGAAGCCAATACTTATGCTATTTATATATTCTAAAGAGGAGAAAAATTAGATAATACTTACCTAAAAGATGAACCTATTTGGACTCAATCTTTCCCTTAGACAAAGGGGATTCATAAGAGGTTGTTTTGGTTTCTAAAAAATCACTAAGAAAGGATCAAGAATCCAAGACTTGTCCAAAGGACTAGATTCTCCAAGTAAAAGCCCTAAGATAAGACTCCTCAAGTGGAATGGTGGAAGAGTAGATTGTAAAGAAGCACAAGTGAATATTAACTCTTGTTCATTGTGTAAATAATTATGAAATGATATGGTATATATAGGAATATTTAACCCTAATTACTTTCAAAAAAATTGGTCAATAGGGTCAACCTAGTCAACCTAATATAGTTAAGAACAAACATTCACTAGGTCACAAGCTAGGTCAACCAAGAGCTGACCTAGACCCTAAATGAATTTCACCCAAAATAGTATAGGGTCGACTCAGTTGAATTAGTACAACAAACTATCAAGAGGGACTTAAGGTGATGAAAAGTGGAAAAAAAACTAGAGGAGTGTGAAAAATATGAGTAATAGCTTAGGGAAGGGTTTTTAGGATCTATTTAGATTGGTAATAAGTGTTAATAAGGGAAAATAATCTTGTGAAGCACCAATGGTCTACCCATGCCTTTCTCAATGCACCCTTTAAGGTGTGAACTCATAGAGATTAAGTCTCGATGGGTTCTTGCAAGATAGAAAGCATCAATATTTGATAAAATTTTGGAAATATTATGTGTATACATATTCCCCACTCAAATCTGATCACATGTCACTAAGGTGTAACAAGAGATAGTGCTTTGAGAAATAACATATTAACACACAAAATTGAGGCTAAAAAAAGTTATAGTATTTTAAAGAATAAAATAATTGAAAGTAAATTACTAAAAGGGAAATAACTAAAAATTAAATGTGATGTGTACCTTGACTTACCTTTATCACTATATGGTTGTTTATTGTGTTTGTAGTTTTGATTTTGGAGGGTGCATAGACTACTTTTGACAAACCCAAGAATACAAAACTAATGATAAAAAAACAAACAAATGTAGTAAAGCTAAGATAACTGGTGCTATGTGGATGGGATGTACTTAATATTTTGGTAATCTTGGGTGATAAGTGTTATGTTAGACCAAATTACCAATTTAAAATTGTAGAATAAATTGATTAAACAAAAAGTCAAGGATAATAAAGACTAAAAAACTCAAAAAAGTAAACCTAAAGGAAGAAAGGAAAACACACCAATTCAAACCAAGGATACATGTTGAAAATGATGGTAATCAAACATCAATGTTAAATTAGTAACAATCCTTACTTATAAAAAGAGGGGAAAGAAAAATTTTAAAACAACATTGATGAGTGAGTAGTAATAATTGTTATTCAGTCATAAATGGAAAAATAGGTGCATAAAAGGGAAAAGAACATTGATGAGTGAGAAGTAACTAGCCAACCTCACTTAACAATGGAATAATTAAATTAAATTATAAATAAACTTAGGTGTACATAAAAATGGGTACTACAATAATGAAAAATGTTAAAATTAAAGCAAAACAAGTTTATGAATGTAAATATATAGTGTAAAGAAAGTATTCCAATGTTTCTCAAGATGTTTTCTTCTAAGGATATATAAAACTGAAACAAAGTAGTGTTAACATGTTTTTAAGAGATGAAAATAGATTTAGAATCACACATGCCTATGAAAAGCGGAAATGAAATGGGTGTATGGGAAAATGAAGGAAAAATCAAGGTATGGGAACTCTTTATTGAAGTCAAGACACTCAAATTAGGTATCTCAAAATAAGAGGACTTTCAACCTTAAGGACTCTGAAGAAATTCTCTTAGCCACACAAGTCTTAGGTTAAAAAATTAAGTATATATATCATCCCATGAAGGCTATATGCATGAAAATTAAAATGGACCTAACTTACCATAACATTTTCCCCATTCCTTAGGACCCCTTCTAGAGTCATTGATTTACTATGAGGATTGCGTACTTATGTGCAAAAGTAGGTAGTACCATAAAGTTTTTTTTAATTCTCTTATTGCAATCTACTAGCCTAATTCACCCTAGTGGGACTCAACTCTATGTGAGGCCAATTATGGAGTTTGAGCTTTGATTAGAGATAGAAGATATGCTTGTAATCATATCTTCTGGTGTGATTTAGACTTTTGAGATATATATTTTGCCTTTTATTTATCATTTCCTTTTGTTTAAATGATTTGGCTTTTAACTTTTTGGATGGATTTTTTTATTCCTCCTCCATATATATTTAAAAAAACAAACATGGGTGATAAATATAACTTTAATTTGAATACTTAGGTCTGGGTTGTTAAGAGATAGAACTTCAGAGAGCATGGTGTCTAAGAGTCTCATAAATCTAGGTGAAATAAAAGTGTTATTTTGAATTTGACCTTGTTTTATCCAATGAGGAGTGAAAGGAAAGGAAATCAAGAGGAATGACAAATGGAAAAATTTTAATTGCTTAAAATCACAAAAAATATGACAAAAGGTGAAAAAGGGATACAATGATATAAAGTGTGATTATTTATCATAATAATGAGGGAAATGGAGGGAAACATGCTAACATATATTGCTGTGAAAATATCATATATCTAAAGAAGCAAAAGCTAAATTTTATAACAAGGATCAAAACTTATAACCATTACAAAACATATTCTAGATAAAGGAATGAAAAATATGGTAATTTTATGAGGAGATCCAAGTCCTATCCATGGTCTTACACTACAACTCATAAAGAAGAAACTCATGAGGGTACCAAAAAGTATGTGAAACATAAACAAGGTAAGAAAAAGATGGTATTTGTGAGGAAGGCCATGGTATTACACTAAAACACACAAAGGAGAAACCCAAGGGGTGAAAAAAGTGTGTAAAAGGTATAAAATGAAAGATACTATGGTACATCATGACGAAAACTAGGTCTTATCCATGGTTTTACAATACAACTCATGAGAAAAAGGGGAAACCAAAAGATCAAAAATGAAGGACTAAGGTTTGTACAAAGAGAGAAGTGTTGTAGAGGGAGAGACCCATGTAAGTATCCTTAAAAAAGTGTTAGATAGATATCATATATAAATCATGAAAAATAAGGAAAGGATTAGGTAAAATACTTATTGAAGAATTGTACATTGGTGAGATCTATAAAAACATGGCCTTCATTGGTTTGTAGCTGATAAGTGCTTGGACCAAGAATATCTTTGACTAAATAGGGACCCCACCATTTTTGGGAGTATTTACCTTATTTATCATGGGTGTAGTCTAATTTAAGGATAAGATCACCGATATTAAATGTGTGTATTTTGACATGTTTATTATGTTGTTGGGAAATAAGGGCCTTGTATTGGTAATTATGTTGTAAAGCCAAAAGATGACATTCATCAAAGAGATCAAGGGCATAAAGAAAAGATTCGCATAATTCTTCATCAGGTATGATACCATGAAGAGATATATGAAGAGAGAGAATTTCAACTAGAAATAAAAGAATTAACTCATAACCATAGATGAGAAAATGACATTTCCCTAGTGGCAATATG
The DNA here is from genome assembly GCA_037957365.1 of Torreya grandis. Lineage (NCBI taxonomy): Eukaryota > Viridiplantae > Streptophyta > Pinopsida > Cupressales > Taxaceae > Torreya > Torreya grandis. The sequence goes on from JARHVA010003956.1 coordinate 870,364, forward strand.
TATGCTAATCCAATAGGCCCAAAAAGTAGGGTAAAGATGAAGATGCCAATTAGTGTGGGTTTAAAGAATGGTCTTTTGGATATTTTTTTAAAGAATTTTTTTAGTGGCCTTAGCTTGGACATTACATTGTAGATGATATGGTGTGGAAAATTTGTAGTTGGTTTTAAATTTATCATAAAGTTGTTTGACATCCTTATTTTTGAAGTTACCACCATTACTATAAATGATAGTATTGGTAACAACAAAGCATAAAATGATTTGATTAAGGATAAATTTAGAGAGGGTAGTACTAGTGATATTAAAAATGGGCATATATTCAACCCATTTGGTAAATTATTCAATAGCTATGATGACTTATGCATGCCCATCTTGAGAATGGGGCAACTTGTCTATGAGATCTAATCCCCACATAGAGAATGGCAAGGGATATTTGATAGTTTGAATCTCAATTGGAGGTGAATGAATTATATCATCATGAAGTTGGCAAAGAGTACACTTTTTAGTGAATTATATTTCATCCTTTTCAAGAGTGGGCCAAAAGTAACCCATACATAGGCATTTATGGGTTGTAGCATGTCCACTATAGTGGCCACCACAAATGTCCCCATGTACTTGTTTAAGAAGAGGAGGGACATCATCTTGCATAGCACAACATATCAATGTACCTTTAGCATTGTGATAATAAAGGATTTTGTATCAAAATACATACTTGAAAGCTTGTTTATGAATGTGAATCTTTTCATGAGAATCTAAGTTAGGAGGATAATTTTGGTGTTATAGAAATTAAATGATGTCTTTATACCATGGGCTTTGTTATATGGTAATAGCCTTGATGTGGAAAATAATCAAATCTTGTAGTTGAGTAGGGGATAGATATTTTATTATTTGTATAAGAAAAGTGGGATTGAAAAAAACTTGGTGGGGAGGAAAGAGATATGTTAAACAACCAAGGGAATTATCAATGGAATTTTGATCTCAAGGGATAGGCTCAATAGTGAAATAAATGAAGTATTTGGTAGGAGTAGTTGTAAGTTGATGATAAAATATTATATTATCACTTTGCATTGGTAATTACCATAAAATTTGAGAAAAATAAGTTGATAATCACCTAGAACATGCAAGTATTAGATGTCTAAATTGAGATCAACTCTCATACCTAAGATTAGAGCTTCATATTCAAGCATATTGTTGGTGATATCAAATGTTAAGAAGAAAGTTAAAGGATTGATTTTTCCAAGAGGACTTATAAGAATGCAACCTACCCCAGCTCCTTCAAGGCATTTAGTACCATTAAAGTGAATGGTCTAAGTATCCTCATGAAGTCAACATTATTTTTTAGAAGTTCTTTAATAACTTATTTTGGTTTAGTAATATCAAGGGGAATAGTTGATTCATTAAGATTACTTACTTTAAGATCAGTGGTAAATTTGTGAAAGTAATCTTTAAGTGAAATATATTGATTGAAACCTTCAATATAGAGAATATTATCATCTATAAGACTATCTTGAAGGTGATTGGTAGCTGGTATAAGATCTGTAACAAGTTAATTAGCTATGAACTATCGTTTGATAACTTTTTGAGTTATAATGTAGAGATAAAATTCCATAAGGAGGATGATCCATTTTCCAATTCTTTTTCCAAGAAAAAATGCTTTGGAAAAGAAGTGACAAAGGGGATTGAAATGAATGATGACATCAATGGTTTGATAAAGCATGTAATGTCAAACATTTTTAGTTGTGAAATAGATGGAAAGGCAATCACGTTAAACCTTTGTATGTAATTTATCATAATAAATGAGGCCTAAATTGATGTAATAGATTTCATATTATCTTCCAGTATCATTTTGTTGGGCAAGAATCTCCCCAACTGATATGTGTGTAGAATAAGTATACAAAATTAGATGTCAATTTTTGGAAAGAGGATGAAGCATATGTGGGTGAAGTAATGACTCTTTCATGTTATCAAAGGCTTTTTGAAAAGGATTTGTCCATTCTAAGGAATTACCTTTATTAATAATAGAATTGATGGAGTGGATATAATAAGCCACCATTTTAGGTATGAATCATCTAATTAACCCAAGTTTTTGTAAGTGTTAATGCCTGAAATGGAACAAGGAAAGAACACCCTGATGATAGAACTAATGTTAGATGGGACAATGTTGATTCCATGGAGAGAGACTAGGAATGCTAATAATTTTATGGATGTGACACCAAAGAAACATTTGTAAGGATTTAATGTAACTTGGTATTTGAGAAGATGGTTGAAAATGATGGCAAGATTGGAAAGATGAGTCTTAAAAATTTTAGACTTAGAAACGAGGTCATCAACATAGGTTTCAAAATTTTTATGGATAAGATAATGAAAGATATAAGTCAATGCTCATTGATAAGTGGATTCAACATTTTTGAGGCTAAAGGGCATTTTAACATAGAAATAGGTGCCTCATTCCATGGTGAAAGTGGTTTTATGTTAGTCCTCAGGGGAAATGTGAGTTTGATTGTAACCTGAGAAGCCATCCATAAGAGATAACATTTTGCAACCAACTATGGAATCAATAATGGCATATATCAAAGGTAAATGGAAATTGTGTTTGGGACAAGTGAGATTAAGATTACAAAAATCAATGTAGATGCAAATGACAATAGTGAACTTTTTCTAAATGGGAACTATGTTAGAAACCCATTCAAAATATTTCACTAGTTTGATAAATTTAGCATCAAATAATTTGATGATTTCCCTATAACATAAAGTGGAAAACTCAAGTGGTAATTTCCTTTAATTTTGATGCACAGGCTTGGTATCAGGATAAGTAATGATGTTATAAACCATAATGTTGGGTTTAATACCATGCATGTCCTCATAGGACCAAGTGAAGATCTCATTATATTTATAAAAAAATAGGATAAAGTTGTCATATTCAGTAGGTGAAAGTTCATCAAAAATAGTAATTGGTTGAGGGCATGATGGAGTACCATATTAAATTTGATTGGTTTTTTAAATAAGCATAACATTTTCATCTTGGAAATGGTATGGTGCATTAGGTAAGTAAGATATTGGATTAGTTTTAAGATTGATTCTAGAAATGAAATTGTTAAAATAAGGGGTTTTGGTTTTAAAATTCCCAAGTTTATGATGTTGTCAAGGAAGTTGAGGTTCTTAGGCATGAAGTATTTCAAAAATGGATTCATCACTAGGAAAAGTGGGAAGAAAACCATAATACTTAATATCTACTTCTATATATAGACTTTGATTACCATGGCAATCATACTTAGAATATATCTAACAAACATTAGTTTCCTTGGCATCTAGTGTAATATCAGGAGTAGGAGAAGTAGATGGGTCAGAAAGGATTGGTGTGTTGTTGGTTTTTGTGATGGGTGTAAAGACACGATCCATAGGTGGTGGAGATAATGTGAGAATCTCTAAAGGTTTTGAAGGTATGATTTGTTCTACCACCCAAGGAGTGTCAAGAAATGGAGAATTGGTAAGAGGCACATAACCTTTGGGATCTATGTCACAATTCATGGAAATGGTATGAACATCCTGATTATAAAGCATGAATTTGAGCTAATGTTTTCTGATAATGTTGAACATACAAGTCGTGAGATTGATCTTGGGCCATTATGTAGTTATCATCATATGTTAGAGAAATTTTACATGATTGAGATTCAAGGGGAATTTTAGAAGGTGAAATCCCAATATTAATAAATGTACATGGAGACATGATGAGAGGATATTGAAATAATATGGCCAATCTAAAGTCATTGTAAGTGAAGGCATTAATATGCCCTTAATTGTTGACATGTTTAGGGATATGTGTAGTCAAATTGTGGCTTACATAACCCTTTTGCATATTAATTTACATTTATTTATGCATTAATATATTTATTATGTCATCTTATGGGTGGCACATGGCCTTGTTTGACTATATATAGGATGTAGGGTTAGTTATTCATCATCATATTTGAGTATCCATTTTTATTGCAAGCATTTGGGAGGTTACCCCCTCAAAGTGGCTTATATATTAGTCATAATTTATAATATATTTCCATATTATTATGATATATATTTTTATTTCTTCTTATTTTATGAATTAATATCATTCCAAGTGGTATCAGAGCATCAATTTGGTCCATAATCAATTCAAAACCCTAGATCTTTAAATTTGGATATATCTTGAAAACGGGTGTGAATTTATTTGTAATGTTTTTACTAGAGTTTTTAAATCATTAAATTAAGTTTCCATTAAAATTTTATCTCATTTAGATCTATGTTTCAAACTTTATCGCCATTTTAGTGTTTTTCATAAATTTGCTCCATAACACACAATTTGTAGAATTTTTCAATTTTTTTATATTTTTGGAAACCTTAGAAAAAACTAGTTTGGGTATATTCTTTGATATGTTTTATTTAAGGATAAAATATTTTAGAAAAGTAGTGGTTAAAGTTGGGTCAATGGGCCAAAATAAGGTTCACCATCAAACTTTTGTATGGTTGGTCCTAACACCCATAAATGAGGGAAAGGAAAAGACACCCCTAAAAATAATTTAGGGGATGACATGGATTCTAAATCATCTAATATGATTTCTCAAATATATTCAAATCTACATGGCCTAATATAGAAGGATGTGCAAGTCTAAACTCAAATATTAGTCATGTAAGGGGAGTTTAATGGCATAAATAATCAATTGCATCAAATCAAAACATAATTGTATACCATTTTATCTCATTTGCCACTCAACAACCCTCCAATTTTTCCTTTTGGTCCTCCTCTCAATACTAACACCACCAATTTGGAGGTAAAACTAATGTTTATAAAAGTAAAATTATGCAAATTTGATGGTAAGGATCCACTCATTTAGATCACTCAAATTGAAAATCTATTTGATTTACACCAAACTCCTATCTCTCAAAAGGTGGTTATGACATCTTTGTATCTATAACCTGAGCCATTCATTTGGTATCACTAGTTTTATGCTCAAAATAAGTAGACTAGTGCTCTTGTTACATGGTCAATATTCTTTGATGACTAAATGTCTCATTATTGAGATAATGTTTCTGAAAACTAATTTAACCAATTAGCCAAACTATGAAAAATAGGAATAGTGAAGGATTTTATTCATAAATTTCAAAATCTATCCTTACGTGTGGAGGATATCACTAAGGCAAATATAATTGACTCCACAACTTTATTTTAAGCTATACCAAGGGCATGATTGTTAGAAAAAAAAGAGATGATCAAACATCATCCTTTCACTACTAGTTGGGAACACACCTTCCCAACTCCATCATAACATCAACCTACCAAATTGACACCATAATAAATTGAGGAGAAACATACCAAAGGGTTGTGTTATGGTTGTGACAACAAATGAATCAAAGGTCATCATTGTGCTGAAAATAAGTTATTTTACATTGAAGGGGTTGATGAGGATGAAAAAGATGAGGAGGCATTTGTTGAGGTTTTTAAGGACCCAAGGATGAAGCTATTATATATTCTCAACCTACTATCTCCTTATATGGCCTTGTAAGTATTTCTACTCCTTAGAGTCTGAAGGTGGTGGGTTTCATTAAAAAACAAAAGGTCAAAGTGTTTATTGACTTAGGTAGTATAAACAATTTCATTAATAGTAAGTTGGTTACTCATTTGAATTGTATCATCTACCTAGCCCTAGAATTTCAAGTCATGATTGAAGATGGTGGTATAGTTAATTGTTCTAGAAAATTCCATAGTATTAAGAAGCAATGGGGGATTATTTACTAGATTATCCTATGTTTTCTATTCCTATGGGCATGACTAACATTATTTTTGGAGTATAATGGCTAACCACATTGGGTACTATTGAGATGAATTTCCATGAACTATTCATGCATTTTTATTCTAAAGGTAAGATAGTAGACCTATGAGGATTAAGATTTAAATCTCCACAAATGGTTAGTTCACATTAGATGACCAATATTCTAAAATATTTGTGGCATGCTTGTTTTCCATTGGTGTTCAACAAAATAAGGAGTTTACACATCTTGAGTTACAAATAAATATTAGATGAGCATTCAGTTATTTTTGGACCCATGCCAAAATGTCTTCCTCCTAGTCATAATCATGATCATGCCATCATACTCATTCCTAAAAGTAAGCCACCCAACATTAGACCATACATATATACTTATGCCCAAAAGAGTGAAATTGAAAAATTAGTACAAGAGTTGTTGGAGGTAAGTAATATTCATCATAGCCAAAGTGAATATTCTTCTTCAATAGTCATGGTGTGAAATAAGGATGAAAATTGGATGATGTGCCAAGATTATAGAGAGCTCAACAAGTTCATTATCAAAGAAAAGTTTCCTATTCCTATAATTGATGATTTTTTAGATGAATTACATGGTGTTGTTTATTTTACCAAATTAGATCTTCACTCTAGATATCATCAAATTCAGATCTATGAGGAGAACATTCTTAAAATATCCTTTTGTACTCATGAAAGCCATTATGAATTTTTGGTCATGCCTTTTGATCTCACTAATACACCATCCACCTTCTAAAGTTTTATAAATATGGTTTTAGGCCATTTTTGAGAAAGCTTGTACTTTTATTTTTGATGACATCCTTATTTATAGTAAAAATTGGGAAGACCACTTACATCACATAAAATAGGTACTCCCAGTTCTTGAGCAACATTAGTTGTATGCTAAACCATCCAAATGTGCTTTTGGAGTTCAAGATGTGGAATATTTGGGTCATACTGTATCACATGAGGAAGTAAAAGTTGATCCTAAAAAAATCCAAGCCATCATGGAGTGGAATTCCAAAGACACTTAAGAAACTAAAGGGATTTTTGGGACTAATTGTTTATTATCATAGGTTTGTCAAACATTATGGTAGTATTACAACACCGCTCACTTCCTTGTTGAAGAAAGACTCCTTTCAATGGACTGATTTAGCTACCAAGGCATTTGAACAACTAAAAATGGCTCTGTGAACCACCCCGATATTGGCTAATACAAATTTTTATAAAAAATTTATGGTTGAATGTAATGCATCTGGATATGGTATGGGTATAGTATAATGCAAGAGGGTAAGCCCATTACCTTTGAAAGTCATTAATTAAAGGGTAAAAATCAGCTCAAACACATCTATAAGAAAGAGATGATGGCTATTCTACATGTATTCAAATAATGGAGACCTTATCTATTAGGTCATCAAACTTAGGTAACGATTGAACATGATATCCTTAAATATTTTTTGGAATAATGATTATCCTCTAAAGAACAACAAAAATGGGTGATGAAAATGTTAAGATTTGATTTTGAAATAATCTATAAGAAAGGAAAAGAAAATGTGGTAGTCGATGCACTATCTAGGTGAGATGAACCATTTGAGGAATTTTTATGTACCATGACCATTTTTAAGGTATAATAGATCAAGGAAGCAAGGGTAGAGTGGGAGAATGATAGTATTACCCATGCATTGATTCAGAATCTATAGTAGGGTTCTAATGGGATTGAAAATTTTACATGGAAGGGGAATGCATTATGGTACAAAGATAGATTTTATTTGTGTCAAAATTACATTCTCAAATAGAAAATAATTCAAGAAATTAATGCAAAATAAAGGTGAAACCATTAAAACCCTAGGTCTTTTACAACCCTTATCCATTCCTAGTCAATGATGGGAAGAGGTATCTATAGATTTCATTATTGGGTTACCATGATCTAAAGGTATAAATGTTATCATGGTTATTATGGATAGAATCACAAAGTATGATCATTTTTGTTATTTATCTCAACCATTGGTATCTAGTACAATAAATTCAGCCTTCCTCAATATAGTTTAGAAATTACATGATACTCTTATGATTATTGTTAATGACTGAGATCCCATATTCACTAGTAATTTTTGGACATAATTAGTTACATATTTAGGAACCCAATTGGCTCTAGATCATCCTATAATCCTCAATATAATTGAAAAACTAAGGTATTCAACAAGTGTCTAGAAGGGTAGTTTCATTTTTTTATGTTAGATAAATAGGATAAATGGGTTCAGTGGTTACCCTTAGCTGAATGGTAATATAATACTCCAGTGCATAGTTCATCCAAAATGTCTCTTTTTATGAAATTATATGGATACCATCCTCCATCCCTCAATTCACCTTTGAAGACCCAACTAAGGTATAAGTAGTGGAAGAACACCTTTAACATCAATAGGAAGTCCTTGTTAGTTGGTGTGAAATTTTAGCTTTGGCCTAGAATTGCATGAAGCAATAGCGAGATCAACATAAGAGTGAGAGGAATTTTGAAATTGGTGATTGGGTGTTTGTTCACTTTCATCCATATAATAATATGTCATTGAATCAATATAAAAAATGATAATAAGTTGTCTCCCAAGTATTATGACCTTGATTAGATCTTGTAAAAAATTAGTAGTGTGGCCTATAAGCTAGAATTTCCTCCATCTACTCAAATTCATCAAGTATTTCATGTATCATACCTTAAGAATTTTATTTGATAAAGAGTTACCACTCAAATTTAGTTACCTTAATTAGATGAGGAAGGGAGGGTTATTCTTGATCCTAAAGTGGTCCTTGAAACACACACTAAGCAGCTATGGTTTAGACTGATTATTGAGTATCTGATCAAATGGAAGAATTTGCATTTTGAAGATGCTACTTGGGAGGATGAATCATTCATGAAACATTTGAGAATGCTTAAATGTTGAGTATAATATTTTTTTAAGAGGATGGGCATGATATTACCTTAATCATTGGCATGTCTAGGGATATGTGTAGTCAACTTATGGCTTGAATAACCCTTTTACATATTCTTTTATATTTATTTATGCATTAATATACTTATTAGGCTAGCATATGGGTGGAACATGGCCTTTTTAGACTATATATAATAGGTAGGGTTAGTTATTCATCATCATATTTGATTATTCATTATTATTGCAAGCATTTGTGAGGTTTCCCCCTTGAAGTGGCTTATATATTATTCATAATTTCTACTATATTTCTATATCATTATGATATATTTATATATTTCTAATTATTTGGTGAATTAATATCATTCTAGGCATCTTTAGGTAAAGAAGGCTCTTGAGCATTGCATAAATGGGGAAGTTAGTAATATTATCAATGAGGAGAATAGTATGGTCCTAAGGTATTAAAGGAGGAAGCCACTCCAAAATGTAGGGAGGTAGCTTGGTAATATTTAAAGTATGTTGAAAATAATTAGGCTCATCATCATCTAAATTGTCAAGAGTGACTTGTAAATTAGGATTGATGTTTATGAACTCAGGTAAAGAACTATTAAATCTTAGGAATAGTAAGAATATGATACTGAGATTTGGGATTATAAATTTGAATACTCCAAGGGTTGGTATCATCCTCATGCTTATATCATTTTCCATTATGTAATAATTTAATGTATTGAATACTAGAATAAGTAATAACCCTCATTCAATGAGTCCATGGGTGACCAAGGAGTATTTTATAAGATGAGGGTAAATCAAGGACCATAAGCTTAGTCTGAATGGTCTTAGATCCAATTTTTGGGGGAAGCCAAATGTAACTGATTGGATTTTGATTAGTCTTATCAAAACCATGATAGGTAAGATGGGTTTATTTGAGATGATCCTTGTTATAATGAAGTTTTTGGATAAGCCACAAAGATGTCACATTAATACCAGAGCCTTCATCAATGAAAATGTTATGAATAAGGATAGTATTAATGGATATTTTAATAAAAATTGGTGGATTAATGGCATGAAAAATAATTTCATCATTGATCATGTCCTCTTCAAGAAATTTGATAGAGGAATTGGAAGAAGGACATATTATTTTGATGGTATGAATGTTGGTAGGTTGAGGTTCAATAGAAGGCAGTTATTCATCTATAGAGGATGGATCTTTAATTTCTTGTAATTTTTATATAATGAATTTTTGATGATAGGGAGAATTATGAACCAACTCCATAAGTGGAATCTTACAAGGTATAGAGTTAAGTTATTCAAGAAAGATCTAATGAGATTTAGAATAAGTAGTATGATGTTTATGAGGTAAATTAGGTTTGGAAGGAATAGAAGAGATTGGGGTTCAGAAGAAGGAAGTTATTTCTCATGAGATTTTGAAGCAAGATTAGTGGTGGTAACATCTTTGATAAGTTATTCTTCTAAAGATGGATTCTTAGGCTTGGTAACAATATCTTTGTGAGCTAGTTTATGATGATAATTAACCTTAGTAGTGTTAGCATATTTAGAGTTATTATAATATTATTCATAGTAAACATCAATAACACAAACATCCTTGGCATTTTATTTTATTATGTGTGGAAAAATATTTTTGGTTATTAAAGGTAGAAGCTTTAGAAACCTATCATTTTTTTAGAAGCAACAGTATACTCTTGATGATGAAGGTTGATCATGGATTCATGATTAAATGAATCACCGAGAATATAAGAGATGAAAAATTTAGTGAGCCCTATAAAATATTCGTGGGGTGATCAATGTCAACATGGAACCAATAAAATTTATTAGGGTCATACCACTTAGGATGATTTTTAGGATAAGTGAAAGGTTTAAAGGGTGGTAAAAATTGTTTCATTTACTGCACCATGAGTAGTGTGTGAGAAGATGAAGGAATGTTAGCTTTGTCAACTCCTAGTTTGGTTTGAGAAGTATTTATAGTGATAACATTAGTAGATGTTTGAAAATATCCTTTAAGAAGTTTAGAATTAGGTTTGAATTGCTTCATTATAAATTTTTGATGTTTAGCCTGGTCAAGAGCTTCATTAAGTGTTTGGGGAGAAAAAGATTAAACCTTATATTAAAGAGAAGGATTCAAGGAAATTATAAAGAGTTTAAACAAGTTATCATCAATCATGTTATGGTTGGATTTATGGGCCAATGATTTCCATCTTTTGATAAAATCATGAGTTGATTCAGTGGGATATTGTTTAGCATTGATGAAGTGGCTAAGATAATTTTTAGGAAGATCAATGTGTTGAAACTCTTTAACTAAAGGATTGACCAAATCCTCTAGTTTATAAATGGAATTTTGTGTAAGTTGGTTATACCATTCTAATACATCACTAGTAAAGGTTTTGACTAAGATTTTAGTCATGAAAAAGTTATTAGTTTGGATCCACTCTTTGTAAAGGTTGCCAAAGGCTTTGATAAATAAAGCATGGTATTTAGTTCCATCATACTTGATAGTTGAAGAGATGTTGCCAATATAAATGGAAATAATTAAGGGAGATAAATGATTATTTTGAATAGTTTGAAGCACATTGTTATTCATTATGGGTTAAGGAATAACATTTCCTAAAGCATCTCTAAGAAGTGGACAAATACAATTTGGATTAGCCTACGGATGGATATCCAAAGGTTGATTATCCATATTAATCAAATGATGTTGGAGTTGCATCATTTGAGAGGTGTTAGAAGTTTGAATTATGTTCATTTTTTGTATGCCTTGTGAAATAAGTTGAGTTGTATCAATAGGTAGATTGGTATTGGTAGGAGCATTCCCCAAATTAGTATTAGGTGGAGGGTTATTAGTATAAGGATTATTATTGGGATTATTAATTAAGTTAATGTTAATTTTTCCCAAATTAGTTTGGAGGTTATAAAGATGAAAAGTATATTGATAGGTATAGAAAGGGTTAGATCCATCAACTTCATCTTGATGTGTGATTTTCACCATGTTACAAGTCACAGATGAAGGAGGGGAAGAGATGCCCCAAGCATGATGGTTATCTTGGGATGAAAATAGAGGGAGATATGAGAATCCTATATAATATCTAAATGGATTTAGGTTGTCCAAGAATATTTTGATAGGAGTCTTCATGATGACCTAAGAGAAATGAATAAAATGCTAAGAGAAATAGAGAATTGAATCAGATAGATAGGGAAAGTAGTAAGAGTACAAAGTCATCTAGGTTGACCTATTATAGAAAACAAGGATACATAGTCAATTAGGTCAACCTAGTTTTATAACATAGATAGAAAATAGGAAAAAAAGATATAGAGTCTATAAGGTCGATCTAGTACTATATCTTAGGAAGCAAAAAAGAGTACTATGTCGACAAGTTTGACCTAGTACTATAGGCAAGGGAATAGACAATCTATAAGAGAGTGTGTCGAGTAGGATGAATGTGTAATAAAATAATAAATATTTTACAATTACTTTTGAAGGCAAAAATTGAAAAATGCACAATCAATTGGGTCAATGAGGATGATCCAATTGAAGCATATAACACAAAACCTTGCACCAATGATGAATAATGCAAGTTTTTTTAATACAACATACAATTGAGCAATGATCAAGTAATCAACTTATAATGTAAATGTTGAATAAGTGGTCATTTTTAATTTTGTTATATTATTAGAGTATGATTTTAGATATGATAGGAAGTTAGATGTAAGCAAGGAATTATAAAATCAATCTATGAATATTTTTAGGATGTTTAGGCTGAAAGGTATGTATGTTGGCAATGGTACTAGCTTGGTATTGGGGCCTACTCCCTCAATTCACACACTAAAAAAATAAGGGTGTCAAGTTCTTTGACAATAAATAACATTAACCATGTGTTTATACTTGGCTAGAAAACCAAGTTGGCTTCCCCGTTGGTGATTAAATCCAAGTAGGTAGGCCTTGGATAGACAATTATTTAAATGTGTTTTAAGATTATGCGATTTGGTAATGTGTACATAAAATATAAAAATAGTGAAACTAAATAGCATATTTAAAAACAACTTAATTATACTATGTGATCTATTCTAAGCATACAAATAACTAAAAGTGAAAATGTAAGGTAATTACTAGCATATAATGTTAATTCTAACTTTGAAACATAGTACAATGTCAATTCAAATGATGTATATGTAGATATTATAGAAATTTTTTTATAGTGTCACTATTATACTACTAAAGCAAAGGTATGTAAAAGAACTACATCAACAATTCCAACCTAGTGTTCCAAATAAAAGATAGAATATAGATTTAGGTCGGCAGAGTGGACCTAGTTTGTTGTATAGGGGTAGTTTTAAAGACTAAAAATTATGAAAAATATAATTTTAATGAGTAAAATAAATGAAAAATAAGGAGAGAAATTAAGCTTGGTGGGTTGAAGGATGTACAAAAAGTGAGATTTTTGTTGAAGTACCCTTATTTATACTTACAAATTCTACTATGTCTATTGGGTCAACTTAGTTTTGTAGTTCCCTATTTGTTGAAACCTATAAATAGTACTATGTTGGTAGTGTTAACCTAATATGTTTTATGGAAGTTTATAAGTGTAATATGTTGACAAGGTTAACCTAGTAGCCTATCTGTAAGTATGAAAGTCTAATGTGTCGATAGAGTTGACCTAGTACTGATGAAAACTTGCATAAATAGAATAAATTTGTATTGATGTGACTATGTGTTAAACCTACACACAAAATTTAGAGACTATATCAACACCATCAACCCAATACCATAAATATATAAAAATAATAAATAAAATGATAAAATAATGAAAAATGTGAGATAAAACATGCAAAGGTTAGATTCACATCAGGTTCACTAGAATGTATGCAATCATAAATGCATCATGTCTATAAATCAATCCTAACTCAAATAAGATAAATCATAATTACACTTTTGATTGGTGATACATTAGATAATTATGAATATGACCAATATGAGAATTCTCTAGACCCAATAAGGGGATCTCTTATCATAATACACAATGCTAGGAAGGGTTCCAAATCCTTCAGTCAAGCACAATCATACAATAACCCTAACTAGGCCCTATGTTTTCATATTTCACTAAAATAATAATAAGTAAAGTAAATAAATCTAAACTAGTGCTCACCAAAGATTGTGGCACAATATGGGGGTTAGAAAACAAACAAAACATGCATAGAAGAATCTCAATTAAGTTATGTATGAGTAATACCTTAATATATGAATAAGAAGAGTAATATTATTTGAAACCATACTTATGCTACTTATATCTACTAAATAAAGGAGCAAAATTAGAGAATACTTACCTAAAATATTAACTCATCAAGACTTAATCTCTCCCTTGGCCAAATGGGATTTATAAGAGGTTTTTATGATTTATGAGGATCATTAAGAAAGGCCAAAACATCCAAGACTTCTCCACAAGACTAGATTCTCCAAGTAGAGACCCTAATATAAGACTCCTAAATTAGAATGGTGGAATAGAATATTGTAGAGAAGTGTAAGTGAATAATAAGTCTTTTTCATTGTGTAAATAATGATGAAATGATCTTGTATATATAGATAGATTTAACCTTGATCCCTTTCAAAAAATTTGGCTGACAAGGTTGACCCAGTTGACCTAGTATAGTTGTGGACAAAAATTCACTAGGTCATGGGATAGGTCAACCAAAATCTGATCTAGATCCTAAATTAATTTTACCCAAAATAATTTAGGGTCAACCTAGCAACCTAGTACAAAAAACTATTAAGAGGGACTTAAGGTGAGGAAAAGAAGGATGAAAAGTAGGAAAAGACTAGAGGAGTGTGAAAAAGAGGATAAATAGCTTAGGAAATGGTTTTAAGGAGCTGGTTGGATTGTTAATAAGTGATAATAAAGTACAAAAATCCTATAAAACACTAATGGTCTACCCACCCCTTTCTCAATGCACCCTTTAAGGCATGCACTCAGAGATAATAAGTCTTGATGGGTTTTTGAAAGATATAAAGCATTAGTATTTCATAAAATTTTGAAAATATTATGTGTATATAGTTTCAAGTATAAACAAACATGACTAAGACCTCATAATACTGAGGAGTCCAATATAGTGGCCTAAACCCACATATATACAAACTAGGCTTACTAGGCCTTAACTAGGCCTAAAGACCTAATGGGGTGTAGTCTAATTTATATCACTAGATGAGCCTTTAAATACATTATATCACTTTCATATGATGGTATGATATTTTTTATATCCTTTAGTTTTTAGGGGAGATCATAATTAAGTCATTTTATGGCTTAAAAACAACACAAGATACATAGAATGTAGGGAAGAGCTTGATAGGCCATCTTTGGAAGCTAATATCTATATGAACATTTAGCATGGAGGTATAAGGATTTTGGATATGTTAAATAGGGTCCTAAACAATATACTATTAGACTTTTTCTAAGGTTTCAACATCATGATTGTATGAACAATCCTTAAGAGCCAAAACATCCTAAAACCCTCCAAAACCCTTGCTTTTGACCCAATGGGAAAAGGGTAGATATAAATTCTATAAATAGAGATATAATGACTTGAAAATAATTTTGTAATTACAAATAAATCACTTAGGCTCCTTCCCATTAGATTGGATTCTACCCTATTTGTATGGACATGGTATACAACTAATTTTCTTGACATATTTTGGTGTTTTTTAGGTATAAAGGAGTCTTCAAGGATGAGGATCACTTTTGGAGATAAAGTGGAACCTAATATAACCCCTCATATTCATATATTTTTATAAAATCACACAAGTACCTATGATATCTCCTTCACTTCACGCAATCTAAACTTGCATAGTGAATGGAAGGTGACCACCAAGTGAGAAGGTGATAAGTCCAATCAAGAGGCCTTTGAATGTTTTTCTAATGGATTTAGGGACAATATGTCTATTTAAAGGTGTCATATCAAATCTTACATGGATTTTATTATAAAACTAAAGGTCACTTTAATGACAAGTGTAAGGAATGAGTAAAATAAAGATGATGGTAATTATTGGCAATGAGAACACTTATCCAAAAGGATACTAGTGGTTAGGGATACAAATAATTATTATTGGCACTTTTATTAACCCCAAATAATAGTGTACATGTGTGTAGTTCTCAAGAGAAGCTAATTATGAAGATAGTTTCCAATAATCTAGTTGAAGGGTCCTATGCTAGATTTGAGAAGTTTTCATACCTTAGAGGGAAATTTATCCAAAGTAACCTTGTATGGTCCACTCTAATCCTCTACAACATACTTTATTCTCATGGCTTGACAAGTGTTATTGTGACCCTTGAGATCCACTTATTTCTATCCTCTCACACATTCTATAAGTACTAGCCATTTTGGCTCTTTTTTCTAATTTCACTCCATGTATGGTAAAACCATGATGGTTTGATGTTGTACTTTGACTTTGAATAATACATGCAATCTGGTTATGATTTCAAAAACACCTTATCTAAGTTTGTGGAGTGATTTATTTTGAGGTCTAGTGATAAGATTATATCATTACTTCTCTTTATCCTTTCATGTTTAGTGTAAGTTATCATTCTAATAGGTCATATAGAGTGTAGCTAGTGTGTTTGGCCCCCTTAAAGTTTTCATGTTCCCTTAGATTCTAAAACTTGACCTTTGGTCCACTTACCTTGATTATTATTATGCATATCACCTCCATATTTAAGTACTAATGTTAGAACATTTTAGGACTTTAAATCTAGTGTTGTAGGTCTTGTTTCTTAGTATAAGAGTATGATAATCTTGTGGAGATATTTATGGTGTAGTACCCCATTAGAATAGTTTAATTTCATGTATATTTATACCACTTTTCACATAAGTAATTAGTTAGTGTAGGTGATAATAACATGAAGGTAAATCTATGGAGCTATCCCTTAAACCTAGAGGTCTACCTCTATTATAGGTAACCCATAGGTCTAGAAGTATTCCAATGTTTCCCAAATATTAGAGTAGGCTTGAACAACCTCCTCTAAGGTATGAGATTTGGTACTAACATTATTATTAGTTAAAATGATTATTTTTCTAAGATTATTTCAATGTTATAATGGAATAACTCTTATTTTGTGTGAATGATGTGGTTTTAAGACTATCTCACTCTTAAAAAGTGTTACATAGGGATTATCATCGACGAGAAGGAAAATTTAAAAAATTAGGGACAAAAAGAACTCAACCTAAACACATATGCACACAAATAAATGTTTTTTATTCAATTGTTAAGTATTAATAGTATTCTATGGAGTGTTATATATTTTCTTGATTCTATGTTATTGTAGTTGTTATTGCTTAAATTACTTTCATTAAGAGTTATTAAATGACGTCTTGGATGAGATTATTCCTTGCAATGCTGAGTGTTTGTCTTGAATATATAACTTTTTGAGTTTATAATTAATTATTAGTTATAAAACTATAAGGTTTAAGTGTTAATTGGTTTACCTCCTTATTTTTGATTGTGCAAAAGAAATTAGATAAGACTAGCCCCTTTTTGGTGGCTTAGGGATCATGGAATTTCATTATGTTTCATTGAGTTTTTCAATGGGAAATAGACTTATGAAATGTTTTTGTTATGTTTAAATAATAAACAAATATTTTTTGGTGACTTATAGATAAGCTGACTAATTCCTAATCATTATTATTTTTGTCAAAAGACAAATATTTTGTGTAAGGATGGAAAAATGTGAGTGGATCTAAGTCTTATATGTAATTAGGATTTGGTATGTGCCATTTATGGGGAAGTATGCATATAGGGACTCCATGAAGCTGTCATGGAGGTTTAAACTTAGATAATTCATTTTTAAAGGTCCATCTATGGCCATAGCCCTTAGTGTACAAAATAATTGTTTAGGGTTTTGTATTTTATTATATTTAACCATAAATTGGATAAGGAATCATACTTTGGTAGATAGGGTTAATGATAAAGAAATGAAAATATGCACAAAGGTGATGATTAGATATGAAATACACCAATTGGGTGTTAAGTTCAAATATAAATATATACTAAATTTATTAAACTGAGATAAGATAAAAATATAAAGTATTGATATGTTATATATGAAATGACAAATTAGTAATGCACTCAATTTTTTTTGATTCTAACATAGTAATGGGTCTAGAAAAAGAATAAATACATTGGAAGAATATTTTGTAATAGTTGTTATATTCAATATTGAGTTCTTTTAGAGCCATAGACACTAACACCATCTTGGGATAGTTACATCAATAATACTATCTAAACCTGATGTAAGTTTCCTATATGGAATATCTAATATAAAAGTATGCTACCACCTATATGCCTTTGGGTTAAACTTCACTTCACTGTAATGAATTTATATTTTGGTCATGGATTGTTGTTCCTCATCAATTTGTAAAACCCTATTCATTCATCTTCATAGAGATCTTGGGGGAAAATGGGTTAGTGGGCACATAGTGTCAATTTGACCATAAAAACCCCTATATCAGTGAGTCTTGACTACATATCTAATAATCTAAACAAGGCCTCAAACTAATTTAGTTCTCCCCTACATGTTGGCTTTTGTGTGAATCATGTAATATGTACAAAGCAAGTACAATAGTGACCTAGTTGGTAACTTGGAAAAAAAGGATCTTAGGGTGATCCTTTAGTACTTAAAACTTATAGATGTGTTATCCATATTATTGATATGGAAATAGGGAAGATTTTCTCAATTTAGTGTTTTATTGAATGCTTTTGATAAGTTACCTTAGTCTCTTTTGGTATTTTCTTGATGAGGAATGAATGAGGGTGATCTTATATCTATATCAATAAATTTAGATAAGTAAATCACATTAAATAACTTAGGACAACCATTAGGATACATTTTATTTGAAAATTGGATGTTTTTATGGCATTATACACTTGTATTAGAGTATGACATTAGCATTGATGTATGTGTCTATTTTAGACATCAGTGTCTAGGGAGTAAGAAAGTAGGTACAAACTTAAAACCTGTAGAGGTAGAAGATAAGCAAGTTTTAATCATTTCATTAAAGATATAAGGTTTGGGTCATCAACATAAGACTGGTCAAATTAATAGATAGGCCAAGGGGCACAAGATAGAGAAGATGTGAGACTTCAAAAAATAGTAAACTTTAGAATTGAGAAGAATAACCAAGGTATAAGTTTTCCAAGTGTACTAGACTAAGGTGCTATAGAATCCAAAAAATAGTATGTAAATTTTCCCACCCTTTAAAATAGTAATCTAATTAATAATTTAAAGAAAAAGAATGCGTACCTAGGTATGTATACCACACTTTGCCTTTTCTTGAGTTCAACTTGAGTTCTTTGCTAGTGACTAACCTAAAACCAACATCATGTTACAATACATAATCAATGCATATACTTTAGAATTTAGAAGTATTGAAAAGATTGAAATTAAAATATAAAGGTTTGATTACACCTATTTATTGATACAACCACCTTTCCTATTGTTAAGTTGATTTGAAATATGTATTAGATACTAAAATTAGGACAAATATATATAAATCAAGAAAGTGTATATATCCAAAGAGATAGAGAGATATATAGATATTAAAAGGTACATGCCCTAAACCTTGGAGAAAAAGTGAGTTACCACTTGGCAGGTGAGATTAGCTCAAATGTGTAATCCAAACATACTTGTAACCTAGTGAGCATGAGTGAACAAGGTCAAATAATATTGTCAAATTGGTAAGTATGGATGATATAATCAAGTCAAACCTAAAAATTTGTCAAGATAGAGTGATTTAATCACCTCAACCATACCAAAATTGAACTAACTACTATAGTAGATTGGGTCATTATAGTCCAAAAAACTACATCCTGGTGGGTGATGAAAATACCTAAGAGAGTTTTAAAATCTAAAATTAATTTAGATTTTGAAATATTAGGTACACATTTCATATCATATGCACCTTAGATATGTCTCATTCTAAAACTGTGTCTAATAATGGTACCAATGTATAGAATTTTGCCACAACTATGAATTTGAATTATATAACTATGTGCTTTAGCTAATTTGGAAATGGTGTAAGTGTGGAGAAAATGATTCCAAATCATGATCCCAATATATATATATATATATATATATATATATATATATATATATATATATGGATAAATATGAAATAAATTTTAATGTGGATGACATGTTTCCAAAACATGCCCCCACTTTAACTTGGAGATGCTAAGTACTAAATAAGTGTGAAGAACATGCTTCCAAATCCTGACCCTACTGAATCTAAAAAATATGAATGTGTGGAAGCCATTTACATGTGACATACTCCAACTAAATCTAAAAACTAATATAAGTACTAAATATTGACTAAGTGTGGAGAACATGATTCCAAATCATGACCCCACTGGATCTAAAAATTGTGCCAAATGTGGATAACATGCATACATGACATGTCCCCACTAATATGCCTCTATTTTAAGTGAGGTAATAATATAAAATATTATTTACCTCACCTCAAAAATATAATACAAATGTATAGTCTATGAATGTAACCATGTATCATATAGAAGAACATGTCTAGGCAAATGTAGCATTGAGGCACATACAATAATGTGATCAAATGAAGGTATAATATTCATGATAATGATCATAAAAATGTTTATATAGTAAAAATACAATCTAAACAAGCAAATAAATCACACATACAAAAACACTTAAAATTAATTTAAAAGGCAATGGTCCAAGGAGACCGTAAATAAGTTGAATGTTCAAATGCAACACAATTAAAAGGACATAACTTATTCAAATGCACATAAAATCAAGTGTGTCATATTCAAATGTCTATACAATAAATAATGTCATATTCAAATTCTAAATAAATCACACATAGGAATAGGGGTTGTAAAAAAAGAAACATATTCAAATGCTTGGATAATCAAGATAATAGTAAGGCAAGACACTCAAGGAAGTACATAAAGGAGAGCATACACAACTAGCATAATATGTCATCGTGTCCCACAGACCAAATGTGTTAGCAAAAAATTTCAAGTCCATATCATATCAAGTACCCTATGTAAAATATAACCATGGATAAAGGCATGTGTAAGTATGTATATGATCTCAAAACATGATAATGTATATTATAATATTTAATGTCTAAGTGATGTAATTATAAGACCCTTGGTACATTATAGGGAATTAAACAATAATTATTTACTATTTATTAACACAAGTTGATAACCTCATGTAAATAAATAATACAACATAAATATTTATTACTTATCGATAAAAATAATAATTGTTAATTTTACGTCGATGATTTTTTTGTTCTCAAGATGGTTGGACTCATTGGTCATAAGGACCACCTACCTTCAAGTTTTAATATAAAATAGGGTTTATGCCTATTGTTCAAACATCTTGATGCATTTGAACTTACTCAAGTAATTAAGAGTTCTGTGAAGCCATTCTGTGAAGAAGTGAGAAGGCAAAAGAAAAAGTATTGGGGAGTTATTATTTTTTCTCAATCATTAAATATAACTCATGGGTTTTTTACCTATGGGAGGGTTTCAAACATTAAATTCTTGTATACTATGTCAATTATCTATTCTCTTTGCCATCTTTTATACATATATATCCAACATTATACTACATATAAATTTTATATTCTATCAATTTTATCATGGAATGAGAGCCATGAGATGATTGGGTGATTAGAAAGAGTTTTTTTAAAAAGATTTAGGTCATGTGAAAAGCTTTGTCAAGCAACATTTTAAATTTATATCAGCCTAGTATGACACTTTAATGGCTTTGGATGAATATTACGTTGTCATAATTTTTTTTTGGGTCATGATTTACTCTATGGAGCATGTTTATTAGCATTGGGTCTTCTAAGACCTCCATCAAACATCCAAAATAACTAGTTTTTTGTTCATGCTAAAAAATCAGCTTGACACCTCCATGTGGCACCAATGTATGGCCCATGTATAGCCTAGAAAAGTTAATAAATCATAAAATAATTATTTTTTATCTTTTCAAGATGATTTTTACTCTAAGACATTAGATTTTTTATGTTTAAGTATCTTGGGATAAATTTTAGAGCCTGAGTAGGTTTGTTGAAGATTATTTTTTTTCAAACTTTCTAAAGGCACCATAGTAGAACCTAGAGATTTTTTAAAAAAGGTTGAATTCTATGTCAAAGATTTAATTTTGAAATTGTTATTGGGTTTTAAAGATAAAATTTCATGTTATTTGATGGAATGCATATCCAAACCTCCACATGAGTGCCATTATTCTCCAGGCAACATGCTATAGGTAATTTTGATTTCATATAGTTTTGAAAAGTAATTAAAAATAAGTTATTTATAAAATATTTTTCCAACATTGAGGCCCACTTTTATTTAAAGTTTTAATTAATCCAAAAGTGAAAAAATATAAAATTTTACTGGTTTAAAATTACATGCCACACACACAAGCACACATTTATGTTTTTTTTATTAATTTTGAAAAATCAAATAAAGAATGTATAAATATTAATTAATGCATGTTAAAGTTAAACTAATCTATTAGATAAATTTGAGAGTTTTCTTTTGTTAGAACTTATAACTAAGGAGATATTGTTGACTAATTTGACCACAAGTAAAATTAGGTCATCCCTATATGTATTTTAAAATTTTAATATGGTCCCATAGGGTGTGAAATGTGTCTCATGGTCTCAATAAGGTCAACCATTATGTTTATCTTTGTCATATTTGTCTATAGTTTCTCCTAAGTCATTCTAGACCACTTTTGGAATCATTAATTGGACTTGTATGGTTTTAATAGAAGTAAAACTATTTAAAAAGAGTACTCAACATCATCCATGTCAATATTATGTTAATTATGGCATTTTAAAACTAAAAACTATAGGTGTAATGTCCAAACAAGAAGATCAATGAGCAAAGTAGCAGTTTTTAGTTATTGAATAACCTATAGTAGCTTTAGCATGTGGGAAGACTTAAAAGGTTTTTATTCAAGCCCCATAAGTATATTTACATGATCAACAATCTTTGATACACTTGAAAATGGTAAAAATGATTCTATTTTCCATATCTCTCTCCTTTGCAAGATAAAACGTTCAACTAGTCTCTACATGATAAGGATAAGAGGATGTGAGTCAGATCCAGTGCACTTGGTGGGTGATAATTATATATGTCTATTAAAAATTTATGTAAATATTTTTAGGTTTGGTGTACCATGCTTTATTAACCATTGATAAGAGTGTTAGTGACTCTTTTCTACTTGCTCATCCCCATAGACTTCAAGTTTCTTCTCTATTTGCATTGTTCTATGCAATTCAAGTTATGTACGTTATCTTGAGAGGCATGAAGACATTTATCATGTTATTATTAGTCTATTTTTCACATGTGGTGTGAATTATTTGTCATAAACATCTCATACTTCTAGAAGAGACTCCATGGAAGTGTTTTGAACTGTGTTTCACCTGTGTAGAGTTTATTTTCCTAGAGATGGCTTCAAAACAAAGATGGAATAATTGATTTCAAATAATGAGAGTATATACGATCACATTATTCATGAATATATTTGTATTAAGAGTGTTTTTTAGGAAATAGAAGGTCTAAGGATTGCATACAGTCAAGTGTAAAGGAACTTTGACTAGGGACATTATTGAAATAGGAAGCTATTAAGATGGTGAAGATACTCTAAAGTGGAAATATAAATAATAAGATATTCCAAAAGTTTATATATTGATGACAAGATTTAAAAATTAGCAAACAGTCCTATATTACACAATGACACCTATAGGTATCTAGCAGGGGTTTGAGTGCAATCTATAGAGGATAGAGGAATTTTGAAATACATGTGTTTGAAATTGTTTGAAACCTTCATCAAGTTTGAGGGAATTGAGAGAGCCATAGTGATATGATGAATTAATTTCATGTAAGAAGAATTGAATCCTATGTTTGCAAGTTAGGAAATTTGCATTTAAGGATAAATTACCTTAATCTTTTTGAAAAGGGAATCCTGCCCCACAAGGAATCATCATATGGTAGAGAGTCTTGAGGTCTGAGTAGTCTAAGTGGTTTATTTCATGTAGTTTAATCCTAAGTCAATGTCCTAACATAATATTATTTATTTTTTTGTCATGAGAGGATAGTTTAAGTAGGTCCCTAATTTAAGAAAGTTTTTACTATAGATTTTTAGTGAGCTACAGTAATTTAGAAACCCAAGTGGTCTTATAATACAACTGTGGCACAATGGAAGCATGGAATTGATATAATGTGACTCCATTTAAGTGAGAGATTATGATGTGACCTTAGGATTACTAAATTGGGTTGGTGTTCAGTACCCAAGCCTTATGAGCACCTAAAGGAATCCCATGGTTTCTCAAATAATATATACAGTCAGCCTAAATACCCACATGATGTTGATAGTGGGAGGTAAGAGACATGGCTTGCATGCATAGTGAATCTATTTGAGGTAAATATTGATATATGACCTAAAAATCAATCAAATGAGTTGAAAATATAGTCCCTAGGCCCTAATAAATCACCTACAAGAGTCTTGGTTTCCCTTAAACTACCACCTACAATCAAAAAATATAGAAGACTAGTTCTTGGTTGTAGTAAGAATATGAACTGCAAATAGAGTTGAAAATGTTCAAATATGAAATGAGATAAAATATTACAAGAATAAATTAGACATGAAATACCATGTATAAAAATTAACATCACCTATAGGAAACCTCCAATCTCAACTGAGATAAACACCTTCAGTCTACTATAGTAGATAGACTAGCCTATGCAAGTAGATGAAGTAGTTTGGAAAGATGGTATAGGTTATAGGATGGATAAAAGATGACTGAGAATAAAATCATAGTGGTGATGACCATATCACATGATTTTAAGAGATAGGAGGTAAAGTAAAGACCAAAATTTGAAACCGTAGTCTATAGTTGACTCAAAGTCTATGCATAGTCTAATCTTGTGAATTTATTTTGAAGATTTTGGGATGTTGGGAGATATATAGAGGTGATATATCCATAAAATTTTGTAAAAAGGGTCATAAATACCTAATCAAGTAATTCATAACCTTAATTGGTCCAATAAAATATGTAATATACCCTCTATTTTTCCTCAAACAAAGGGCACTCTAAGAGTGAGATGATTGTAGGCAAAGTATATAAATGGTAAGGGTATGCGATGGAAATTATTGGAGTACATAAAAATGGTTTTAAATATTATTTTTGATAGGAAAAAATGTGAATGAGGTCCTACAATCCTGAGGGACCACTCAAATTTGGTCATAGGTCATGAAACATAGTTAGACCTATTGTTCCTAAAACTAAGACTAAGCCCTACAAGGGTCTAAATACATTCACGTGACCATGGAATATTTAAAATATATTTGAATACCTTAAATTAATATTTTAGGATGATTTAGGACTATTTATTTGTAGAAGAAAAACATAGGGTGGCCAAGTTTACATATAACCATGACAAGGGTACCCAGGATGCACTCAAAAGCTTGATAGGCCAAATTCAAACACTCATACCTATACACACACATTACATGGTTAATAAAGGAGATAGGGGTGGTTTATTAGGGTCCTAAAATTGGTTTTATTAGACTTTTTTTAGAGGTTGTACATCATTATTTTATGAATAATATTTAATAGTCCAAACATGCTAAAACCCTCTTTAACCCTTGTCTAAGACCCAATGGAGGAAATGCACATGGAGATGCACTAAAAGGGAATAATATGAACTAAAAATATTTTTTTACTTGTTTAAGAATCTTCCATTATCCTTCACACTCAATTGGTATGTACCCTACTTATACAAACATGGTAAAAATAGGTTTTTTTATAAAGATTTAACTTGTTCTACAGGTACAGAGGATATTTGTAGAATGATAATAATTTTTGGAGGTATATAGATACTTATTATAGACCCATATATCCATATATATACATATAAGATCAAATAAACATTTATACTACATACTTCATCATAGGCAGTCTTGGATAGAGAGTGAAGATAATAAGTGACTGCCTAGTGAGAAGATGAGAAGTCCAATTGTATATCCTTTTGAGGTCTACCTAATGGATAGGAAGGAAAATATACTCTATAAATGTGACATAAAACTTCTTCCATGTATTTTATTGAGCGACTAAAGACCAATTGAATGACACATGTGAAGAATGAGGCCTAGAAGACCAATGAATGACTATAAAAAGTGAACACAAGTGTCATGAAGAAGGCTAGTGGTTAGGGAATCATCTAATGAATATTGAATCTTGTTTAAAAAATCCTTAAAATAATTCACATGTGTCAAATATTTTATTCAAATCATACACCAAGTCTATCTCACTATGCCTTATCTAACTATGTACTTCTTTAATAATAGTTCACCACTCCTTGTTAATTATTATCTAGTACATTCATCATGAAAGAAACTAGGATTCATTTAATGGAATTTTGGTTATATTGTATTTATTATTCTGATATGGTTTATCTCACTGTCTTTTCCATTTTTTTAACTCTATCAAAAAATTACACATAGTCCCTTGTAACTCCTTTTTAAGCAAAATTATTTGTATCCAGATGAGTATGGGATCCAATTGGTCAACATACCATTACATAATATCTAATCTCTTTCATTAACCTTCCATCTACCAAGTTTCATGTCTTATTTATTTTTTCAGACCCTTTTATTCTTTACTCATTATTTAGTCCATGTTTAGGATTATTAAGCCATTATCTATCCCTTTTACTCACAGTTAGTTATAAGGGAATGAAACCATTCTCAATAAACTCTAAAACAATAAAATGTCCTTACATGAATTTATTTATAGTAAAATAAAAATATTAAGACATTTATATTGGTTCAATCTTTTGGAATGTTGAATTCAATCTCAAAACTTTAGTTTAATTTTCTCTCTGCCTGCATGAACTTGAAAGGAGTTTTAAATATTTTCCATGCATTTTAAAGACTATCTTTCATGATCTTGAATAAAGGTATATTTGATTTTTTTTCACCTCTACCAACCACTAATTTACTACATTGATACATTTTTACATGAATCTAATCAAATTCTATGTTTTGAAATTATGCCATCTATAAACAAGATAACTCGATAGATTACACTTATTTTAAGTTTTTTAAACTTTTACAAGTCACTTTTCCAAGCCATTTAATTATGGACACACATATATGATACTTACCAACACATTATTCATTCATTATAATCTCCATTATAGATCCCTATTCCACCTTTCCCATTGTGACTTGCACATATAAAATGCACAATCATTAGAAGCAGAATTAGCACCTATTTTAATAAGATTATTTGATCACTTTCAGGATTTGAGACTTTATAAAAATTGGAAATAGGTTTTCCAAAAACCTTTAAACCTCTTCACATTAATAATATATCCAATACCATCTTTTTTCTAAACAATAATTATCATCTTGTCATTTTTTGAGTGTGTATTTAGTCTGTAGATAAAACACAACTTTCCAAACATAGTTGTTCATAAATATGGATTAATATTAGATGTATTTATGGTTATTAAGTGTCAACATAACCTAAAAAACACATTATTTGACCTTTCAAGAAACATTTATAACTATTATCAAGTTCATTTCATTATCAAAATGTGAAATCACAATCTGCCACACAGACTAAACAACCCATATACAGGGTCTACATAAGGAATCTACAAAATAGGGGTTTTATCTGTTACATAAATCTTAAAATTTCTCTTCAAAAAAAACATGAATTAACCTTCAAAAAAACTTGGAAATGAATCCATTTTCATTATTTCATCAACACATCACATGTAACTAGTAACAAAATTAGTGACCTTAAATAGGGTCTATATTCATTCATTCAACAACAAAGATTACAAAAGTATCAAAATTATCTTCATACAAAATTTGTCCATCCTTTATTTATCTCTCCTCAAATGTAACATGATAATACCTAACTAAAACTAACTCCAATATGCATATATAGGTTTACAATTGAATCTTGATTCCTTTTCCCACATAGAGGTTTCTTTCAAAAGATTACAAATTGACTTGATTTTCACTATATGAAATCTATATCCATGATATTGGAATCATGGTCATTTTATAAACCTATTACATTTCAAAAACCCTTATAATATCTTGACACATCTTGTCACCTTAATAAATTCTTAGAGAATCCTTGTAAGAGGCTTAACAATATTCAAATATTCAAATAATGCTTTTGATGGGAAAACCAATAATTCAAATTATATACACCTATAGACTATCTGAACTCTGCATATGGACCGTTAATGACCTATAACACCTATGTGACATTTATTAGACTATCTAAATAAAAAACTTAAATGATTTTTTTGTCTTCATGGGATTCCCCTGCATCACTCTTCCTAGTTAAGTTTTAAGAAGTCAAGAGATGCCTCATTATGAAGGCAATTTCAAGAAACCAATTGAAGACCTCTATGTCAATTTTTAAATTTTTGTACTACTTTAGTTTCACACTTATCCAAGGAGATATTCATGGTCTATTTCACAATTCATTATTATGTAATGTAACTAGTCCTCATCACTTGACACTTGTTCTTATGACCCTTGAGCTCTACTTATTTTTTCTCTTCTCACATACTCTATAAATGCAAGCCATTTTGGATTTGTAAAGGAATCAAAAATTGGTATGGTAAAAACTTGATAGTTTAACACTATATTTTCCCTTTGAAATAAGGATTTTCAATATGGTTCTAAGTTCACAAGCTATCTTGTCTAAGTGTGTGAAGTGGTGTCTAGTGAAAGGTTAAGTGATTAGTATCTATCCTGACTTTCTCTCAACTCCTCCATGTTTTATACAAGTAGTTTCCTCTATAATAGGTAGCATGAAGTTTAATAAAGTGAATTTGTATATATTTAAGTGTAAAGAGTAGCCTTAATGTATAAAATCTAACCTATGATCTCTCACTTTGAGTAGTTTAATGTATATTACCTCCATGTTTGAAAAACTAATGTTAGAGCAATTCAATATTTTGATACCAGTGTTGTGAGTCATGTTTTTAGTGTAAGTGTATGTTAATATAGTGTATATATTTATGTTTTATCACCTAATTATATTAGTTTACTTTCATGTTATTTCTATCTATTTTCTTCCAAAGAGGTAGTTAGTGTAGGTGATAATTAAGGAAAGATAAATCTATGGAGCTATCCATTGAACCTAGAGGTATACCTCTAATATAGGAAACCCATAGGCTTAGAGGTATTCCAATTTTTTTTCCAATTATTAGTGTAATATTTAACAACCTTATATATGGTGAAAGACTTGGTGACAATAGTTTTGGTGTGTTCAGTGGAAGTAAGGTCTAAAAGAGTGGAAGGATTGTCGGTGTGTCCTTCCTCTTATCAGTTTTTGAAATCATTCAAGTAGACACAAATGGATAAATCTAATGAAATCATATTGTTTTAATTAGTACAAGTATTTATTATTAAATATTTTGATCAAGTCTTGTTTTTTACTTGACTCATAAAGTTGATATGGATGGTTATGATGAGAATCCCTATTATGTACCTCCTTATCATCCTTATTATGACTCATGTTATATTCCTTAATATCCCTATCAAAGTTTCTATCAATAATATGATCCATTACAACCCTATAATCATCATATTCCTTCACCATATAAACATCATATTGTTAAACAACTATATGAAGAAGCCTATGAGGATGGATATCAAGAAGAGTATCAAGAAATGCCTTTGTATCAATCCTAATATGACTTATACCAGCATTATCATGATGCATATCAACCTCAAGATGATTATTATTAGTCTTTTCAAAAGGGATCAGATAATCCTATTGATTGGAGATCAAGATATTTTAAGATAAAATATGAATTCCTAGTTCAACAAATTGAAGCTGACCATAATCCACACTATTACCCTACTCCTAATCTAATCCCATTTCATGCAAAATATTTATTGGAACTAATGTTAATCTTACTATATAGTGAATAAAATATGAAACATGGGATGAAGAGTTTGATGTGCTCCCTAACCTTCTCTTGGTATGGTTAAGAGGTTTAGTTTAAAATATGATGGATGTGTGGAATTAAGTTGAAAATGAAACCCAATGTGATATCAATGAGAAGTTTTACTTGTAAAAAATGTGTATCCAATGCTCAATAGATAGAATAATAATGTGGTAAAACCAAGGGTTTGAAAATGAGTCTACAAATGTTAAAGAGCCTAAAGAAGGTTATGATCAAAGTGAAGGTCTTGTTGAAGAAAGTGTTTTTAATATTGACTAATATAAATTATCATCTCCCCATGAGTTCATTTAATAATTTTACATTCCAAATCCCATTAATGAGCCATACATCACACTTATTACTCCCTCTCTAACCATTGAGCCTATCCATCACCCTCCCACCTCATCCTTTCTTGAAAGAGAATCCATCTTATGGTGGGTAAGTAAAAAAGAACAAGCTTAGTTTACAATTGATCAAGAAGATGCTTCAAGTGAATATGAATAAGAGATAACCATAGGGAATTTCCTTGGTGAAAGAAATAGAAATTACATATTCTTTAGTGAAGAATAAATATGTTGAAAGTCATCTTGCAACTGTCTATAAAGAGTGTAGTCAAGGTATAAAAAAAGTTCTTGAGAACGAATCTATATTTGATCAATTGGTTAATGTCTATGAACATAATTAATATCTTTAATCTTAAATAATAATATTTTATTCACTCCATAGTAATAGATGACATGTGGAAGAGGTTTGATGACATATGTGATGAGTTTGAAGACCTTTAAAAGGCTACATACCTTGCTAGTTAGTTAGAAGACACTCTTGAAGTTGGCTTATCTCTTGGTGGTATTATCTCA
This sequence comes from Torreya grandis, assembly GCA_037957365.1. Lineage (NCBI taxonomy): Eukaryota > Viridiplantae > Streptophyta > Pinopsida > Cupressales > Taxaceae > Torreya > Torreya grandis. The sequence goes on from JARHVA010003956.1 coordinate 900,965, forward strand.
AAAGAATATCTTATGTCATACTAAATTTTAGAAGTTTCATTCATATTTGAAGTTGATCAAGTGATCAAGGACCGAGAAGGTAAAGTTAAAGAGGTGGTGGTTCTCAAAGGGAAAGAGAGAAAGTATGATTGGCAGAAGCAGATGAATCTTTTTAAAGAACTTGAAAACATTTTAAAAGTTGAGGTCCAAGTGAATAAAAATATATATCAAGAGGTTTAAATAGAGGAAAATGATCAAGATTTTATATAATATACAAAGCTCCTTGATGAGCTTGAAGAACTTGCATTTGGTGAGAAATCTTACCTCTCTCAGAGTACCATGAAAGTCAAGGAGGTATGTTTAGTTGAATCACCATGGGAAGTTAAAGCTAAGGAGTCTCATGATAAAGTTGAGGATGATGAAGTATAGGAGGAATTAACTTTCATAGGTGATATGTTTTTGGTTTCCTTGATTGCATTGAGGATCATGCCAAAGAGGTTGTAAAACATCATAAAGGAGTTGGAGATACAAATGCCAAGGCCCAAAATAAATATGTCTCATTCAATCCTTCATTTCATGGAGAAAGAAATGTTTCAAGCTTCCCATTTGATCTAGGAGGAGGAGATTCATTCAAGTTAGTCTTTATTTAAGTTAGTTTATTTGAATTTATTATGTGTATTCCATAAGTGTTTTTGAGAACACAAGTGTGTTTACTTAGTGAGTGGTTTTATGTGTTTTTTTATTATTGTTTGGTATGTTTTGGTGTTTTTTTAGAGGAATTTTCGTGTCTAATATATGCATAAGTGACTCCATATCCCATTGGATAGGAGAAGGCTATTGGTATTTAGCATAGTTATCTTTCCACCTCTTGGAAATTACCAAAATGTTTGGTAATTTGACAAGTCAAATTAGGTCAACATATTATGTAGTTTAAATTTGTCACATGGTCCCCTAGGGTGTGACATGTGTCTGATGTTCTCAATAAGGTCAAACATTATGTTTATCTTTGTCATATTTGTATATAGTTTATCCTAAATTATTCTAGGCCACTTTTAGAGTCATTAATTAGACTTGTAATATTTTCATAGAAGGAAAAGTGTTATGAAAGAATATTCAACATCCTCCATATCAATAACATGTTAGAGATGGTAGTTTTAATTGACAACTGTAGGTGCAACATCCAAACAAGAAGATCAGTGAGGAAAGTGGAAGTTTTCAATTGTTGTATAACCTATGTAGAATCTTTGGCATGTGGGAGGACTTAAAAAGTGTATTTGAGTCCCATAAGTCCATTTCCATGCTCAAGCATATTTGATAGAATTGAAAATGGAAAAAACTATTCTATTTTCCCTATCACTCTCTGTTGTAAGCTAAAATGGTCAACCAGTCTCTACATGGTATGGATAGGAAGATGCGAGTCAGAGCTAGTTCACTTGGTGAGTGATACTAATCTTTGTGTGTTACAAATCCATGGTAATAGTTTTCAGTTTGGTGTACCATTCTCTATGAACCATTGCTAAGAGTGCTAATAACTCTTTTCTACCTACTCATTACAATAGCCTTTAAGTGTCTTCTCTATTTGCATTTTTTGGTGCAATTCAAGCTATGTACATGATTTTGAGAGTCATGACAACCTTTATTATGTGATTCGTAGTCTAGTTTGAACATGTGGTGTGAATAAGTTGGCATAAACATCTCATTCTACTAGTAGAAACTTCATGGAAGTGTTTTGGACTTTATTTCACCTATGCAAAATTCATTTTCATATAGATGGTTTCAAAAAAAAAATGTAATGCTTGAGTTTAACATATAAGAGTATGTATGATCACATTATTCATGAATATATTTGTCTCAAGAGTGTTTCATATTAAATACAAGGTCTAAGGATTGCATACAGTTAGTTTCCCTTATGACTATCACATACAATTAGGTGTAAAAGAGCTTTGACCAAGCACATTAATGAAATAGGAAGCTATTAAGATGGTGAAGAAAATCTCAAGTAGAAACATAAATACTAAGATATTATAAAGGCTATATATTGATGACAAGCCTTCAAACTTATCACACAATCCTATTTTACATAGTGACACCTATAGGTTTCCAATAGGGTCTTGAGTGCAATCTACAAAGGATAAAGGAATGTTGAATTATAGGTGTTTGAACTTGTTTGAAACTTTAATAAAGTATAAGGGCATTAAGTGAGACATGGTGATAAGTATGAAGTCATTTCATGTAAATAGACTTGAATCCCATGTTTTCAAGTTAGGAAAGTTGCATTTGAGGATAACTTACCTTAATATTTTTGAAAAGGGAAACCTGACCCACAAGGATTCATCTTATCATAGAGTGTCTTAAGGTCTATGTAGTCTAAGTAATTTCATTCATGTATTTTAATCCTATAAAAATGTATTAACATAATAAGATTGGTTTTTTGGTCATGAGAGGATAGTGTAATTATTCCCCAAATTCAAGTAAGTTCTTACTGTAGTTTTTTAGTGAGCTACAATACTTTGGAAACCTACATGGTCTTATAATGTAATAGTGGCACAATGGAAGCATGGACTCAATACAAGGTGACTCAATTTGAGTGAGAGATGATGTTGTGACCTTAGGAGTAGTCAAGTGTGATGGTGTTTAGTATTTAGGCATTTTAAACACCTAAAAGAAAACCATGGTTTCTCTAATAGTATCTATAATCAGTTTGAAGACCCAACACATATTGATAATGGGAGGTAATAGTCATGGCCTACATGTATAGTGAGTTTGTTTATGGTAAACATGATCTATGACCTCATAATAAATCAAATGATTTGAATAGTTAATACCTAGTCCCTAATAGATCACCTACATGGGGTTTGGTTTCCCTTAAACTACCACCTATAGTCAAAACATATAGTAGATTGGTTCTTATTAGTAGTAGGAATATGACCTGTAGACATAGTTAAATATGTTAATGTATGAAATAAGTTCAAAAAATACAATAATAAACTACACTTGAAATACCATGTCTAAACATGAACATAACCTATAGGAAACCTCTAATCGTAATTGAGATAAGCACCTACACTCTACTATAATAAACAAACTAGCCTAGGCAAGTAGATGAACTAGTTTGGAAAGATGGTGGAGGTTGTAGGATGGATTAAAGTTGAATAAAACTACTCTTAATGTATTTAACTAGAATGTTTATGATATTTTATGTGTGAAAATTAAGACTCTATGGTCTTAGATAAATATAAGTAATAGGGATAGCAGTTTATGGAACCCATAGTTGAGTGCTTTATGGTTTCTTTAGAATAGTAGTAATAAGAACATGTTTAGGTGCTATAGATATCAAAACACAATGTGTAGTAGATGAGGATTTCATGGAATCCAATGTATGTCTCTGATGTAATGGTCTCTCAAGTACTGGTTGCTTATTAAATGGGATTACCTTTTGCTTATACTTTTTTGGTAAATTAACCTTATTAGGTTTGATAGTTAGTTTTATGGGTAAAAGTTTCTCTTGTTTAAGAGGATATTCATATGTTATTCTAAAGACTATAATTATCTAATTGGTATGAATGTATTTAACACACTCATACACTATAGAAGGTACTACTCAAAGTGTATGGATCGTTCATCATAATAACATATCAAATATTCTCTTAGAAGAAATAAATGAAAAGGTAGTAACCACATGTGCAACACTATCTTGTAAATAAAGGTTAATATTTCTAAGAACCTTCTAGTAGGTCCCATCCAGTGATCTAAAAATTCTAGTAGAAGGATGCAAATCATGATGATTATAGGATAAATACATAAGTAATGTCATGGTGCAATTGTTATTGATTGCACCATTATCAATCATAACACTATGTATAGGGTGTTCATCAAGGTATGATCGAATGAATAAATAATAAATATTAGAGTTATCATCCTTAATCTCATTGTCATAGAAATAAATAGGTCTCTAAACCCTAGGAGGTGTATGTCATGTATAAGTAACCATAATCCCATTTAATGGGTGCCCATAATATGATGGAGGAGGATGTGCATTATATTCCATTTACATTTCTAGTTTTTTATGCACCCAAAATTTATATGGTGTGATATTTTTGATACAAATCCAATGACGATGCAATGACCTCTTATTTTTTGATCCATAGGGAACTCTCTATCTCTATTCCCTCCTTATGCTTTGCTAATTCTCTCTTGACCCATTTATGTCCCCTTAAATTTTAAACTTCACATGTCATTTATACCTTATCTCAAAAATAAACCTTAGGTGATGAAATTGATATCCCAAGTTAATGAACCACCCCTATAGATTACAAAATTACCCTTCATGTTGCACAACCATCATGATAATTATGTAATATAAGAAATGGTTATGATAAAATAAGGTGGTTTTTCATTAAAACATCGATGGTATTGAAATAATATCTGATTATTTTATCACCTTAGGTGGATTTTTTGATACCACCCCTACATAAAGTGTCAGTTCCATCATAGTGGAATTGCCTTCCAAAACTAGCTTCTGTAATTTCAATTTTCATGTATTTTGTAGAACTAGATTCATGTTTCTTATTTTCATCACCTTGTGTTCACTTCCAATCATGAATAACTCACTCACTCTCCTAATTTTATCCCTCTTTAGTTCATATCAAGTTGAAATCACCATCACACTTAGTTGAAATCCCCCATGCAAGCTCCATTCTCTTCCTAAAAGGTCAATTTTGACTTAATTTAAAATCCAAAATTTCCATTATAAGTTTATATTGAGAATATTTTATAGCCACAATCTTTACTAAATTTTTTATAAGATTCATTCTCTATTATTTTTGAGTTGACTACACAGTTACAAGTGAATAATTATTATTGATAAAAGAAAATTAGAATTTACAAGACAAGGCATTATCCAGCCTTAATTCAATTTTTCTCCATTTGTGGATTGTGTCCCCCCCCATTTTTTCATCTTTTCCTAGAGTTTGTTTATCCTCCATCTAATTTTTTTCTACAATTTTTTCAAGATCACATGGAGCTAGAATGTTGAGGATTCCCCAATCAACACACTACATGCACTTTAGTTGATTTATTCCAAAATTAGGTTGGGGTTTCTTTTAGTTTTTAGTATTTTGTTTTCTTTGTTAGATTAAATTAAATATATATTTTATTATGATTATATTATTTTTACAAAAAATTGAAAAACATTAAATTTGATAGTGAAATAGATCCAGTTATTTTCATTTGTCTTTGCTATAAAAAATATAGTTAGTTTTGGTTTATGATTGTATTTTAGCAAATTAGTTTCCTTTAAAATGAATAATAAACTTAGTTAATCATCATGAAAAATACCATAAAAAATATCTATCTTCATCCAACACAACTTCTCTTTTCAAGATATAAACAAGTCCTTTGCATTCTAAATAATCATCTAGGCAAATGTAGGAAACAAAGATAATCATAGGTGCATACTTAAGAGTTTTAGATTGATCATACTACTAATTTTTAAGAGTTAAATTTATTGTTATTTACATCTCTTAAATAAAAATATCATAATTTTTATCTCTTGTTCTTACTTTATAAACACGTTTAAAAGGTTTGTTCGTGACAAATTAGAAGGGTTGAAAAGCTAGCGTAGTTTGTTTGTGAACAAGAAAATTAGTGGAAAGTGTTTTTTTAATTCTATTCTAGATCAAATATATTCTCAAATTTATTACATAAATAGATTAAATTTACACATTTATTTTGATTCATACAAAATATTCAAAATAAAAAAAATAATTCATCTAGTTAGTATACAAGTGGAGATAGGAAAAATCAGCATCTTGCATGATAACATAGGTTTATTCTTTCTTCAATTAGATGTATATAAAATATTGAAAAGGATGAAAAAAAGAGTTATGATTTCATTAATTTATTTTTATTTATTATTTTAATTTCAACACTTTATTTTTAGAAAGTAAGTATTCATTTATCAAAAACCAAGAAAAGCCCAAAACAACAACAAAACAAAACAAAAACAATGCCAAAATCCTTGTTATTTCATGCAATCCATACCAAAAAAATTGTCATTATATGCAAGCAAATATATATACCATAATCCTTGTACATATACATAATTAAACACATACCAAGTCTTGCTTCAACATTTCATCAAGCACACTTTACAAGCCATTGCCTGAATAAGCTGATACATTTTTCCCTAGATTTTGCCTAGACTCTTTTGGATGGCCCTTCTTGAGACACTAAGTCCTATCCAACATGGTATATTCCATAGAGTTAGAGCACCTAGTCCCACCATCATCACATAGTCTAATATTAGCACTGAGTTGAGAGTAAGGTCTTTCGATCCACTCTAATTCCCCACCTTATCATAAAGTCTTTATTCATTTTAGAATAACAAGAGCATGACCATGATCCACATATCATTATCCTCCCACAAAACATATTAAATCATCCATCCCATCTTATTATCCTTTAATTTAGTCTTGTCTTTTATCATTCACACTTAGTGGATGACATTGGCCATACAGAGTCAACCTAATGGAGTAGATATTTTTCCAAAAGTTATTCAACCCAATATCCTTCATTTCCCAAAGTCTAGGATTGACCAATAACTCTGACTTCTTATGATATTATAGACTAAATGGCCTTGTATTTTTATCTCCACATAGATTGATGATATTAATGAGCATTGAGACATTATTGAGGTTTTTAGGTTCCATAATGAGAACCCATTGCCACCCCCTGTCCCAATCCTATTCCACCTAGAAATCGATCAAACCCCTAGCCCATCCATTATATTGGTTACCTCAGATAGACCTTAGGGAGTTAAGTACACATATTAATGTGTGATAATTTACATGCATATAAATTTATGAACATAATGTGAAGGACTTTTATCCTTTATGTATCCCTTTCTTCCTTTTTCTCCCTTTACTTTTTTGCACCCCCTTCCTTCAATTTATTCTACAAGTATCAATATACCCAAAAATATGTTTGGACTATATATCAGTTGATTATTTTGCATTAAGTGGTATAGGATAAACTAGATTAACTCTAGTGGACCTTCATTGATGAGCTAAAATGACCTAATATTTAACACTTATGTAGAATACCAATCTTATGACTACTCCCTACCTAACACTCAAACAAGGAGTGAAGTTTTCATCTAAGAGACACATGATGCATATGTACACGTAACCATCCTAAATCTAGTGTGATGACCCTTATAGGTAGAGGCACAACAACTAATTGTAGGGCAATGAGTCCATCTATTATCTTACAAAGCCCAAATGTAGAAAGCATCACTAAATATAATCACTACTTAGGAAGGATCTATCATTTAGAATATGAGGTCAAATTCATGTAAGCTACTACACATCCTCCTAGTAGGAGTCAAGATGCAACCATCCCACTAATGGTCACTACCAACACCACTCTCAGTGTTCCCACCTAGATTTAACCAATTCATATGGATTCATTTCACACATCTACTCCTCTTACATTAGAAACCCATATACATAAAACCAACACTGGTCCAAGTCAACTCATTAACACCCTAGTGGGTCATATCTATGACCTAGAAAACAATTTGTAGACACTCAATTTTAGTCACATTCATCTATAAACTGGGATTTATTTCAAGTTATAGAATATGATAAAATTTAATCTTATAAATCATTTTAATTACCTAAATTCATCTATGTAAAGTATTTAATTACTCAAAAATGTGGTGAGGCTTATTTATTTAGGGTATTACCCTATATGCAACAATAACCTAGTTCAGTTTCAACCCTAGTCAAATTATGACATAGTAATTTGATGTTCTTAGCCCATCAAGCTATTAATTCAAAACATTTAAAATAATTAGCAAAATTCAAAAATCACTAAGAAAGATTATTTGAAAATAAAATCTCAATTAACTTGCCTAAGTAAAAATTCCAAGTTAAATTAGTGAATTTCATTTATCAAAAAAAGGAATTTTAAGCCAAATATTAAGTCAAAGTAAAAGGAGATAATAAAGTGATTTATTAATTCATAATATTCTAAAAATGTGAGTCATAACCTCACAAATATCTAAAGTGACTTGTCGTGGCTCATAAATATCTTAAAATGAATTGTCTATACTTCATGAGTGTTTTGACCTAACCCAGGGTTAACCTAACTCAACCTAGGTTATTTAGACTCAACCAAAGTTAGAACTTAACCTAATATACCTAGGGTTAGAGTTATTTTTCAGATATATAAATAAAAATACCTTTACTCTACCTAAATAAGCTATTGTGTTTCATTTCATTCTATAGGAATGCCTTCATGAAGCCATCAAAGTAATGTTATAATGCCAATTTGATACCAAACTTCACACCAAGACAAGGCAAGCCTAGAAAAGCCACAAGTGGCCATTTAAGAAAAGATATCAATATGGATAATCATTAATATAAGTCTATAAGGCTATATAATCAGCATGAAGATCTACTATGCCAATAAGTGGACATAAATTTTGATAACGGAGGTAAAATTCTTGTGTGTTTTTATCTCTATTTTGTGATGTTATTTATTATGTTATGTTCTCCCTAGTTGTTAGGCAAGAGTGTCTAGTTTCATTGTATTGTTAGCCATTGATTTTTATTAACTTCACTAATAAGGAACTAATCAACACTTTTGTTCTCTTTAGACTCCTAAGATACATAATGGCATGCTCAATGGGACCACACATCTTGTATGGCCAATAATAATGATGTGGAACCTTTAGAATTATTAAAAATAATATTTAATTCTTCAATTTTAGAGTTTTTTGATTAAAAATACCATGATTCTATTTTTTTTGTAACTGGTGACTTTACCCTACATAATGACAACTTCACCATTTCTCTCTCATGTTTGTGATCTTTATTTTGCATAAAAAAATGACTATAAAATAGTGGCTTCAACCTATGTAATGATGACACCACCAAGGAAAAATGTTGACATTGACCCTACTAAATAAAAACTTAGACATGTATATTTGTAAATGATTTATATGACTTAACCTATTTTGAGCTATATTCAGTAACTTCGCCACTATAATGGTGACTTTTACAAACACTAATCTCATTACTTCTGTGTTCATAGGGAAAATAGTTACTTGAATAGAAACAATAACTTCACTTTGTTTCAAAAATAGTGACTTTGCTCTATGTTTTTATAAACTTGAGAGCTATAACTAGAATGGTGTTTGTTGATCTAGTTTTTAGATAGAAATAAAATGGTGTTTGTTGATTTGATTTTTGGCCTAAAGATAAGAGATTCCCCCTGACAGTTTTTTTGGAACCATTGTGGAGAAAGAGAGGCCTAAACACTTATAACTATAATATACACTTTCATTTTAGTTTTTAAAATTAACCTAACCAAACTTTTATTTAAAAAAGAAAATAAATCAAGAGAAAACAAGGCTAAGGGGCCAAAAATTCATTCGCATTTGAGTTGGTGCTTTTAAAAAGAACATCCACTTTAGTTTAGATATTTTAATATCTTTTCTATTTTTGTTTGTTCTTTGATTATTAGTTAGTTTCAAGTTCCTTGATTAAATTATTTATTTGTGGCAAACTAAAAAAATTATGTGTATGCTCTCCCCCTCATCCCCTATAGGGAATTTAGGTGACCAAAAGAACTTTGTTTATTTCCTTGCTTGTTTATCCTAGAATAGAAAGAATGTCTTGAATGGTCTCCACAAGATTTTAGTGACTTGGGAAACCCAAAAATGACCTCTAAGTTCTTTTAAATTTTCATTTGTTTATTTTATTGTATTTGGCTTGTGGGTGGGATTTCATTTCCTCCTCACAAGTTCTTTAAGGGTGCATTGACCCAGGGTTTCATCTCCCAAAATTATACCAACCCCACTTCATGGTGGAGTATATAATTTGGGCATGTGATATTGGGATTTCTTGAGGATGAATAGTTAGCTTTCCAATCCTAATGAAAAAATAGGTTAGTTCATGATAAACATCAAAATTCACTAAGTAATACATGACTTAATTCATCATACAAAGGACTAGAACTTTGAATAGTAAGTTAGCGATTTTAAACCCAATTAATGTGATCCACCCTTATGTTGGCCACACTTAAGACCATTTATTTTGTTATGAAAATTTTATATTTTAGTCAAACCCACTTACTATAGAATATCTTTCCAAATTATAAGTATCTTTACTCTTAATTCATGCCACATACCAATATTTGAGAGACAAAGGGGGCTTAAAAACTCTACCTACACCTATTATTTGATTTTTTGGATTAACACTTAACTCATTTTGAGCATTGGTATATTGATATAAACTTTTTCATAAGCTACACACACAATGTCAATTGTAGGGATAAAATGAGACATTAGTATTATTTATAATTTCTTTTTATTTACATGTGTTTGAGACTAAAATTATTTGTTTGTAATGTCAAGTCGAAATGATTCAAAACATTCCAATGTTTTCACACCAATTTGACTTAAGAGGTGTTACTCTACCCTTTTTGTTTCACACATATTACCTTAACTTTTAATTTTAAAACTTATTTTGTGTGCCACTTGTTTAACATGGCATTGTTATGCTACCAATTTTTTTTATTTTATTGGGTAAAAATACTTTTGAACCCAAGTTATGAATAGGGGAGGTGAGGGTTTTAATAACTGCACCCACATCTAGGTACAAAAAAGTGGGTAAAAAAGGATCCCACTAACAACCAAGTACATTGAAGAGGTTTTTAAGGTTCCCCCAACCTTTAAAAAGTGAAGTAAAGGTATGGATGACCTTGGTGAGACTAGAGAACATGAGGGTTTTAAGGGTCCCCACAACTAGGAGTTTTAAAGATCTCATAACCTATAGTATATAAATATGTTACTAAATGGTGATTCTCAAAGGGATATCTCCCTTCATCATGTATTCTCTAAGGGAACTACAAACCAAAATATCCATTAGACAAGGAGGTCTTTTACCACCAGGGTCTTCCACATAGCCTCCATACAATAGAGTTACAACGAGTGGGTTTATCTTCCCACAAAGATTTATAACCTATTTAAATCATAACAAGGAAGTTTTGAGGCTCTCGTAATCATTAATATGAGAAGTAAAGGTACACATGACCTTGGAAAAATAAGGGAGTTTTGAGGCTCCTGCAACCTAGTGAAACACAATAAGAAGCAAACTACAGAACATAAGTTCAACTAGAAAAGGAGGTCTTCTTCCCCCTAGGTCTTCCACACAACCATTGCATAATTGAATCATAACAAGTGGGATTATCTTCCCACTTATAACCACAAAATTTATAAAGCATATAAATAAAATATGAAAATAAAATAGTGAATCTCAAAACCATTAAACATAAAAATATGAAATAAAATAGTGAATCTCAAAGGGAAGACTCCCTTTGTCATGTCATTCCTAAGGAAACTACCAGATAGAGGACCATGTGGAAAAGAAGGTATTATAACACTTGGGTCTCTAGTCAACCTCCACACTTCCAAGCATGATTCAATAAAATAATATTCCTTGAAAATGATTCATCCATAACTAATTTGATTCTATGGGATCCCATAACTTGGTGAGACCAAGGGTGGGCTCCTCTAACATCCACTCTTAAACTAAAAAAGGAGGCCACCAAAAAACATGGTCCTTTTAAAACATAAAAAATATCTTCCTGAGAAATAATCACTTTGAGATATACCAAAACACTAATAGTGTTAGGATGAGGTAAATGGCTTATTCCATTATCTAGGCGATCAAATAAGTTTAAAACATGGTATTCTCTAATAACTATGCCATTCATCAGAACAAGGGAGTGGGTTCCTCTAACACCCATATTACCCCAAAATATAATTTTGGGGTGTGATCCTCCATATTCCACCCCAATTAAGGACCACAAATAAACCAAATTACTTACAGTTCTCAAGTGGGATAACTGAATTTTTCCATTGTCCAAGCCATTAGAAAGGGTTGATGAATGGACTTATATAATATCCATGCCACTCAAAGAACCAGGGGAGTGTGTTCCTCTAATATCCAACTTAACCCAAAAAATATCCTAGGGTAAGATCCTCCATCCACCCCATAGAAGGACCAAAAAATAAAATCCAATCTATTTTCTTGGATCAAAGTAAATTTTAGAGTGCTAAAGGTTTTTCACTTTTAAGACATTTTTGGGACTAAGCTCTCCTCACAGAAACCCTATGTAGATTCATTCAAGAAACCCCATAAGTGTTATGAGTAACTTATTCTCTAATTTTATTTTTCAAATTACACCCAAAATCTCCCTTCTACCAAACTACATAACTAATTCTTTCCCATCTATCTTGTCATTTAGTCTTAAGGGGGATGTTGCTAATGGCATGGAAAACCCCTAGTTCACCCAAATTTGGGTCATATTCATCTCCTACTTTCCCTTTTTTCCTTATTCCCCACATCTTATTGGAATAATTCTCCTTTCACTCATTTTGCTCCTATCCATGTCAAATTAGGTGTTCTAGTTTTCCCACTCAAATTGGAATTCAAAATGTTGAAGGTATTTTGCATTGAAACTCTCCCACATAGCTTTCCATTTAAAATTATAGGGGATATTAGTGGTGGAATGGACTACCCCCAATCTACCTAGATTTACGAAATTGTCATCTCTTCCTTACCCTTCCTTTCCTTCTCATCCATGTCATAATGAGATAATTTTCCTTCTACTCCCTTTATTCCCTTTGACAAGAGAAAAGTGAACTTTAGATTATTAAAGATCTTCCATAGTTACCATTACTTCCTCCCACTCATATTGAAATTCAAATTGAAGTTTTTAAAGGTCTTTCAAAGTGATCGTTACTTCCTCCCACTCAGAATGAAAATCAAGTTGAAATTGTTGAAAATATTCTAAAGTTACCATTACTTCCTCTTACTCTGATTGAAATTCAAAATGACATTATTGAAGGTATTTCATAGTTACCATTACTTCCTCCCTTTCAGATTGCAATTCAAATTCTAATTATTAAAGGTCTTCCATAGTTACCATTACTTCCTCCCACTCAAATTAAAATTAAAATTGAAACTATTGAAGGTCTTTCATAGTTACCATTACTTCCTCCCACTCAAAGTGAAATGAAAATTGAAATTACTAAAGGTCTTATGCAATTATCATTACTTCATCCCAATCTATATGAAAATCAAATGAAATTACTAAAAGTCTTTCATAATTACTATTAATTTCTCTCTCTAATTGAAATTTAAAATGAAATTACTAAAGGTCTTCCATAGTTACCATTACTTCCTCCCACTCAGAATAAAAATCAAAATGAGATTGTTCAACATCTTCCTTTACCTTTTTCTTAGGAAAGCTCCTCTCCTGAGGCCTATAGTAACTCAAACTATTCCTCCACTAAATTTCACTAAATTTTCTTTCTTCTTCCTTAGCCTCTCTCTCCAAGTCTAGGAGTATCTAGGATTTGGAGATCCACACCATTGTAATATCCGATAAACTACTGAAAGTCTTCCACTCCTTTCAAACTAACTTACCACACTTATAACCTGCTAAAGGTCTTCCACTCCTTCCACCCTATTTTACCACACCTATAAACTATTGAAGGTATTCCACTCCTTCAACCCTATCTTATGTTACATTAGTTATTAACCCATTAGTTATGCTTCCCATTTTATTTCAAATATTTGCCTTAGATATGTAATCCAAAAACATTGTCATACCATTTGTTTGAAGGAAAATTATTACACTACCTATTTTTTCCCAAAACACTTATCATATTTGAAACTAATTTAAAAAATTATCATTCATAACTTTTGTTTCAAATGTGTAGTTATGCTACTCATTTTATTCTTTACCATTTTCCTTAGAAAATCCAAGTCTTTTGCATTAAATTTGAAACTTAATATTTCAAAGTAAAAATCCTAAACTAATCAAGTTTATGCCAAATCCTCATCTAATTTACGATTAGGTATTTTACCTTTTATGTTTGTATTGTGATACTTGGATTGATTTCTTATTTGGTGTAAATATCCATTGCCTAGACTTAGCAATTGTTTGTTGTCATTATGCCTTGTTTAAGCATCATTTATGTCAAGTTTGGTTTCCATGTGCTTTGTTTAGAGTTTTTGTGCTAAGTTTTGAAATGTACCAGTTCCATTTTCAAAGAGTCTCTTGAGAGCCAAAAATTGATTCTTTTATGAGCTAAATATCGAGTGTCTTCTAGGCCAATTAACTTAGCATTAGTTTATTTTTTGAGTTATTTTATCAAGTTTATCTAAGCCAATTACCTTAGATTTAGATTGTTTTCAAGTTCTTATCTTAGATTGACTTTTGTTTCTAAGTCTAGTAATTTTTTCCACATTAATGATTATAACTACCTTTAGGTAAATCATTATTATCATTTCAATCATAGTTCATGATTGTTCTATCTTGTCTAGATACCTTTTGTCACTAATTATAACTACCTTTGGGCAAATCAATACCTTAGCCATAGATATATTTTGATTTTTTTGATACCTTTGCCACTAATTATAACCACCTTTGGGTAAATCAATACCCTTTGTTAGACTATTTTAATACTTTTATTATACCTTTGTCATGGACCTAGATTAGTTATTTTACCCTTTGTGCCTTTTTGACAAAGCCAAAGTTTATTTGTTCAGACATTAATTATTTTCCATTTTTAGACTTCTATTTTCAATATACCTAATCATATATTAGAACATGCCTCATTATACATGTAGCAGGACTATGTAAAATCTAGATTATGAGTATTATGCTACTAGTGACCCTTTTGTTCAATATCCATATGATGACGATATAACCTATGAGATGGATCCATAGGCATCTTATAATATTCCATATGTTGAATAAATATTTAACCCCCTAACATAGTATTTGGTGAGTGCACCATCCTCAAGCCAAGAATAAGAGCAAATGGCATAGTACCTTGCTCAAGTGATCCCTATTGTAGAATAAATCCAACAACAAGATCCCTACTATGTAACAATACCAATGTAGAAAAGATATGATATATACTTATTTGCTCACCATTTTTTAGAGAACAAAGACAAAATTATAGTTAGGTTAGTATAAGTAGCAGCCAAATTCCTTCCATACTTCCCACATAAAAGTCTATCTAGTTTGATTAGAAATCCTAGTAATGTGCCTCAAAACTAATAATTCAGACAAGAATTAACTAGTTAAAATCAATATTTAGTGTAAATACCCAAACAAAGCCAAAGTGTTCTTATGATAAGGAAAGGTCCTATATATGATCAATTAGAATTGGTAAAATAATCATACTAAATTTATCTTAATCTAGTTTGTAATTTTAATGTGATAGTTGTTTCAAACATGCCACTTATAGAGTTATCTCCTTTAATAGGGCCATAAATATATTATTTGGGATATGGAATCCAAAAAATAGACCCCTTTATCCAAATCACACTAGTTAGAGATATGTATAATTTCCTCATTTTGATAGAATAAACTACTATGCAAATGGAAGACCTCACCCAAAATGTAGCAGACAGTACACAAGTGATTTCAAATTTGAACCAGATAGATTCTAATTAACTACTAAAAAACATTCAACATATTCATCCAATCAATGCCATGAGGGGATTCCAATAATAGGGGATAGGCATGACTATTTCCCAAACACAACAAGAAACCTCCACTCCTTAATCAATAAATTGCTTGAGTGCACAATAAGGGGAAAAAAACCAATACTAATAGGCCAACATACCACCTTAATAAGTGCATAACACTTCATTACCTTAATAGATGGTAAAAAATATTCCATCACAATAAGTACAAACTAATATAACTCAAAAATCACAAATTTTGCCTAATATATATTGTATTTTTTTTGGTCAAAAAGTGGTAGTTGGTCAATAATAATAAATTTCTAATACTCAATAATTACCTAACAAACAACATGTGTTCAACCAATAATAAATTTCCAATGTACAAAAAATACCAAGTTCTAGGTAATAATTTCCTTTCATTCAATGGGTATCATAGATAGAACATGGATCTAACTTATAACACCTTCAACAACATGGTTATAGTAATCAATGTATTACCCATACACAATAGGGTTTTATGAGTAGATAATAAGTTCCTACCCAAACCCAACAATACCAACATATCCCTCCTAGCCAAATGTTATCACTGCAACCAAAATTATCCACCTAAGGCTATGTATCCAACCTTATCTAGAATGTTTACCAATAATATAATATTTTATATCAATAATATAATGCCAATGCATAGATATGTAAACTTGATTATCCAACCAATTCGACCAAAATTTCATAGTATTTCATTCCAACCTACCCTAGTCAAGGTAATCCATCTTTGACCACACAACCACAACAACAAAAGACCATACTAGACAACTTCTTTGCCTAAGAGTTATAGTAAATGAAGGATGAAATTCAAGCCATTTAGATAATAAAGAAAATAAAGAAGTTCAAACTAGATAAAATATTCTTGTATCCATTCAACATGGATTATCTTTAAATACCATTTCTTTCAGGTTATGAGCCACCCAAATTTTAAAAAAATAAGGGCAAAGGAGACCCAAAGAGAATCATAAAGAATTATTTTTTATTTTCCAACCAGTGTCATAAAGTGACATATATTTCCTTATACACTTTTCAAGAAGTCTAAATGGACAAGGCTTGGAATGTATTTTGAAATTATCAAAGAATTATGCACCTAGATTTGATGATTTTTATAAAAATTTTGTACAAAATTTTTCATATAATATCAAGCACAAGATTATATTTGTGGATTTGGGCCAAGAAAAATAGAATAACGATGAAAGTTTCATTGCTTATTTGTAATGGTGGAGAACAATGGTGAGTTAGTTCACTCATAATTTTCTAGATAAGTAATTAGCCATGATATTTACCACAAGCCTACACAATGTGATATCTTATCATCTCAATTTGTAATGTGCTCATACATTTGAAGAGGTTATTGAGAAATTAATATAAATTGATAAGGACTTGTTAACAAAGGAATCATCAAGCTATCTTATTCTACATAGAGCCAAAACAAGCATTAAGGCCATCAACATAACCAGAACCGAAGCCATAACCAAAATTAAAACCCTATTAAAATACTTGTTTCAACACCACCTCAGGCCATTAATAATGAAACAAAAAATGCCTATAACCATAAAAATATTTTTTTTGTAAATGTGGTCATTAAATTGCATCATATAAAAATACTGAAAATACTAGATGTCCATTTACCTTTACCCATTTAGAAACCACCACCTCCATATACTCATCCAAGGCCTTCACAAAACTAACAACCAAAAAACCAAGCCCAATTACAAGACCCTTCTCTAAGGAGAAGACCACCCCTTGCCAAATAATTTAGTGACCTCAAGGAACCTATTGAGTTTGTATTCCATAAACTAGTTCAAGTAAATATGATTATCTAGCCTATGATGAAGCCCTAATTTGAAGGAATTCCTTTTCTTAATTGGTATAAATAACATAATTTTTTTGAGTACCATCGAGTCAAAGGACATTCCATATGGAAATGTATCTAACTTAGGCATATGATTGAGAATATGTTGGAAAATAGAGAGATATAATTAGATACCCATGATTCTATGACCAATCTTAACTTGGGAATCTATCATAATCCATTTACCCAGCATAATAAATAAAAACAAATAGCAATAGTACCAACAAAAATAATAAGAGTTAAAAATAACTCCATTATAAAATCAATAACAACAATGCCAAAAATAATAATGAAATAATGGTCAATACTAAGGAAAAACTGACCAAACCAACCAAAGAGGCCATCATGCCATCATGTATACCTAAAAAAATGTTGAGGGATAATCTCAATTAGTCATGTTCCACCATTACCATTAACACCCATCCAAATGCCAATATACCAAAACCCTCACTTAATAATGCCTATTAGCCAAATAATGCCTATTGACCTCCTAATAAGAGTAATCTTTCTTTGGATTGTGTTAGCAGCCAGGCTCAACACCACCCTAGGATTACCATTCTTGGCCCTATTATCTCCCCAACCAATTACCAAAGACCTATACTAGATTTATATTTTGCAATCACAACTCATAGATATAAGATTACCATTAAGGGACTACAGCTAAATACCATGAATGAGACCATTCAAATCTCCATGCCTATTAAAAATAAGACAAATACAAAAATTGAAGGAAAGACCTATAATATTGTGGAGTAGCTAAAGAGTACACCTACATAAATATCCATGATGGATCTACTATATACATCTAGCATCCACAAATACATCTTAAATGAGTACTTGAGCCAATTACTCATACCCAATGACATCACACCAGATAAATTTCAAGCCATGGTAGGGAATTTGTCCCCTATCCAATGTCTTAACTTTCACCAAAGTGATATTTCATCTTTGGGACCACTACCTAATAACCCATTGTACATTGAGGTTGATATAATAAACCATAAAGTTAAATGTATCCTTATAAAAAATGGTTTGAGCCTTAACATTATGTCTCTAAAGTTGATCAAACACCTTTGATATACAATAATCAACTTGTATCTAGATACCATTGTTATCAAAGCATATGATAATGAAGAACAAGATTCAAAAGGTGATATCACCTTAATAATATTCATTAGACCTTTGACCCATGACATTTTACAACATGTTTTGGACTTAAAATTATCTTATAATTTGCTATTGGGTCAACCTTAGATCCATAAAATTAGGGCCATACCTTTCATGTTGCATTAATGTATTAAATTACCCCATTCAAGGATGGAAGTGATTATACTAGTTGATCTTCAGCCTTATCAATATTATAAAAATCTCAAGGCCAAGTACAATAATTATAACTATCATTTTGGCTTGAATTTCATGCCCAAATATGATATAGGAAGATATAAGAAATCCAAATCTATTAAATCAAGACCAAAAGATAATTACATTGACCTAGACAAACTAACTTCTACCTCATTATCACCTCCACCAGACATTGCCAATCATATATATATATATATATATGATAAAGATATAAGAGAATAAATTACCCATGATTCCTTCCATATTTTCAAGTTATCACAGAACCCAAAAGCTTATGGGAGACCCAAGGCTAGAATCACTCACATAGAGTTTCAAACCAAGGGAAAATCTCATCTTAGCAAACCCATTATTTTTAAAATGACCTCTGGCCTAGAGCATGAACCCTTAGCCAAAAATAATTCATGGATTTATAATGATGATTTAGTTGACTATTACCAAAGTGTAAAGTATCTTATTCCTAAATGGATTATAGATAACCTATCTTATGAAGGTATAATCTTGAGGATACATTGACAAGGAACAATTGAGCCTATTTTAATGACCAAGTAAAAGGGAACCCATGGTATTGGATTTAAACCACCTAGGGGTGACCCCACATACCTTATTCAAGTTAAAACACCATCAAATAGAAAAGACAATGTTGGTAGTAACATAAGGTATGATTATAGCATCTAAAATGACCTTGCCACTATGAAATTTCTTAACCCACATGGCATTTGTACCATTAACCTTGTTTATCTACCTTCATCTCTTACCCTTTATCACCCATAGTTAATATAATAAAACCAACAAGATTTGACAATGCCATTAAATGAGTCTAAAAATGATGAGGCCATTTTTGAATTTATAGGATTGAGATATAACATTCCTCTTGGAGATCACAAGCAAGATTTTTCTATTATATTGGATATTGATGCCTATTTTTGAGAGTGAGTGAACTTCCTTGTATAAAAACAAAAAAAAATCAAACATTAAGGTCTAAAAGTTAAAACATATTTGAGGCACCTTCTGACTAGGGTAAAAGTAAAGAGAAAGGCAAGTCTCTTGGTGAAAACCTATTTTAGGCACCATTAGATGTGTATGTTCACCCCTTCTTCATATGAATCATAGGAGACCAATACTCCAAGGATTATTTATATATCTAAAATCAATACCAAAGAGTGGAAATATTTTGCATATATTTTTCAAGAGATCATAGAAGTATTTGTTACATGGCATTTACCAATATTAGGATATTATGATTCATCATGCTTGAGATATTTAGACAAGTCAATCTGGCTAGAGTACTTTTCTTTTATCAACTATTTTACCCCCTTACCAACTATTTTAGAATATGTTTCTACAATTCTTATGGAGGACACTTTTGAGGTTACCTTTGGGACTTTGAAGGACCCAAAGATGATCAAATTAGGCATTCCCCTCATTGAGGAAGAATTTGAAGTTTTTATATCTCTTCTAAGGGAGTTTATTGACACATTTACATGGGCTTATTTGATCATGCTAGGTTTGGAACCCACCTTGGTAGTGTACCATTATTTTATACATCTTAATGCCAAACTAGTTAAATATAAGCTATGAAATATGCATCCTCAAATCACTGTGTTAGTTAATAAAGAGTTGGAGAAAATGTTAGACATGAGATGCATTAGGCCAATCAACTATTCGAAGTGAATTTATAACATTGTGCTAGTGAGAAAGAAACTAAAAGGTATATAATATGCACTAATTTATAGAATATTAATAAATATTACCCTAAATAAAACTATCCTTTATCTAACATTGACATGATTATCAAATAAATGATTGGATATGGAATGTTTTCTCTTCTGAATGGATTTTCAAGATATAACCAGATCTAAATAACACTAAAAGACTAGCACAAGATAGTGTTTATCACTCTATGGGGAATTTTTTGTTATCAAGTGATGCTATTTTGCATTTAAAATGCAAGATCCACATAATAACAAGCCATGATAGTGATTTTCCATGATATGATGCAAAACATCATCAAAGACTATGTCGATGACATCTTGGGTAAATCAAAAATCCATGCTGACCATCTAACCATACTACAAAGAGTCTTTGAGATAATTTGAAATGATAAACTTAGGTTGAACCCTAACAAGTGTGTATTTGGTATAAATTATAATAAATTCTTAAGATTCATTGTCTCTCATAAGGGCATTAAAGTTGATTTATCCAAATTTTAAGCCATTACCAATATGCCATTGTCATCTACCTTGAAGCATATTTATAGTTGTAGAATAAGATCCAATCAATCTAATTCCTCATATCATAATTGGCTAACAAATGCCATCCATTTACACACTTTATAAAGAAGGGAGTTACTTTATCCTAGAATGAAGAGTGCCATAAATAATTTGAACATCTCAAGGAATATCTGGCCAATCCACTTATTTTAATTCCTCCCATGCCAAACAATCCATTGTTACTTTACCTATTAGAGATTGAAAATGCCCTGGGGGAAATTTTGGTACAACATAATGAATAGGTGTCATGTATTACCTAAGTAAAATATTAGTTGTATATGAGAATAGTTATATGCCAATTGAAAAATCCTATATAGAAATGGTGTTCATAATATAAAAGTTACATAAATACATATTGAACAATAAAACTACTATTATTACCAAAGTAGATCCACTCAAGTATCTACTTTCTAAAATAGTTTTATAGAGCTATATGGCAACATAGATCATGATTTTGAGTGAATTTAAAATAAAATATTTCAATCAGAAGGCCATTAAGGGATAATTACTTGTAGATTAGCTTGCATAATATCCTCTTCATGAGACTCAACTTCTTACATTTGAATTTTTAGATGAAGCCGTTGTGATAGTAACTAAAGTAGAAGCACCTCCTAACATAAAATAATGGAAGATGTAATTTGATGGTTCCTTCACCAAACATGAATTAGGTGCCAAAATATTATTTATCATGCTATAAGGGGATTTTATTCTTAAGTCCTTTCACATTATTTTTCCCTATATTAATAACATGGCTAAGTATGAAGATCCCATTTCAAGGCTTCACCAAGCATTATAGTAGAACATTTAACATTTATTGGTTCATGATTATTCACATCTAATCATTAATCAAGTCACATACCAATACCAGATGAAATATGAGAAGTTATTACCATATAAAGATATGGTCCATACTCTTCAAAAGTAAAATTCCAACATTTATTTTAAATAGATACTTAGGACTAATAAAAAAATAGCTGATGCCATGGCTACCATTAATTCTATGATTCAGATCATAGACAAAGTTGAGGGTTATCAATTTATTATGAAACATTTATTAGCACTAAAACAAAAATAATCATCCATAAAGATGGTTTGTGACATTATTGGTCCCACTTCCCCCTAGTATTTTGACATATATACCTATATATAAGACCGAGTTATTCCACTTGACCTTTCATGTAATAAACAAAAATCATTCATCCAAAAATCTTCTCATTATACTTTAGTTGGACCAACCCTATATCATAGATGATATGATGTAACTCTACTTCATTTTTTAACTTCAACAAAATCTGGATTAGCATTGAGGGAAGTTCATGGAGTGTGTGGAACCCACACTAGTAGGGAAATCCTAGACAATAAATTACTACATACTATTATTACTAGCCAACTATGGAAATATATGTAATTTATTATGTGAAAAGGTGTTTAAAAGTGTTAGAAGCATGGTAATATTATTCATGTTCTAGTTAGCCAAGATGTTCAAACCACTGACAACACCTTGGTTGTTATCAACATGGGGACTCGACCTCATAGGCAAGTTTAATCCTACATCCTTATATGGCCATAAACATGTTCTTACTACTACTAAATACTTCACTAAGTGAGTGGAATCCATTAATCTCACTTATGTAACTGGTAATCAAATATCCATATTCATATTTGACTATCTCATTTACCATTATGGTATCCCCTCTAAAATTATATAAAGGTAATATCATTTACAAATAAAGATGTGAAATAACTTTGTACCCAGTACTGTATCAAACAACATTTCTCTATCACCTATTACTCATAAGGCAATGGCCAAGATGAGGCTTCTAATAAACCATTGTAAATATTCTGAAGAAGATTATCAATGACACTAGTCATAATTTCCACTTACAACTATTTAACACCCTCCAAACCTATCATACCAAATTCATACTCCAACAAGAGCTACCCCATACTCCCTTATTTAAAATATTGAGGCCATTCATATTATCAAGGTTGGGTTGCCTTTTATTCATATTTTACTATAGCACAACATTGATGATGTAGACTATAGAGTATCTCATTTGTAAGATCTACACTTTCTTTATGGAAAGCACATGGACAACTTGAGTAACTATTGTCACTCAATCTTGTACCCTAGATTTTTTTTTCAAGCCTTCTCTAGATTGAGTGAAATATTAGTTTACATCTAGGCTTGTGGGTTACATATAAGAAAAGTAAACCTCTAGGTTTAAGGGCTAGCTCCCTAGATTAGTATTTGATAGATTATCACCTACACTACTTATTTTCTTGTATGAAAATGGATATAAATGAACATGAAAATAACCTATTCTAATAAGGTGATACACCAAATTGATATCCATTAGACTACCTATTGACCATTTTAACCACAAGTCAAAATGGGTCAACCCCCTATAGTCCAAAACTTGATATAGGGGTTTATTAATACATTATAGGGTGTGTCATAGTTCATTTTATGTGATTTAATATTTTATTATCCTTGGCCATATTTCAAATTAGTCTTTGTGTCCTTTGATGTCACTTAGGGGTCATTTTATGGGTCATAAATGAAGTGGTATGGTTTTTATTGAAATACAAATGTTCTAAACTCATTATAAATTTTCCTCATGTTAATACATGTAATATTTCTTTTCAATAATGTTAGGACTAACTAAAACATGTAGGTGTTAACTGAAAATCAAGAAAACAAGTGAGAAAGGAGGTGTTTTATAGTTGTAAAACTAATGAATGAAAGTGGCACTAGGATAATCTTGTTTAGTAACCCTTAAGCTTCATTGGACTCATTTCCATTCTTGACATGCTTTGGAAGTGTCAAAAATTGGCTAAAACCATTCTATCTCTCCATCACTCCACTAGGCAAACAAAATTGGTCAACAAGTCTTTGGATAGTACAATTAATAGGAATTTTATGTCAATATATCTTGGTGGTGAATATTACACTTTGTCAAATTCATTTTCATATTTTAATTTAGAGGAATTGTGGCCTATAATTTATGAACCATCCTTAAAAAGTTAATTATTCATTTCTACTTATTATTTCCCACACCCTATAGTTTTTAATCCTATTTGAGATAATCCATATAAATAAATTTATAATTTTTCTTATTGATGATGTATACTCCCTCATATCATGTTTCTAGTTTTTATTTTCATGAATGGAAATGATTTCATGAACTGAATAGTTCATATTGTTCATTGGTTTCAGCAAGTGAGGTTGTACTCAAGTTTCACTACTTGTAGAATTTTTAATTATATAAAATGGTTTCATGTGAGTAAGATATGTTTTAATTCATGTTTTAAATGTTATTAAAATTACCCTCCTAATTTTAGTCTCTCAAGATCATGCATTGATCAATAACATAGTCATATGAAAACATAGTTAGCCTTTTGCTTGTTTCCAACTGTAGTCATAAAGTCTTAAAGTATGAAAACATCCATAGAAGGTAATTACTAGTTAAATGAGTTTTTATACCTTCTTATAATAATGAAAAATCAAGTTAGATCATCCAAATATCACATAAAGAGCTGTGATAGTCAGTGTAAACTAGAAACATAATCATCCACCATGAATGAGCACCTACAAGTGTTATTGATGAAGATCAATAACATTGATATGGGATGTTTAAACTTGTTTAAAGAATTTTAAGGTTGTAAACTCTCATTTGAACACTTGGAGTTAACAAAAATCTAGTTATGTAGTCATATCATGTGCACTTTTCTCAAGTTCTACATTCACTACCTAGTCTACAACTATTTTAGCACCTACAGGAGGGTAAAAACATTGAAATGGGAGTTTTGAATCTTGATTAAAATCATTAAAGGTGGGAATGATGAATTTTGAGAAATTTAAAAATTATAAACCTCATTAAGTGCTCATACATCATCCATACTACCTATAATCTCATTCACTACCTGCACATGGAAATGTCCATCTATAAGTGACACTAACAGAGACCTAGAAGTGTTGATCAATAGTATGTGAACATGTTTTGATATCCCCATGAAGTTTTAGATGTTGGAGATAACTTAATAAACATGTTTTAAGTCAAATTCAAGTAGGTAGAATTGAGAATACACTTCAAGAGTAGAGAATTTGAATTTAGGGACAAGTTTCTCTAAAATGTCAAAATAGAGGCCCAAGAACTTTTGTGGATACCATATAACAATGTTGAATGATGAATAGATGAGTTTGAATTTACCCATGTTATATCCTCTACATACTGGTATAACCCTAAAAAATAAAGTGGGTATGTGATTAATAAGATCATGATGTTTAGGGACCTCTAAATTGCACATTTGTTTACTAAAGTTTGGTAGTGATGTCTATAGGATTTTAAATTCAAGTGACATTTACACCTAAATTTGTAGTATGGAAGTATATATTCATGTTGGGTGGAATTTTTGAGTTTATATAGTACACTAGTGTTTCAAAGATTATCAAAAGGGTTGAAAAGTAAGGCACTGAGCCATATCAACACCTACAAGTGTGTTTCCCCTTGAGACAACTTGCCTATAGTTGACTGTAGACTCTTATAAGTCCCTAAGTGATCTTAGACATGGAAACAAAAACATTTGATATTGGAATATGCCTCCAAAAGATATAAAAATTATAATAGACCATGTGTCACAAGTTCCAAGATGGATACTCTCATAAGACCTCCATTTTACCCTTAGTCAACTATAGTTGATTGCGGTATGACATGAGTTAGAACAAGTGATTTAGAGAATATAAGAACATTAATATGATGAGATAAAGTATAGGTGAATTATAAAATAAAATTTTAAGGTTCCAAGGAAGTCTTATAAATTTTTTTCTAGGTCCATTTATGTAGTGGCCACCTACAAGGATCATCTTCTAAGTAAGAATCACAGAAACATAGTTAGCACCTTTGTCAATTTAAATGTAAGGTATGAGATAAGGGAGTTGATAAAGAAAAAATAAGTGTTGTCATGTTGAAAAAATTATTTAAGGTGTTATGCATCATATGATAGTCATAAAATAAGAGAGCAAAACAAAAAGAGATTTTAAAAATGCTCTTATTGTCATATTTGATACCCTGTACATAATCAATCATTTGATAGTCTACCTTATGGGTTTAATGGTGTTTGGAGGGTATAATGATGTGATAAAGAGATGAAAAATTTCATATGGAATATCCACCACTTGGATAATCCACCATATCATTCTTTAGTATATGCTAATAAGGGAAGTGACCTCTATTTTGTCTCACAAAAAGGGCACTCCCCAATAGTGCAATCCTATAGAGTGGTCATGAATAGGAGAAGAAGGAAGGTTAAGGGTTGATATAAAATTAAAATAATATATATAAAGTTTATATAGACATGTAAAATAATAATTAAACCCTCAAATATGTTGGAAACATGCTATAATGGCCTAGACTCATAAGGATGTAGATAGACCTACATGGTCTAGACTAAGCCTATTGCCCATTTGGGGGTCTGATAATTTTTTTGACATTAGATGAACATTATAACCCATTTTAACATTTTAATATAGATATATTAGGTGTTTCCAAAAATAATACCACAAGAAATTCATATTTTGGCTCAAAACTAATTTAGGATATGTAGGATGAAGATCAAGATTTGAGTAGGCAAGTTTGAAAGCTCACCCCTTCTTGGAGGTTTTGAATCAGAGTTTAAGGATTTATGGGATGATTAAGGAGGCCCTATTTTTTAATTTTTTTTTTTCAACTCAAATGTTAGAACTTCATCAACAATCCTTAGAGAGTAAAATGGCATAAACCCCTCTAAAACCCTTGGTAAAGACCTGATTAGGAAGATGAAGTAAGAAAGGAATACAAATGGAATGAAATGTATTCAAGTATGACTGGAGGTTGTAGAGTACTATCCAAGGCTCCTCCGCATTAACTTGAGTTGTACCCTACTTGTATGGACAAGGGATAAAATGGATTTCATTGCCAAATTTTGGTGTTTTTTAGGTTCAAGGGAGAGTAAATGGATGTAATCCACTTCGGGAGAGATATTAGGACTTAATATAACTCACCATGTGAATTTATTTCCTTATATAGGTGCATAAGTGTCTTTGTAATTGCCTTCATCTTAGCCAGTCAAAATTGGCATAATGGATAAGCTAGTGAGAGAGTGAAAAATTCAAGTGGGAGTCTTTTTAAGGTCTTACTAAAAAATTTAAGGACATTATGGTTCCTAATAGGTGTAATAAACTTCATTTTATGGATCATATTGGAAAAATGAAGACAACTTTGGTCCCAAGTGTGGAGAGTGAGTGAAAGAGGAGTTATTTAGACTATAAGTAGTGATGACTCATCTTTGGAAGAATATTGATTGTTAGGGATACAATAAATTCATGTTTTATAATGTATAAAACCCATCAATATTATTTAAATCATGATATATATCCCTATTCAATTGTGGGATGTTGTAAAAAGGCCAAATGATGAAGGCAGGTTTTTGAGCAAGTAATTAAGGAGTTCTATGCCACATTTTAGGAGTTTTATGATTTAAAGGAAATTTATCTAAGTATACCTTAATTTTAATTTTCAATATTCATATCTCCTACATGTTTAACTCCTTTTATTATCATGACACATGTCATAATGACTCTTGGACTTCATTCTCTTCTCCTCTCTCTCCACTTCTATAAGTAGTATCTATTTTGGCTCTTGTAGACTAATATCACACCATGTATGGAAAATCCCTAACAAAATGACATTGTATTTTGCCTTTGAAAAATCAATAAAATTATGTTTTTGAGTTCATGAACATTTTTATAAGTTTGTAAAGTGATTTATGGTGAAGTTAGTGATAATCTTCTATCCTTGCTTTCCTTATTTTATAATGTTTATGCAAGAGTTCCTATTTTAATAAGTCATATAGAGTGTAGTTAGTGTTTTCATATCATTTAAACTATAATTTTTTTATTAGAGTGTTCACTTACCTTTTGTTTTTTCATGCACATCACCTCTATGTTGAAACACATATATTAGAACCTTCTAAGACTTAGAAGCTAGTTTGTATGCCTTGTTTCTTAGTGAAATAAGTAATATGATCATGTGGAAATAGTATTTATGTATCATTCCATTATATTAATTTAATTTCATGAAAATTTCTAACTATTTTCCCCACAAGCAACTAGTTAGTTAGGTGATCAACATTTCAAGGTATATTCAGTGAGTTATCCCTTAAACCTAGAGGTCTAGATCTACCTATAGGTAAACCCACATACCTCTAAGTATTACCATGTTTCCCAAATATGTAAGATGATTAAAAACCTCTTCTAGGGTGAAATATTTGGTGATAATATTTATGACATGCCTCATGGAACCATTATCCTCAAGATAACTTATCAAGGTGAATGTTGGTCTTGATAACATCAACTGTAAATTGGGGTACTACTCAATATTTGGAGATTCCATTCAAGGTATAATCTAGTTTGTGGCCATTTTTTTGTCATATATTTGTTTTCATGATTCATGGTTCTTAATATATCATCATCTAGTAGATTTTTTAATCCTATCAATCCACCTATTTAACCTAAACTTCCTCTTGAAGTTCAATAGCCTCATCCTAATCTACCCTTTGAAGATCAATAATATTTTTCTAGCCAAGAGAGTGAAGAGATTGAATAAATTAAATATATTTAAGAAGACATGCATTTCATACCTTTAATACTAAAAATCCAATTCACCTTCAAGCCTATGATGAGATTCCTCCTAATGCCACAAAGAGTGTTCCCACATTCAATGGTGAGAGTCATGTTATAGCTAGTGAACACATTACAAACATCTATAATTTATGTAATTTAAATAATGTCATTGAAGAGAATATTTAAATTATACTCCCTAACATTTCCCTTAGAGGGAAAGATCTTTATTGGTATAGTACTTTGCCTAGTGGATGCATCACTTCATGGGATGATTTTGTGGTGTTGTTGACCTCAAGGTTTGAAAATGAAAGTGACCATACCTCTCTTATACATTAGCTTAATGTGATGAAAAGAGATCCTAAGGAAACAATGGATGAATTAAATGAGAGGTTTCAAAAGACCTGGTATATACTACCTTCTCCCATGAGACCACCTTTTATCTTTGTGTTCCCTACATACTTGAGAGCCATTGGTACTAATATTGTTATCATGCTTCAACCCATAGGTGGTTTTACTCTTCCCAATGCATATGAACTTGACATTAGAGCTGAGAATGGCCTCATTCAAGTAGGAAAATTAAATCCTAAGATGTCTATGTCCATGCTACCTAATAATTGTACTAATATTCTAAATGTAACCCAAATTCCTAATGTTAACACTAAGCCTAATAATGCTCATAAGAAGGAAAATGATGCCATGGATCCATCTATAGAAATTGAAAGCTTAAGAGTACATCTCAAGCAAGCTAATATTCCATAAGTTTATTATAAAAATACACATACCTATCAGTAGTAATATGGTCAATAATATGAGAGAAGATGAAGTCAATGGCAACCTAACTTCAACAGGCTTGCTAATGTGTATAATCCCATTTCCACCACCAATGCAAGATAAATGGTACTAGTGCATAACAACCTAGTTCAAGGAGAATATTGGAAACATAGGAAATTCATGGATGCCAATAATTTTGTGGAGAGAGCTCTAATATCTCAAGGAGGAGTCACTCATTTCCTATCAACTAAAGATGAGGTCATGATGCAAGCGAGGATTGACAGCCTCATGGAGAAAGCTTCACAAACTTCTTGGTGGAAGATAATTTTGTTCTCAATCAAGGGAATTATATTAAAAATGAAACTAAAGATAAGAGGAATTTATATTAGGTGATAATATCATTCCTAAAAGTTCATCTAATCCTTCTAAAAGGCATCAAAGCATGGCTACAAGCATGACGGTCCCTAGTGTTCCTACACCTCCTTCAAGTCAAAATGTGGTAAGGTCTACTCAAGGTGCTTCAATTAATCAAGTTTTAAAAACTTATTTTCATTAAATAACTCAAGATAAGGTGAGTAATAATGACATAAACATAGTGGATTCATTGAAGAATGCTAAATCATCTATCTCCTATGGGATCCCTTCCATATGCCTAGTTAAAAAGAGCTATTACAAAATTAGATATCCACTATCCATACTATTCCTTCTCCTTCAAGTTAAATTAATAGTCATGTTTATCTTTAAAATACCCATACCACCATTATTTAACCATATACTAGAGATTATAAGCCTCTAGATTTCTATCTCACTCTCATATAGGATGACAAATAAGTACACAATTGCATAATTGATAGTGGAACCTCTACTTTAGTCATGCCCAAAGTTGTATCTGATAATTTAGGCCTAAAATTTAACACCATATAAAATTATTGATTTATCTATATGGTAAACCTATGAAGACAATATGGTTTATTAAAAATTTAAATGTTTTATTGCATGATTGTCCTAGTTTCCCTATCCTCCAAGACATTATTATTGTAGACCTTCCTTCTCATTTTGAAATATACATTTCAAAAGACTTTAAATAAAATATATGTGGCTATTTATTAGATAATTAGTCCTTATTGGTATTTAGGATAAGGTATGGAACCAAGGTGATCATAAGAACTCAACCTCTTTTAAGATTTCATATTGAACCCTACATTTAAACAAACTCTAATTTGAATTGTGTGATCAATGAAAAAGAGTCTAATGTGGATGATGGTGCTTATAATCTTGATAGAATTTTTGAATTTTTCCTTGAATAATATGGTTTATATACTTATTAACATGATCCTTATGTTACTTTGAGCAAACTGACCTTGGCACTTATATCATTCATGAGGATCTATTTGAAGGAGTTGAGGTAAGTGTTGCACATGCTTCACAAGAAGTTAAAGGTAACTACCTAATTCATACATATGATTATGATGGATTGAATAATATAATTAATCACCATAGTGGGAAAAATGAGGTCTATCTATCTATTACTGATGAAGCTACCCTTGATGATGAAACTCATGAAGAAGAGGAGGATGACTTATGGTTGAAATTCAATGCCATATGTCAAGAATTTGACTAGTTAAGTAAGACTCCTTATCCTCCCAAAAAATGTATATATGATGTGTTTTTTGATAATAATGAGTATGATCTTTATTTTTCTATCAAGCATGAAAGTAAGGGCCATGTTGTGAAGGAATATGGATGCCTTACTATTGTTTAAAAGTCTATAGTCAAAGAGGAGTTTCATGAGTCCAAGATAAGTTTTATTGTGCTTAAAGTATATTAAAGAGTTCCATATGATGTTTATTCACATTAAAAGGTGTTTTATAATAAATAATAAGATCTTGACACTCAAAAACATTAAGTACATGTTGTCCTAAAATATCACAAATTTGAGGCAACTGACATGTCTCCCAATCTACTTTTTGAGGAAGGCATATCAAAGATGAAAGTGGTAAATCCAATTATATATCCAATAAAGGATATTATAATTAAAAATAATTCATGAAGGATCCAAAAATTCCACTTGTAGGTATGGGAAGGCATAGAGATGGTAAGCTTTTTAACTATACATATATGCAAGTGGTAGATGATGGGCATGTTTCTCATGATAGACTACCTTCATGAAGTGATAAAGATGTAAGGGGAAATATATTTTACCTTTTTTGAGGTATTATAAGATGTTTTTGACCTCAAGAGTGAGGTTTTGTAAATATTATATTAGGTGTTTGTGTCTCTCTTTTAGGTGTGTTGCATTTCATAAATGTTCTAATTAAACACAAGTTTGTTTCCCTTTGGTGTGTCTTATGTTGTTTATTTTACTTATGTTTTGTTTGGTGTCAAAGTAAATTTTTGTGTCAAACTAGTGTACATGTGACTCCATGGACTAACCAATAGGATTAGGTAACTGGTCTTGGCATAACAAACATACCACCCTTAGGAAATCACCAAGAATGTTGACCATTTTGACCACAAGTCAAAATGGATCAACCCCCTATAGTATAAAACTTGATATAGGGGTATATTAATATGTTATATGGTGTGTCATAGTTCATTTGATGTCATTTAATGTCTTATTATCCTTGGTCATATTTCAAATTATTCTTTATGTCCTTTGATGTCATTTAGAAGTTATTTTATGGATTGTAAATGAAGTGGTATGGTTTTGATTGAAAGACAAATGTTCGAAACTCCTTGTCAATGTACCTCATGTCATTACATGTTATATTACATTTTAGGAATGCCAAGACTAACTAAAACTTACAAGTGTTAACTAAAAATCATGAAAATAAGTGAGAAAGGAGGAATTGTCATAGTTTTATGGACTATGAGAGAAAGTGGCACATGAGAGAATCTTGTTAAATGACCCTTTAGATTCCTTGGACTCATTTCCATGATTTAAATGATTTTTAAGTGAAAAAATTAGACTAAAACCATTATATATCTCTATCACTCCACTAGGCAAACAAAATTGGTTAATATGTCTTTAGATAGTAGGGTCAATATGAGGAATTTTAGGCCAAAATATATTATTGGTGGATATTCCACTTGGTAAAATTAATTTTCATGTTTTTATTTTGAGGAATGATGGCCTATAATTTATGAACCATCCTTAATAAGTTGACTATTCATTTCTTCTTATTGTTTCCCATACCCTGTAGGTTTTGCTTCTATTTGAGCTAGTCTATACAACTTAATTAATGATTTTTATTCCATAAGATGTATACTCCATCCTATCATGTTTTCCATGTTTAATTTCATTATTGGAAGTGATTTCATGAGTTAGATAGTTTAGGTTACAACCTCATTTCACCAAGTTTGGTTGTATTCAAGTTTCACTACTTGAAGAATGTTTCATACTATCATCAAATTGTGCACCCTAGGACACTCTATGAATCTACTTAAATTTTATTCAAAATTTAATCATATATAAAAATTTTAGGAACTTGTAAGAGAGATGAATTTCTATTATTATGAGGGCTAGCTCCCTGAATTCTTCTCTAAGTGCCTATCACCTAATCTAATTTTACTCATGAAAAGAGTTAAGATTTTGCATAAAATGAAAAATATACTAGATAGGTGATCCAACAAGATATATACCATATAATGTCATACTTATACTAATCAAAAATTCTTTCCAAGACTAATTCCATGCATTAAAGGATCTTCACATAGTGTTTCAATGTGAAGGTAGCATACTTGGGACAATCAACAAGATACTTGACCTAGGGGTAGATTAAACACAATAGTGAAAATTTCATAATTGAAAGATATTAATACATTAAACACACTTCACATGACCTATTAACATCAAAAATATTACTTAAACATGAAGGATAAAGGGAGTAAGGATGATATTATCACTTAGCTCCACTATACATCACTCACATACTTAGATAAAATGTTCAAAACTCAAAATTATAATTTTTTTAAATTTTAAAAATCAAAGATTAATTTAATTTTAGTAGGGATTTGCCATATCACCTTTACAATGGCCAAAATGGCTCAATTTATATAAATTTGAGGAAGAGAGAGAAGAGAAGTTGAAGAGGCATAAGGACATGTGTCACTAATGTGAATATTAGTTAAAAATTAATGAGAGAGAGGTATGGGGTGATACATATAATTTAAATAGCTATAAATATCATTTCCAATCATCCAAGACCTACAAATAGTTAAGAAACTCCTTTTTTATACATAACAAACCGCACCTCATGATTGGCCTTAAAAAACTTTCCTAACTCTAAAATTGATCATGTTTGATGATGAATTTGAGTAGGAGGGGTTAATAAAAATCCCTCACATGAATTAGGGAGGATCTTGACCCTTATTATCATTTTTTCCATGCATGATCATACTTGGAAATCTCAAAATAGCCCTTTTCCCTTCAACTCTCACACTTTTCACCTTAAAACTCTACAAAACTAAAATATAATCTATAAAATAAGTTGAATGAAATGTTAAAATAGTGATCATACCATTAGTTACAATAAATTGGACTTAAAAGGCTCCCAAAATGAAGATTCACCATTTTCTCCAAGTCCTCTCTAGATGGTTCACTAGACTGGTTAAAATGAGATAACTAGTAGGAACATTTAGGAGCTTATAAACTTGATCCAATGATGATGAAAACTTAGAAAATTTCCTAAAATTTCATCCAAAAGTGATTTAGTTTCCTAGAAATTTACCATGGATACAAAACACAAAAAATGGTCAAAATAAGCCCTATTTTTCCCTATTCCATATAGGTCCATACACCTAGGTCAGATGAGAATAATCTATGGAGAGTCATCTAAATCATATAAGTGTTTTAATGACACCTCCATACCTTATAGATGCTCAAATTACCTCATCTTCCCAATCAGGTCATTATGGAGGATTTACAAGGGTTTTGAAGTGATTTTCATTATAAGCATTTGTTCATAGCCATGCCACATTGGAATTTTAATAAAATTCCACTTATTGAAGCTAGGGAGATTTTTGGTAACATTACGAAGAATAGGATCATATGTAGGAAGGTCAATTGGATTTTGGGTATTGAGGGTTGGGAAAGGATGTTTCCTAGCCATTTCTTCTCTTTCCTCTTGATCTACTATTTTTTCAACCTCCACTTCTTCCTCTGAAGTATACTATGGAAAATTTGATCTACAACCAGAGATTATCACCTTTTGGAGTTGCCAAATGCTGGATTAGAAACACTTAAACTTTGTGCTTGTCAAGACCAACATTCACCTTAACATGAAACAATTAGGACCAGCTATCCCACTAGGTGTGCTAAAACTATTGTAATCAAATTGTACACCCTAGGAAACTCTATGAAGATCCTTCATTTTGATGCAATATTGGATCATCTCTCAAGTTTATGGGAAATTTTAAGAGAGATGAATCTCTAGTATTATGAGGGTTGGCTCCATGAATTCTTCTCTAAGTGCATATCACCTAATCTAATGTTTATTCATGAAAAGAGTTAAGAGTTTGCATGAAATTAAAAATATACAAGAAAGGTGATCCACCAAGATATATCCCTTAGAGTATCATACTTCTACTTAGCAACAATGCTTTCCAAGACCAATTCCATGCATTGAAAGATCTTAACATAGTGTTTCAATGTGAAGGTAGCATACTTGGGACAATCAACAAGATACTTGACCTAGTGGTATATTTCACACCACAGAGACAATTTAATACTTGAAAGAGAGGTTATTACATTCAACACACTTCACATGACCTGTTAACATCAAAACTTTTACTTAAACATGAAGGATAAAGGGATTAAGGATGATATTATCACTTAGCTCCACTATACATCACTCACATACTTAGACAAATTGTTTAAAACTTAGAATTAGAATTGTATTCAATGTTAAAAATCAAAGTGTAATTCCATTTTAGTAGGGATTCACCATACCAACTATGGTCTCCTTTATAATGGCAAAAATGACTCAATTTATAGAACTTTGAGGAAGAGAGAGAGAAGAGAAGTTGAAGAGGCATGAATACATGTGTCACTAATGTGAATATCAATATAAAATGAATGAGAGAGAGAGGGATGGGGTAATACATATACTTTTAGGACTTAAAAGTGTCATATAAAATCATCTAAGACCTACAAATAGTCAAGAAACTCCTTTTCTATGCATAAAAACCTACCCCTCATGATTAGCCTTACAAAACTATCATAACTATACAAATAATCAAATTTGATGATGAATATTAGTAAAATGGGTTAATAATAAGCCCTCAAATGTATTAGGGAGGACCTTGATCCTTATTATCATTTTGCCCATACATGATCATACTTGGTAGTCTCAAAATAAACCTTTTCCCTTCACCTCTCACACTTTTCACCTTTAATCTATACAAACCTGAAATATAATCCATAAAATAAGAGTAATTACATGTTTAATTAGTGATCATACCATTTTTTACAATAAATTGGCCTTAAAAGGCTCCCAAAATGAAGATTCACCATTTTCTCCAAGTCCTCTCTAGCTGGTTCACTGGACTAGCTAAAATGAGGGAACTAATAGGCTCACTTAGGAGCTTAAAAAATTGATCCAATGAAAATCATGACTTATAAAAAGTCCTAAAATTTCCTCCAAAATTGATTTGGTTTCTTGAAAGTTCACCATGCCTGCAAGACACAAAAAGCTCAAAATAAGCCCTATTTTACCCTATTTTGTATAGGTCCGTACACCTGAGTCAGATGTGAATAATATATGGAGAGTTATATACATAATCCAAATGTTTTAATGTCACATACATACATTTTAGATTCTCAAATTACCTCATCTTCTCAATCAGGTCACTATAGAGGGTTTGTAAGGGTTTTGAAGTGATTTTCAGTCTTAGCATTCATTCATAGCCATGAATATTTATAATTATGAAAAAATAAAGTTATGGATCATCATTTTCCTCCTTAAACTTCCTTTAATATCTCAAGGTCCCATTCAAATCTTGGTGGAAGTTCTAAGCATTTGAATTTGACATTAGAGCTCATTTTTTGCTTCCTAGTGGGGTCTAAATGCTTTTAAAGCCAAAAATGGCTTCTTGGAGACTTTACTTGCAAACCAAGGGTTTTAACATCCCTTTATATACCTTAAAAAATTCCTTCAACCATTATAATGTATTTCCAAAATCTTGAAATGGAAATTGATCCCTATTTGATTTTAGGCATAGACCTTGCCAATAAGTCTACCCACATCTTTAAGCTTCTCTTGACCCTATTATGGTTATATTTATAATTTTATGGATTTAAAACACCCAAAATAATTTTTTAAACATGAATTTATCACATGGAAATCATATGTTAGATTGAAAATGTATATGACCTTGAATTTGGCTTCTATCCCTAAGGCTTTCCTTCAGACTTGACTGCAACCCTTATTATGTAGGGTACCTATTTGACATCAATAATTATATCATAATTTATTATATTCCTCCATGTGTTACCCATTTATTAAAACCTTAAGGTCAAATAAAATTTGTCTCTGGTTCACCATTATTCACTTTCCCCTAAAACTACCATTCTTATGCATGAGGGGACTACCCCTGCTTTGAGACAAAACAGAAAGTATTAGGCATATTTATTTGTGAAAATTGAGTGTTTTAAAATACTCAAAAGTTAATAATTACTATAATTACCAATTTTTTTTGTTTTATTCCATGTTTATGGGGTCTAACCATCTCAATCTTCTCAAAAAAGGGGCAAAAAACCTTGTTTTTACATGTTCTTGTCAAAACCTCCTCATGAATGCTCCTTCCACACTTATTTGATTCATATAAGTTTTTAATTAATATTAATAACCATTATTTAATTATTTTATAACCTATTTATATTCTCAAAACCTTTTTCCTAAGTGGAATCCCCAAACTCACCTATTGAAATAAGGTTATCCCTACCATGCCTATATGAACTGAGTCCATTTTGCTATGAAATAAGGGACATGAGTGGCTTGAGGATGTTTTTGACATATTATTTACCTCATTTTATCATTAGTAATCCAAATTATACTATTTTAAACTCTCCTTCCTTTCCTTGGGCATCAAACTCTTATCATGTCCCTCTCTTGCTTATGACCCTATCTAACTGTGACAGTGAACAGGGTATATCCTTTTAGGTGAATTTATTTAGAGGTTATAATAAAGTTTTAAAAAAATTATAAATCTATTTTTGACCCAAATTCATATTCCAATGTGAACCCATCTTTTATACCTAGCATCTTGGCCCTTTAGGGCTTCAAATTATTTCTCTGTCCTTCATGGACTGAGATAGTCCTAGGTCCCTACCTATAGGTTATTTTAGGCTGAGAATGGAATTAAATTGATATTTAATTATTATTTATAAACTCCTATAGATACCAAAATTCATTACATTTTAACATTTTAACCTTCTCAACCCCAAAGTGCTTTAACATTTCTCCAAATGCTATAATCCTCATTTCACTATCTGCTCAGCTATAGGTGGCTATATTTTTCATTAATTTTAGGATTTTAGGTGTCTTATAGGTCAAGATGTAATTTATAATGGTTCCTATAATGGTATGGAAGTATTTTTTTTCTTAAAAACCATGAAATCTCATTAAGTTGTTCATGACCACACCTATTTCACAAACCTTAACCTTTCTACATGTAGGTGATTCCTCATAGTCATGTGTACAGATAGAGGAGTATGCATTAGGGGTTTAAGACATTGTATTTATACTTATTTCATTAACTCTTAGATTTTAGGCATAATTTGAGTCATTATAATCATTGATTTTTATATCATAGTCCAATATCATTAAAATGGGATGCAAAGTTGACTTTTGATCAATATCTTGTAGATAACACTACCCTGCTTTAGTGGTTTTCTAGCCCTCTTTGAGGGTCTAAATGACCACCTTCCACTATTAATTATCCCTAAAAATTTGTAAAATATTTATTTTTTATAGATACTAAACCTCCACTAAATTATAGGATTCAAATCCTTTTATAGGTGCACTTTGAGAGGCCTACAAAAAACCCCTTAGGCCTCTATTTGGTGCTTTTAGAGCAAAAGGGCCTGAATACAGTCTAGCCTTACATTTTTTTTTTATACTATACTTTGTAAAAATAAATATATCAAGAGTTTTTTCAAGGCCTTTACATATCAATGATCATAAAATTTTATTGATTAATTATTTTAACACATTTTGGAGTTATATTTATGGCATTAATTATAGATGATCATCTCTTCTATATAGGCAGAACTAAGATCATTCTCCAAGTTTTCAAGTTTTTAGTGCCAAAATGAATTAATAAAAAATTTAAATACAAATTAATAGTCTCAATATGTTAATTACCATGTCAAAGCCTGCGAATTGTACTTGTGATGTCAGTATGCTTCTGTAGGTGGAATATTTGAATGTGATATGCAAGGAAATCATGAAATGACATGAAACATGAAAGAAATGATTTTAAAACATCTCAAGATAAATTTTAAACACTTGAATTCCTAAAATACACCAATATAATTTCCAAAAAAACATCGTAACATCATATCCAATGTGAAGGAAACATTTTTAAAGCAATTGGATGATTGTGAATGCAAACTAGACATTTTACAAGCCTAGAAGAGGCTTCCTCAAACAATTAAATTCTTAAAAAAATAAAAATAATGGAAAAATATTTAAAATAATATAAATACACCTAAAACACACAAATACATCAATTAAAAATAATGAACTTTGAGATGAGCTCAAATAGTGATCCCCTCATGGTTGAACATGCATAAAAGGTTGCCTAAGATCAAACTGATTGTTTATAAAGGAGGATGCACCAAATATCAAGATATTGTTATGAAAATGAATTATACTTAGATTAATATCCACCCTCATAATCAATCCTCCCAATTCCACTTGTATGTCCCATGACAAGTGCATGAAGTTACTCCTTTTCTTACCAAGTGAAAATGGAGGAAAAAAAGTTACAAATTAATTTTTTTGACTTATTCTTGAAAAATAGGCATTAAAATGAATGATGGGAGGTTAAGAGTTAATCTTACCACATTTTTATT
Organism: Torreya grandis; assembly: GCA_037957365.1. Classification (NCBI taxonomy): domain Eukaryota; kingdom Viridiplantae; phylum Streptophyta; class Pinopsida; order Cupressales; family Taxaceae; genus Torreya; species Torreya grandis. The sequence continues at coordinate 940,548 of JARHVA010003956.1, forward strand.
TGATGATGGACTTGAAAAGTCTATATAAGTTCCCAAAAGATCATATTTTAAAGGGAAAACTACCATCCACTACACATAACAACTTCTTATATAGAAAATAACTATTCCTAACATGATCCTAACATGATACACATTGAAACTCACTTAGGTGTCAAATTTTCTTGCATAACAATCTGTACAAGTCATTAAATGGGTAAAAATATGACCAAAAGGCCCCTTTTTACACATGATACATAACCTATGAACAATTTATGACTTTTAAACATATTAAAACATATTAAGGACAACCTTAAGACACTTTCAACACAATTTGACCCTTTTACTACCTTTGACTAGGTTTGACCAACCTTTGACTTTAGTTGACTAGCCTAACACAAAGAGGGTGGACTTCAACAAGGACTAGGGAGAGGATGATTAAGATAATAGACCAATATGACACCCTATAAGATACATGGGGACCTTATTAAAATTTTAAAATAGTAGGGGTTGACCCAAATTTAACTTAGGGTCATATTTGGTCAACATTCTTGGTGATTCCTAGGGGTGGCATGTTAGCTATGCCTAAGACCAGTTGCCTAATATTTCCATTGGGAGTGGAGTCATACATATGAGCACTCAAATTGACATGAATATACCTTTAATGGACCAAAAGATAACTTAAATTACATAAAACACACAAATAAATAATAACTCACACAAGACAAAAGCAAAACAAAAAATAAGGACACACTTGTGCTACTAAACACTTAGGGAGCACAAAACATGACTTAAAAAACTAGTATGTACCTTCATATTGATCATAATCTCTTCATAGATAAAAATTGGAGTATCTTTAATCTCCCTCCTCATTAGATGAACGAAGATTCCATGTATGCTTCCTTTTGGGCATGATGCTATATGACTCATGTTTTCTCTTTGTTCCTTGACTTGTCATGTCACTTGATGTAGCCATATCAAACAAATATCTCAAGTATTTGAAGTCCTCTTGGTTTTAGAAACATGTCTCACCTTGTTTCTCTCTTATCTCCTCATAGTAAATTTACATATTCATATATAGTGTAGCTTGTTGCAAGTTCATGCTTCCTTGAAAGACCTCATCTTCTTCCTCAACTGTCACACCTTTAAACTCTCCAAGAATTATTGTATCATGGACATTTGGAAGCATCTCTTAATTAAATTCTTCTTTGATGATGGTGGAGGTATCTTCATGAGTTATTTTAGGATCAATATTCAAATCACCTTTGAGAAGCCTAAGATCATCATATATTGTTTCATCATGATCCAAACTCTCTTGGTGATAATACTCCTCAACACATGCTTGTTTTCCAACTTATAGCTTGCAATGGCTTGTTGTCAATTCTATAGGAATTGTAGGCCCTTTTTGGCTTTCAAATCATTGCATATGTCTTCAAATGTCTGCTAGAAGCCATCATATTTTGATTGATTTACATCATGGAAAGGAACAATGAGAGAAAACATTTCTTCTTTAGGATTCAAGAGAAGTCCTTATAAGGCATCCTTTTCAACACAAGGATCATCACTTTCACAAGGAGTAAGATATTTCTCATCATTTATCCAATCTAAAACCTCTATTCCTTCTTCACAATATTCTCCACACAATTTATCTTATTCCACTATCGTTTCTTCCCTCTTTTGGCTGTTCTCGAGGATAGTCTCCCAAGAAGAGAAATTTTAGGAAATGGACAAGGAATTTGGGGCATCTTGGGATTTCCAAGATGAATTGGTTTCATGGGCTCTTAATTTATCTTCTAGAGTTAAAATTAGGATACAAACCTCAAACACCTCATAGGTATAATTTGATCAATTATCCTCCTTTATTGGTATCCACTCCTTTTTTATTTGTTCCAACCCATTCCTTACACTCCTAATACTAACACTAAGAATGAATTGATCAGAACTATATATAGTGTCAAGATCTATCATGTATTCTTGGTATCCAATAAGATATTTTTTAAAACTATCAATGATAAGATTTGGGGAAGAACTAGTTAGACTAGGTGGAGAACAAGATGGAGAGGACTGATTATTGGCCATATGGGACTCATTACAATATTGGACAAGTAATTTCTCATCTTGAGGAGTAATAGGAAAAGTAGGACATACCTATTCTACTTTATGATCTTCATTTATAAGTGGGGGTATAAGAGTATCTTCTTCATGCACATAATAATCCCCCAAATCAATCTCTTCTATGGATGTATAAGGATCATGATCATATGTTTCAATAACATAATCATCAAGTAAAAGGTCTGAAATACCTTCAAGAGGAGAGGATGCTTCACCATCAATGATACCTTCCTCTTCTTCATTAATTACACAATTCTAATTTGAACATGACCCCACACATGGTTCAATATGAAAAGCTTCCAAGGGTTGTGTTCTTATGGTCACCTTGGTTTGATACCTTGTTCTAAAAGTTAGAAAATTAAAATTTTTAGAAATATATCCTCTTATTTTATTTGTGAAGTCCCTTGATAAACAAATAACAAAGTGAGCTGGGAGGTATACCACCACAATGTCTTACATAATGGGGAATCTTGGACAATCATGTATAAAAAAATTCAAATATTTAATTAATTACACAATATTGGTTGGAGTTCCATCAAGTTAAAACACACCATTGATATGTGGTTCATACTTTTAACCCAACCTATATACAACCACCTTAGGCATAACCATGGTACTAGATCCATTATCCACAATGCAATTGTGAACCAATTTGTCTCTTACAATAAGTGTAAGGTATGAAGGTGGATGCTTTTCATATTTTGTGGAGGGTTTCAGGGCATGACTTGGTGTATTGGAAAGGGCCACACCATGGTACCTTGGAGCTTGAGGGGCTGCATTGATGTTAGCAACTTGTTCTTTTAGGAGTTTCTTATGATTAGGCATTTGAAAGACTTCCCAAAGAGATATGCTATTCTTGGTATTATTCAAAGATTCAATAATGTTTATATGGGAAGTATTTACCTTTTCTGGCATCTTTGGAGGTATTGAGGAAGCTTTAACTTGATTCATTATAGGTTTGATAACCTTGGTTGTATTCTAACTTTGATGGGGAATGTGACTAGTAGGGGTTGATACATTAGGATTCCCACCTTGTAGCCTTGGAGATGCATCACTTGGAGTCACATGTGCTTTGGTAACATCTCCCATAGCTCTCTTTTTATCTCTTTTTTGGTCTGAAATTAATGTACTTTGATTCAACACATAGTCATCTACCTTTTGAAAGTTCATGAGAATAGTACTTTGGCTACTACTTTCTCCATGAGTGTTTACTTGCATGAGATGTTCTTCTTCTGATGTAAGAAAAGTAGTGGCTTATTCTTATGACACAAAAGCATGACAACCTTCACCACCATTATATCCAAATTGACCTTGAAATTTCCCCCAGTGATTCAAATGTTCATCTCCTTGAACTAGATTAGTATGGACTAGAACAATAACCCTTGTAGATAGAATATAATTAGGATTATAGGCATTGGTCTACCTATTGAAAGCTTATTTACCTTTTCCTATTCCTTTGTAGTTATATTGGGGTGGATCTCTATAGCCTTATTGAGGATAATATTGAGGGTTGGGTAGAATACTTAATGAGATTGTTTGAGCTGGGCTTGTAAAGAATAAATCTTCTCATCCTTATCTATGGAATTATCCACCTTCTTAGGAGTGGTTTTAGGCTTGACATTGGTATTGGGAACTTATGATATGCTTGGGGATTTAATTTAATTATGAGATAATGAAGGCATGGAGACTCTTTGAGGTAATTTACCAACTTGTATCAAAATATTCTTAGCTTTAATGCCTATCCCATATACCTTAGGTAAAGTAAATACTCTCATTTATTGTAACATTATTGCCACATCAGTGCTAATATCCTTGAGATAGGTGGGGAATACAAATATTGGAGGAGGTCTCATGATAGGTGGTAACCTATGCCATGTTCCTTGAAATCTCCCATGGATTCATTAAGACCTTTCCTTATCACATTCCACTAGTGGATTAATGAAGAGTGATCACTCTTGTTCTCAAACCTACTCGCCAACAATTCCCCAAAATCATCCTAATTAGTAATGCAAACACCTTCCAAAGTTTTATACCAATCAATTTCCTTACCTTTTAGAGACATGGAAAGTAATATAATAGTTATATCGGCTTGAGTGACATTATGGAAGTTGAAATTTTTTGAAATGTCCCTAATGTGCTTAGATGGGGTAATAAGACCCTCTCCATTGAAGCTCAAGATATTTTTGGTACCATTGAGAGGAATAGGGTCATATCCAAGAAGGTTAATTAGATTTTAGGTGTTTAAGGCTAGGAAAGAATGTTTCCTAGCCATTTATTCTCTTTTCTATTGATATACTATTTCTTCAACCTCCTCTTCTTTTTCTTTAAAACCTTTTTGTTCAGGGTGTTGTTATTTAAGAGGAGTTTCAGGTAGAGGGAATTTATTGAATAGTTTAAAAAAATATAATATAGTGAGGAAAGTGAAGTATACTATGTAAAATTTTATCTACAACCAGATATTCTCACCTTTTGAAGTCACAAAATGTTGTATTAGAAACACTTCTTCAACTTTGGGCTTGCCAAGACTAGCATTCACCTTGAGATGAATCAATTAGGACCAGCTATCCCACCAGGTGTACCAAAACTATTGTCATAAAATTGTGCATCATAGGACACTCTATGAAGATACTTAAATTTGATGAAACATTAAATCATCTCTCTAGTTTTTGGGAACTTTTAAGAGAGATAAATCTCTCGTATTATGAGGGTTGGCTCCCTGGAATCTTCTCTAAGTGCCTATCACCTAATTTAATGTTTATTCATGAAAAGAATACTAGAGAGGTGATCCACCAAGATATATCCCATAGACTATCATATTTCTACTAAGAAACAATGCTTTCAAAGACCAATTCCATGCATTGAAGGATCTTAACATAGTGTTTCAATGTGAATGTAGCATACTTGGGACAATCAATAAGATACTTGAACTAGGGGTAGATTTCACCCCATAGAGACAATTTAATACTTGAAATAGATATTATTACATTAAACACACTTCACATGACCTATTAACATCAAAACTCTTACTTAACATGAAGGATAAAGGGAGTAAGGATGATACTATCACTTAGTTCCACTATACATCACTCACATACTTAGACAAAATGTTCACAACTAATAATTAGAATTTTATTAAATTTTAAAAATCAAAGTGTAATGTCATTTTAGTATGGCTTTTCCATACTAGCTATGGTCTCTTTTACAATGGCCAAAATGGCTCTATTTATTAAACTTTGAAGAAGAGAGAGAGAAGAGTAGTTGAAGAGGCACAAGGACATGTGTCACAAATGTGAATATTAGTTACAAATGAATGACAAATAGGTATGGGGAAATACATATAATTTTAGGAGTTAAAAATGTCATTTCCAATCATCTAAGACCTATAAATAGTTAGGAAACTCCTTTTCTATGCATAAAAACTTGCCCCTCATGATTGGCCTTATAAAACTATCCTAAATTTAAAATTTATCAATTTTTATGATGACTATTAGTAGGAGGAGTTACTAAAAATACCTAAAATTCATTTGGTAGGATCCTAACCCTTCCTATAATTTTGGCCATGCATGATCATACTTGGCAGTCTCAAAATAGCTCTTTTCCCTTTACCTCTCACACTTGTCACCTCCAAGATCTATAAACCTAAAATATTATCCATAAAATAAGAGGAATTAAAATTTTAAGGAGTGATCATATAATTAGTTACAATAAATTTGCCTTAAAAGGCTCCTAAAATGAAGATTTATCATTTTCTCCAAGTCCTCTCTAGGTTGTTCGCTGGACTGGCTGAAATGAGAGAACTAATAGGCTCACTTAGGAACTTGTAAAATTTATCCAATGATAATGAGAACTTATGAAATTTCCTAAAATTTCTTCTAAAGGCGATTTTATTTCATGGAAGTTCACCATGCCTGCAAAACATAAAAAAAGGTAAAAATAAGCCCTATTTTCCCTATTTTATATAGCTTCATACACCTAAGTCACATGTGAAGAATATATGTAGATTTATCTACATCATCCAAGTTTTCTAATGGAACCTCCATACATATTTTATTCTCAAATTACCTCATCTTCCCAATTAGTTCAATATAGAGGGTTTGCAAGGGTTTTGAAGTGATTTTAATTCTTAGCATTCATTCATATCCATGGAACATTGTAATTATAATAAAATTCAACTTATGGCTCCTCAGAGACCTAATTAAACTTCCTTGAATGTATCAATGTTCCGTTCAAATCTTGGTGGAAGTTATAAGCACTTGTAGTTGACATTCAAGCTCATTTTTTGCTTCCTAGTAGGGTCTGAATGTTTCTTAAGACAAAAATGGTTTCTTGGAGAATTTCCTTGTAAACAAAGGGTTTTAACATCCCTGTATATACCCTAAAAACTTCCTTCAGCTATTATAATGAATTTCCAAAATCTTAAAATGTAAATTGAGCCCTATTTGGTTTCAAGCCTACACCTTGCCAATAGGTCTACCTACATATTTGAGCTCCTCTTGACCCTCCAATGGTTATCTTTTCAATGTGATGGATTTAACACACCCAAAATACCTCTATAAACATGAATTTATCACATTAAAATCATATTTTTTATCCAAAACTTAGAAGCTTTGGTTGAAATATAATTTGAGAAATAAGAACAACACAATTATAATAATGTTATCTCTGAGAAGAGATGTTTTATTGCTCAAAATTGTAGATATAACATATGCCTATCTCTAGGAAGAGATGTCTAATTTCATTTTCACGTTAAATCTTCATTTATACACATTTTGAAGGTAGGAGGAGGAGGTGTAAGGTCACCAATCTTGAGGGAGATTAAGTGATTTGATTTCCATGATTCACAACAATACAAAATTTAAGGAATTACTATTTTTTGAAACTTACTATTTTTAGACTGCACTACTAAAACTGAAATTTGGGTGACTTCCATTTGGTTTTCAAGGGTCAAAACCCATTTATCAGAGCTTAGTGCCATCTCACGGTGTTCCCATCATTTTTAGATTTCCAATGGTTTAAATTGGGAGTCAAAGGGAGCTATGGTGCAAAATTTGTGGATCTTAAAATTTTTTCCACCAATTGGGGTATAAGCATCACCCAAATTGTCACCTAAAATGTTTCTTAGATCAATATTAGGTTTAAAATGTATATAACCTCCAATTTGGCTTGTAGCCCTAAGGCTTTCCTTCACACTTGATTGTAATCCTTATTGTGTAGGGCCCTATTTTTATATCAAGCCTTATTTCAAGGTTTATTATGTTCCTCCATGTCTCCCCTAGATATTTAAACCTTATGGACTAATCCAATTGGTCTTTGGTTCACCATTATTTACTTTTCCCCAAAATTTCCATTCTTGTGCATGAAGGGACTGCCCTTGCTTTGAGATAAAACAAAGAGTATTAGGACTATTTGTTTGGGAAAAGTGAGTATTTTATAATATTCACAAGGTCTTAATGACTAGCTTTACCAAAGTGATTTTTTATTCCATGGTTGGGTGGTCTAACCATCTTAATCTTCTCAAAAAAGGGGAAATAAACCTTGTTTTTGCATGTTCTTATCCAAACCTCTTCATGGATTATCCTTACACACTTATTTGATTCATATAAGTTGTTAATTAATATTAATCACCCTTATTTCATTATTTTAGAACCTAGGGATCCACTCAAAACCTTTATCCTAAGTGGAATCACCAAACTCACCTCGTAAAATAAGGTTATCCCTACCCTACCTATACAGACTGAGTCCATTTTTCTATGAGAAAATGGAATTGAGTGGATTGAGGATGTTTTTTAAATAAAATTTCCTTAATTTTATCATTATTAATCCAAATTATACTATTTGAAACTCTCCTTCCTTTCCTTGGGCATCAAACTCTCATCATGTCCCTCTCTTGCTTATTACCCTATCTAACTGTGACAGTGAATAGGGTATCTCCTTTTAGGTGCCTTTATTTAGAGTTTATAATGAAGGTTTAAAAAAAATTATATATTTATTTTTGACTCACCTTCATATGCCAATGTAAAACCATCTTTTAGACCTAACATCTTGGCCCTTTAGGGCTTCCAATTATTTATGTGTCCTTCATGGACTGAGACAGTCCTAGGTCCCTAACTATAGGTTGTTTTAGGGTGAGAATTCATGAAATTTATCTTTAATTATTATTTATAAATTACTTTATATCCCCAAATTCATTAGGTTTTAACATTGTAACCTTCTTAACCCAAAGTTCTTTAACACTTCTCCAAATGCCATAATCCTCATAACACTGTCTACTCAATTATAGGTGACTATATTTTTCATTCATTTTAGGCTTTTAGGTGTCTTATAGGTTAATATGGACTTGATAATTGTGTCTATAGTGGCATGGAATTTTTTTTTTCTTATAAACCATGAAATCTCATCAACTTATTTATGACCACACTTAGTTCACAAACCTTAACCTTTCTGCCTATAGGTGATTCCTCATAGTCCTGTATATGGATAAAGGAGTATGCATTAGATATTTAAGACATTGGATTTATAATTATTTCATTCACTCTTATATTTCAAGCACTATTTTATCCATTAACATCAATAAAATTTATATCATAGTCCAAGATCATCAAAATGGGATGCAAAGTTGACTTTTGATCAATATCTTGTAGATAACACTACCCTCCTTTAGTGGTTTTCTATCCATCTGTGAGGGTCCAAATGACCACCTTACACTATTAATTTATCCTTAAAACTTTTTTAAATATTTTTTTTGTCTATATAATATACCTCCACCAAATTCTAGGATTCAAATCAATTTATAAGTGCACTTTGAGAGGGCTGTAAAAAAACCCCTCAAGCCTCTATTTGGTGTTTTAAGAGCAAAAAGGCGTGAATACCGTCTAACCTTCCATTTAATATTTTGATACTATCCTTTGTAAAACTATCATTATCAAGAGGGTTTTCTATGCCTTTCCATATAAATTATCCTCAAATTGGATTGATCAATTGTTGTAACACATTTGGGAGGTATATCTATGGCATTAGTTGTAGATGATCATCTCTTCTATACAGGCAAAACTATGACCATTCTCCAAGTTTGAAAGTTTTTAGTGCCTACATGCCTTCATCCAGCATTTAAATGCACATTAATAGTCCCAGAGGTTAAGGACCATGTAAATCCCTCCAAATTATACTTGTGATGTTAAGGCTTCTATAGGTGGAGTTTTTTACTGTGATATGCAAGGAAATCATGAAATGATAGGAAACATGCAAGAAATGCTTTCAAAAAACCTCAATATCAATTTTAAACACTTTAATTCCCAATATACACTATTATAATTTATAAAAAAACATCAAAACATCATATCCAATGTGAAGGAAACATTTTCAAAGCAATTGGAATGACTGTGAGTGCAAACTAGACATTTTGCAAGCCTAGAAGAGGCTTCCTCAAACAATTGAACTCTAAAAAAAAATAAGAATTTAAAAATATTTAAAATAATATATATATACACCTGAAATATACAAATCCATCAATATAAAATAATAAAATTTGAGATGAGCTCAAATAGTGACCCCCTCATGGTTGAATATGCATAAAAAGTTACTTGAGATCAAACTGATTGTACATAAAGGAGGATGCACCAAATCTAAAGTTATTGTTATGAAAATTAATTTCACTCAAATTAATATACACCCCTATAATAACTCCTCCCAATTCCACCTTTATGCCCCATGCCAAGTGTGTGAAGTTGCTCCTTCTTTGCTTGCTAAGTGAAAATGGAGGAAAAAAATTGCAAATGAATTTTTTTGAATTATTATTGAAAAATAGGAATTTAAATGGATTATGGGAGGTGAATATTTACTAATAACACGTTTTTAGTTTATTATGGACTTGATAATTCCGCACAAGTGCCTAAAAGCTCTTATTTTTGAGGGAAAACTACCATCCACTGATCATAACTACTTCTTGTCTAGAAAATAGTTATTCTTGACATGATCCACATTGAAACTCACTTGTGTCTCAACTTTTATTGCATTAAAATATTTAAAATTCATTAAATGGGTTAAAATATGACCAAAAGGCCCTTTTTTCCACATGAGACATACCTTATGACAAAATTATGGCTTGTAAACATATTAAAACATATTAAAGAGCACATTAAGACACTTTCAACACAATTTTACCCTTGAAATACCTTTTATTATGGTTGAATAACCATTGAATTTAATTTAATATCCTATCACAAAGAGGCTGGACTTCAAGAAGGACTAGGGAGATGATGAGTAACACAACAGACCAACATGACACCCTATAAGATACATGGGGACCTTCTTAAAAGTTTAAAATAGTAGGGGTTGACCCAAATTTGACTTGTGGTCAAATTTGGTGAGAATTTAATTCTCTAAAATGGTTTCATATGATTAAGATATGTTTTAATTCATGTTTTTCATGTCATGAAAATTACCTTCCTTCAAATTTTAGTCTCTCAAGATCATGCATTGATCAAGAACACAATCATATGAAAACACATTCAGCCTTCTAATTTTTTATAACTATAGTCATGATGGTTTGAAGTGTGAAAATGTCTATATAAGGTAATGAAGAGTACAAGGATTTTGTATACCTTCTTATAATCATGAAAAATCAAGTTAGATCCTCCAAATAACACATAAAGAGCTTTGATAGTCAGTGTAAACTAAATACACAATCATAAACCATGCATGAACACCTATAGGTGCTATTGAAGAAGATAAATCATGCTGAAATGGGATGTTTAAAATTTTTTCAAGACTTATAAGGTTGTAAACATTCATTTGAACACTTGGAGATAATATAAAATCGGTTATTAATTTATATCATGTGCACATTGCTCAAGTTCTACATTCACTACCTGGTCTTCAATTATTTTAGCACCTATAGGAGGGTATGAAAATTGAAATGCGAGTTTTTAATATTGATTAAAATACTTCAAGGTGGGAAGGATTAATTTAGACACCTTGAGATGTTCTGAACTTCATTGAATTCCCATACATCATGCAAATTGCCTATAGTCTCATTCATTGCCTACACATGGAAATGTCCACCTTTAGGTGGCACTGACAAAGACCTAAAATTGTTGATAAAAGGTGTATGAACATGTTTTGACATCCCCATTAAGTTTTTATATGTTGGATATACCTTAAGAAACATGTTTGAAATCATAGGCAAGTAGGCAAAAGCGAGAAGACACTTCAAGAGTAGATAATTTGAATTTAGGGACAAGTTTCCCTAAAACACCAAAACAGAGGCACAAGCACTTTTGTGGATACCATATAACAATGTTTCATGATGCCTAGATGATTTTTAATTAACCCATGCTATAGCCTATATACAGGGGTATAACCTTGAAAAATAAAGTGGGTATGTGACTAAAAGAGAATGATGTTTAGGGGACTCCAAATTGCACATTTATTCACTGAGGTTTGGTAGTGATCTCTACATGATTTAAAATTCAAGTGACATCTACATGTAAAGTTGCATTATAGAATTATATCTTCCTGTTAGGTGGACTTTTTGAGTTGAGAGAGTACACTAATGTTTCAAATATCATCAAAAGGGTTGATGATCTAGGCAATAATTTAGGTGATAATTCAGGTGATAGTTTCACCCCAATTGATGACGAAACTTTCAGGAGACATAACTTTTGCACCATTGCTCCAATTGACTCACAATTTGAACCATTGGAAATATAATAATGAGGAGAACATTTTGAGATGGCATTGAGCTTTTCTTAATGAAGTTTGACCCCATAAATCCTAATAGAAGTGCCCCAAATTTTAATTTTAGTAGTGCAGTCTAAAAATAGTAAGTTTCTAAAAATAGTAATTCCTCAAATTATGTATTATTTTAAATCTTAGAAGTTAAACCACTTAATATCCCTCGATATTTGTGACCTTCCACATCCTCCCCATGCTTTCAAAATGTGTATAAATGAAGAGGTAACCTGAAATGTGAAGACAGACATCTCTTCCTAGAGATAGGCATATATTTGTAATGCGATCTTGAGTAATACTACATATCTTCTCAGAGAATTCATTGTTACTGTGTTATTTCTATGCTATTAAAATATTTATCAACAAAAACTTTTGAGTTTTGGATCAGTTGAAGATTAAGGTATAGAAACCTATCAACACATACAAATGTGCTTCCCCTTGAGACAACTTGCCTACAATTGATTGTAGACTCCTATAGGTCCCTAAAATTAGCATAAGCATGGAAACACAATCCTTTTCTAGTGGAATATACCTCCAAAGGATTAAAAAATGATAATAGACCATGTGGCACAATTTACAAGATGGATACTCACCTACATGACCTCCATTTTACCCCTGCTTAGTCAATTGTGGCTGACTATGGTATGACATTGAGCTATAAAAAGTGGTTTGGAGCATATCCTAACATGCATATGATGATATAAAGTCTAGGTTAAATATAAAATAAAATTTAATGGATACAATTATGTCTTATACATTATTTTATATTTCTAATCATGTAGTGAGCATGTATAGGGGTCATATTCTAAGAAAGAAACACAAAAACATAGTCAACACCTCTATCAAGTCAAATGCAAGGTATGAAATAAGGGAGTTGACAAAGAATAAATAATTTTTGGAATGTTTTATAGAATATTAAAGGTTTTATCTATCATTTTATATTCCTAAAACAAGGTAACAAAGTAAAGAGAGACTCTAACAATGCACCTTTAGTCATATTTGATACCTTGCACACAATCAATCATTTAACAATCTACCTTGTGGGTTTGATTGTGTTTTGAGGGTTTAATTATGTGATAAAGAGATGAAACCTTTCATAGATCATCTATAACACTTGGATAAGACCACCATATCATCCTTTAGTCTATGGAAATAGGGGAAGCATCCTCTATTTTATCTCAAATAGAGGGCACTCCCTAATGGTGCAATCCTATAGATTGGTCATGAAAAGGAGAAGGATGGTTGAGGGTTGATATAACATTGAACTAATATATATAATGTTGATATATACATGGACCAATATAGGTAAACCCTCATAGATTTTGGAAACATGCTAAAATGGCCTAGACTCATAAGGATGTAGATAGACCTACATGGTCTAGACTAGGCCTATTGACCATTAGGAGGTTTGATAACATTTTTGACATTAGATGAACATTATCACCCATTATAACATGTTTATAGAGATATATTATGTGTGTCTAATCTTTTTGAGTGAAAATAAGACCATATGAAAGCCATATTTTGGCTCAAATATAATTTAGGGTATGTTAAATGAAGAACAAGGTTAGAGTAGGCAATTTTGAAAGCTAACACCTTATCTAAGGCTTTTCATGTGAGTATTATGAGGTTGGGGATGATGAAAGAGGCCATAAAATTTATTTTTATAGATTTTTTTTAACTCCAATGTGAAACCTTCATTAACAATCCTTAGAGGGCAAAATGACCTAAAGCCCTCTAAAACCCTTGGTAGAGACTTGATTGGGAAGATGAAGTAAGAGATGAATAAAAATGGAATATAATGGCTTGGGATATGATTTGAGGCTAAATAGGACTATCCAAGGCTTCTCCCCATTAACTTGATTTGTACCTTACTTGTATGCACAAGGAGAAAAAAGGCTTTCTTTGACAATATTTGGTGTTTTTAGGTTTAAGGGAGATTAAAAAGGTGAAATAAACTTTTGGAGAGATATTTATACTTAATATAACTCACCATGTGAATTTATTTCCTCATCTAGGAGCACAAGTGTCTCTGCAAGTGAATTCATCTTAGTTAGTCAAAACTAGCATAATGGGCAAGCTAGTGAGAGAGTGAAAAATTTAAGTGGGACTCATTTTAAGGTATACCTAAGGAATATAAGACAATTAGGGGTAATAAAATGGGTCATAAAATTATATGTATATATAAAATTAGAAAATAGAAGACAAATTTGGTGCCAAGTGTGGAGAGTGAGTGAAAGAGGAGTTATTTGGACTGTAGGTAGTGATAACTCATCTCTAGAAGAAATTGATGATTAAATATACAACCAGTGAATGTTAGATCATGTATAAAACCCCTAAATCTCATTTAAATAATAAAATATATCCTTACTTAGTTGTGGGACTTTCCAAAAAGGCCAAATAATGAAGGTAGTTTTCTGAGCAAGCAATTGAGGAATTCTACACTACATTTCATGAGTTTCATGTTTTAAAGGAAATTTGTCCAAGTATACCTTGTATTTTATATTACATATTCCTATCTCTTGAATTTTTAATGCCTTTTATTATCATGAAACATGTCTTAGTGATTCTTGGACTTCATTCTCTTCTCCTATCTCTCCAATTCTATAAGTAGTATCAGTTTTAGGTCTTGTATACTAATACCACACCATGTATGGTGAAGCCATAATATAATGAAATTTTATTTTTCCTTTGAAAAATAAATACAAGTCTAGTTTTGAGTTCATGAAAATTTGTCTAAGTGTGCAAAGTGATGTATGGTGAAGTTAGTGATAGTCTTATATCCTTGCTTTCCTTATCCTTTCATGTTTATGCAAGAGTTCTTATTCTAATAGGTCATATATAGTGTAGTTAATTTTTTGGTCTCCTTTAAAGTGTAAAATTTTTCTTATAGTGTGCATTATACCCTCTAGTTCACTTACCTTGTGTTGTCTCATGCACACCACCTCTATGTTGAAACACTTATGTTAGAACCTTTTAGGACTTAGAATCTATTTTATATGTTGTGTTTCTTAGTGGAAGAAGTATGATAGTCATGTGAAAATCATATTGGTGTATCACTCCATTAGAATAGTTTAATTTCATGAAAATTTATAACTCTTTTCCCCATAAGAAACTAGTTAATTAGGTGATAAGTATTTTAAGGTATATTCAGTGAGCTAGACCTTAAACCTAGAGGTATAGTTCTACTTATAGGTAAACCCACATACCTATAATTATTCTCATGTTTCCATAATATGGAAGAGGATTTAACACCTCTTATATGGTGCAATATTTGGTGACAACACTACCATGACTTGCACTATGAAATATTGTTCACAAGAATGGATTCAAACTTATAGATTACTTTAATGTAAGTATTTCAAATGTGAAGGTGATATGTACTACACTTCTCAAGGTAAATGGAAAAAATTCCTAATAAAAGACACTAATGATAATCCTTACACTTATATATAAACAAGGACATTGACTACACTCCATGTGACCTATTAGAGAGTGAATTACTTGCACACAACATGAGTAAGATGGATGCAAGGATATGTGATTATCACTTATCATTCCACTTTGAACTACTCTACACACTTAGATAAGGAATTATAAAATAAAAACCATATTCAAGTATTTATCCAAATAAAAAAATTAGTATTCAAACTAGGAGGTCTTCAGCATACCAATCATGGATTGGATACAAGTTCTTAAAAGGATTGCATATATAAAGCATATGGGATGAGAGAGGAGAAGAGGAGATAAAGAGTCACAAGGCCAAGTTTAATAACTTGGAAACCATTTAAAAAGTGATAAAATGAAATGGAAAATAGGTCAATAAGGTTTCATGGACAAGTGTCCATCATAAATTCATCATTTTCCCTTAATTTGGTGTAGAGACTCTTCATGTTATTTTTTAAAACTATCTTTTGGTGATGAGTTCACTTGGCTATTCTCAACCTCCTTAGGAATAGTTAACACATATGCACTATCATAGGAAGGTGGAATCCTAATTGTAACAATCATAAGATACTCTTCAATTGATGAACTCCTCATGGACATTTGTTATTCATTCTATAGTAGGCACTCACTAGACCTTCTAGACATGTCTTCACATTTGTCACTTAATAGACTTGTATTTTCTAAAATAAAGTTCATTAAAAACATGTTATAAATCTCTTTAAACTCTCTTTGCCTTCTAGTATAACATATAGACTTCAATAAAACTCAATACACCACTTATCATCTTTCTCATATGTAGTCACTCTATCTTCTCACTATAATAACTCAGAATACCTATAATGAATGGTGATAATTGAGTATAAGGTGTTGGATTAAGTCTATACACACATTATATAGTGAATTTCATCTATCCATTCCTTTTTGCACCTATGCAATACATCAAATTCTATAAAATAGACTAAATTATGCATATCTATATAAGTGATGGTATGAAAATAATGGATGGTGAAGAGCCTGAGAAAGCACCATAGAGGTATGAAACACTTTTAAGGCCATTTGACTCATTATATGTGCACATCCTTTAATGTTTTCTCCATCAGGTTCAAGTAAGGGTTTTAGGTCTCTTAGTTTCTTAGTGATTATTCATAAAGGTAAGACATGCAACCACTAAACCAATTCCACAAATCTTGATTTTGTGACCTTATTAAACTACCCCTATTTTTTTGAGGTCTCATGTAGCTCGTCTATATAGGTGTGAGCAGAAAAAATGTAGCCCCTCAAGATCTTGACTATGTTCTAGGTACCCTTAAGAGATGTTTAGGCCAAAATGGCCAATTTGTGCTATTTATATGAAAATTGATGGTTTTTTTAGACTCTCAACTCTCCCTTGAAGGTTAAATGTTTTTGAATGATCATGTGTTTATGTGAAACAAGGCACCTTGAGGGTTTAGGCCTAATAGGCCTAACTATGTTTTATTATATATTTGATCACTTATGGATGATACAATGGATGTAAGGACTTTTAACACCTTTTTCACCTCTAATTAAACTCTTTAAATCCCTTTATAGTCACTCAAGACTCTCTCCTTCATCCATCTCACTCTTCACATACCAAACTTGTTTATCTTACTCGTGGAGTGCCCTCTATCTAATAAAATAGAGGGAATCTCCCATATTTACTTAGAAAAATTAATATTTTGAAGAGTTTTAATAGGTCATGAATATAATCTATAAAAATTTGAAAATATAGATCACATCTAAAAAGCTCTTAACACTCCAAAATCTGAAACCAACTTCTCAAGCCTAGTGAT
The DNA here is from genome assembly GCA_037957365.1 of Torreya grandis. NCBI lineage: Eukaryota > Viridiplantae > Streptophyta > Pinopsida > Cupressales > Taxaceae > Torreya > Torreya grandis. Next base: position 957,623 of record JARHVA010003956.1, read on the forward strand.
TGTGCAGGGTTTTGGGTTGACTGTAGGTTAAGGTTGAAAACCTAGTCTTTACTCTATATATTTAATTTGAGAATCATATTAATTTGATATCACCACTATGAGGATGGTCTAAACATGTTCATTCATCTTACATATCAGTATGTTAGCCAAGACCTTTCACTATCATGAGCTAATCTATCATTGTAGTAGACTGTAGATACTCATCTTAGGAAAATGAGATTTTTTAGGTGTCTATATATATTTGGACATTGTGTCTCATGACCTAGGTTCATATTTAAGTCACTAAGATAATTTCATAGTTGAATGGATTCAACTCTCATATTGAGATCACTCTATTACCCCTCTACCATCATTATGCTACAAGTCTATAATTTTAAGGTTCACTTTGGTTCAAATGTCACTGTAGTTTACTAAGTATCTCAAGTCTAGTCTTGACTGAATTGGATACATACTAAACCATTAGTCTCTTGATCTAAAAAATTCTTATTATGCTTAGATGTTATCTCAAAGGACTAGGATATTTGTTTGAATTCATTAGGCTTACTTATACCTCATCAAACTTCATCACAAGATGACATTTTATAGAGTAAAATCTCTTTTTAAGAAATATTAAGGTAAAAGTTCCCATTTTGTAACCTTATTCAATTCTAACTATGGATGACTACTTATAAGGGTAAGTATAAATATGTATATGAAAGTTTAGGTTCTAGACCACACTCTAAAACCTCTCATTAAATTCTTAGTGACTCTCAATATTCAAACTAATGAATCTCTCTCTTGAAGGGAAAATTCTCATCTTGATTATAGGTCACTATCAAGAAAATTGAATGTATATAGTCTTGGATTATCTTTCATAGCCAACCACTAAACTCTTTTCAATTCTTAGTCCATAGTATTTTTTCTCAAGAACCTCATTAAGACCTTGAAACCCCAATCCTTGTAAAAATTATACCTTAGTATTCCTACATAGTCCTATAGGGGAATGTTTCAGGGTTTCTTTGCTATTTCAGTTTTAGTCTTTGAAAATCATCAGTGACACTCTTGAGACCAAAAATTATATGAATAATATGATAAAACATACTCTAAAAGGTTGAAAACAAAAATTCTATCTCTATCTTGAAATCATTTACATGACGGTGAAACTCTCCAACTCAACAACATCATTCTGCAAGATATAATGGTGTCTTCTACTAGCATAATGAGATGGTCCTAATTATTCCTTGATATACACATGTGAAAACTAGACTTAAAACCATATGATAATTATATTAATACTATTAAATATCATGTACACCACAATTTTCTCATATCAAAGTAATAAGAGAAGAAAATTGAAGCTATTAGGGATGTACAGGAAGATTAGAGTCACTAAAATTCTTAGTGATGGTTCATGAAGCAAAGACCATTAATAAAAAAACATTTTCATAATATGGAAGAAAAAATGGATTACTATCACCCACCAAGTGCAATCACTTGAACTCTATTCCTCTTATCCATACTAAAGGAAAATTGATTGACTTCATGACTTTTCTAAGAGAGTAATGAGAGATAGATGCTATTTTTTACCATTTTTAGGTCTATCAAATCTACCTGAGCATGAAAATAACTTTTTGGGATCTAAAATTACTCTCTTAAATTCTTCCCATGTGCCAAGTGTGTCACTCAATTCATATAACTACATAAAATTACCTATTTTGTAGTGATCTCCTATTTTCCACATTGAACCTATCACATTTTTAGTTTTAAATAGATCCATAACATTTTTTGACATTTTTTACATTGGCCTACATATTTAAACCTTTGTATTTTATGAAAACTATGTACAAATATATTAAATGACCCAAAAGATGGACTAGGATGACATAAGACAAGGTGAACAAATATGACAAAGACTAAATGTATTATATAACCTTATTTAAGACCATGGTATAAATTTTATAACATAATAGACCCTATGAAAGTTTTAACTATATAAGGGGTTGACCTAATTTGACTTGGGGTCAAATTAGTCAACATTTTGGCAATTTCCTAAGGGTAACAAGACAAATATGTTAAAGACTAGTAGTTTTCTCTTATCCATCAGATTATGGAGTCACCTATACACTATATTGACACTAAAATTCATTTAAATAGACTAAAAACACACGCCAAACACATAAAGGAAACAAAAACATAAGGAAAATACCAAACTCACACTTATGCTCTCTAAGCACTTAAGGAAAACACACATAAAGACATAAAATAATAGACACCTAATCTACTATATACATAACTAACCTTAATCTCATAAATAATAGGGATTCAAGTGGATAACATTTATATTTATATTTAATTCATACCCATTCATTATTTCCAATTGAAAGGATTTGTTTTGCTTGCACTTGATGATGATGTATAACCCACTCCATAAAGTATCAAACTTGGTAGGTCTTATTGGCTTTTCTCTATCTTCATCCCACTTTAGTACTATGCAACCTCTTGGAAGAATCTTGGATTTGATTTCTCATCAAATGATCTCTTCATTATCACTTGATGATGCTCCATATATTTGTGAGCATTGTCTATAGTCTCATGGATCTCCATCAACTCTATCAACTTCACATCTATTGGAGTAATTTTAATAAATTCTAAATGATGTTCCATATATAAGGAAGGTATTTTTTGGGATATGGACAACCTATATTCTCTCCCATAAACAATAAAAAAAGGAGAGTTACATGTTGACCTCTTAGGAGTGATTTTACCAGCCCATAAGGCTATATTCAACATAGTGTGTGAAGCTCTTTGATTTTTCTCCAATGTCTTTTTGATAATTTTTATTAGGTTATTATTAGTAGACACAACTAACCCATTACCTTGAGGGTAATATTTGGATGATGTACTCATATACTACCATTACTATTTACCCAATCAATTATCTTAGTACCCATAAAAGTAACTACATTAATTGAAATGATGGTAGGAGTTCCAAACCTTGTAGTAATACTTTCATAGAACTCCAAGATAACACTCTTATTAGCCTCATTAAATTAAATTGCCTCAACCAACATTGTAAAGTAATCATTTTTTTTAAGAATCCATTTGTATCCAACACTTGATGGAGGATTTATCATACTAATGAAGTCAAGACCCCATTTCATTAAGGGTTGATCTAATTGAATAGGTCTCAAAGGGAGAGTTGAAATATTGTATTTATCTATATATAAATAAAATTATACACACCTAATTACCCAAGAATAATAGTATTTTAATAGGCTAGGCCAATAGTATCATGTACTCATGATCTTTGTACTAGTGGTTTTTGGAGATAAATAACCTCCTTTTGTTCCATCATAAAACTTTTCAAGCAACACTCCAAACTAGTCATTATCAATTCATATCAATAATGCACCATTTGTATTTCTTATAAAAATTACACCATTTACAAGATAATAAGGAATAGCTTATAATTTTAAGTACCTTATTTTAGATCTTTTTAAGCCATTAGGATAGTCACCACTTTTGAGGAATCTAATGATGTCTTCTATCCAACTTTGTAGAGGTGTGGGATCAACTGGTTGATGGAAATATTGATTGACCAAAGATTATTATATTGGTTCATGAAGGTTTGAAGCTAAGTGTTCACAAAGACCTTTACCTATTAGAAAATTGGTCACCTTGATGTCAACATCATACTCTATTATATTTTTAATCCACCCTGCCCTCTGTTCATTGAGGTCTTTGATCAAAAGAAACTCCTTGGTGGTAGGATAAGAAACCATAATGTGGATCCTATTGTTTGAAACCATATGTCTAAATTTATTTAGTCCTATTACAATAAGGACTTATTTATCCATAAATGTATACATGACTTCATAATCCTCTAAACCCTAACTAAATAATGTAATTGGTTTTTCAACACCTTCATCATTATTTTACACAAGCATAGTTAAGATAGTATCAATGTTAATAAATAAATATAACATGAAATCTTTATTAAAATCAGGGTTTACAAGAGTGGGATATTATGTAATTGCTTTCTTAATGGATTTAAAATTGCTCTTACCCTATTTATTCCAAGTGAAAACTTCATTCTTCTTAATCATGGCTATGAAAGGCTTCACCAAAAATGCAAAAATAGGTATGAACCTTCTCACAAATTTTATATTGGCTATGAAACTTTGGAGTCCTTTCTTTTGTAATGGAAATGATAATCATAAAATTTCATCTATCCTTTTAGGGTCAATGGTTAGACCATCCTTAAAAAAATGTGTCCTAGAAGTTTACCTTCATGGACAACAAAAATGCACTTTTTTGGGTTGAGATATACCCCATACCTCCTACACCATTCAAACACTTGCCTTGGGTGTTTCATATGCTCATTTTCATCATTGGAGAACATAGTTATATCATCTAGATATACTAATAGAATCTCATTTATTAGACCTTTGAAATTTATGTCCATTACCCTTTGGAAGCTACACCCACATTTGACAACCCAAAGGCCATCTTCCTATAAGAAAAGGTTCCCCATTTTGTAGTAAATGTTGTCTTGAACTAATAATCTTCATTCACCCAAATTAGATTATAACTAGAATATCCATATAGAAGTGACAACTATTGGGAACCTAAAAACACTTGTAAAATTTGCTCCATAAGAGGTAAGGGGTAATGGTCTTTGAGTGACTCCCTATTGAGATCTCTAAAGTCCACACAAAGTCTTATTTCCCCATTATTCTTCCTAACAGGCACAGTGTTGGATACCCAAGTTGAGTGCTTGATAGGGAAGATTATCTTAGATTTAAGGAGCTTGGTGAGTTCCATTCTCATGAGTTGTTCAACCTTGGGATTGATAGGCCTCTATTTTTACCTAAATAGTTTAAATCAAAGTTATAAATCAATGGTATGATGAGATATAATAGGATAAAAATATTTTAGATATTTATATTCTCAAGAAAATATATCATGTAAATCTCTACACAAATCAATGAATTCTTATTTTTCTAATGTGGAACATACCATGACTAGTTTGAGGAGATTGTCTTTAAATATTAAGACTCTTTCATAGTTTTCCTCCTTTATAGACATGCTGACCTTTTATTTATTCCTTTGGTCATCTTCATTAAAGATAATCTTTAAATTTACCAATCTTTTAGGTGTCTTATTTGTACTCAACTATACAATCTGATTCTCAAACTAATCATGGAGTCTTTTCTAATTTCATGAAGAGAACTCAACTTCATTTTGTAGGAAATGTACAATGTGCCTATCATGATAAAAAAATTTCAAGAGACCTAATTATCATGGATGGAAGGTCTTACAAAGACCTTGATGTGAGATTTTTTTGCTTCCTCTTTCATGGTAGTAAGTGTATAAAATTGTGTCCCTATTGGAACTAACCTATTAGCATGCTTATTATACTCTCTTGGGACTCATTATATGTTGAATATATTTAAGTATTAAATTAAATCCCATGATATATGCTTATAATAATTAATCAAAGTGTTTTTTGAAGCACTCACATTCATAATTTGATGCATAATCAGTTCACAATCTCCATATACTTGTATATTTGTGATCACTTTCCTCTTTGCCCATTGAAGATCATGAATCAAACCTTTATACTCAACCACATTGTAGGTATAAATAAAACGGAACCTATATGAAGAGTAGTAATATTTTTTTAATGGAAAAACCAACATAACACTAGTTATTACACTAATATTACTCCTTGAGTGTTCAAATAACATCTTCCACATTCCATCATTCTCACTTTCTTCCTTGGTGAGTGAATTTATTGGTATTTATTATTCATTTAAGCAATATAATCCCAAATCAATATCTTCCATGAAGGTATAGGGATCATGTTCATATGTGTTAGTACCATACTCATCTAGTAAAAGATCAGAAATGCCTTCAATTTTGGAAGATGATCCATCATCTATAGCATGTTCTTATTGATTATTGATGGTATAATTCAAATTAGAACTTGCTTCCACATATGGCTCAATATGAAACTTAGGCAATAATTGTATTTTAATAGTTAAATTTACTCTATACCTTATTATAAAGGCCAATAAAGACTAATTAGCTGAGAGATATCATCCTATCTTTATGATGAAGTCCCTTGATAGGAAGATAAAAAAGTGAACAAGAAGATCAACCATCACTATATCTTGAAGGACTAGGAAACTTGGGCAATCGTGCAAGGAAAATCTCAAACCTTTGACAAGCCCCAATGAATTAGATAGTGTCCCATAAATTTATAATTTTCCCTTTATATATGTCTCATATTTCAATCCCAAATTATTTGCCACAAGCCTGGGAATAACTGAGGTACGTTCCCCACTATCCACAATGTAATTATGAACAATCTTGTATCCCATAATGAGAGTGAGGTATAAGGGTAGAGTATTTTAAAATTTAGAAAATGGTTAAATAATGTGAGTAGGAACATTAGTGAAGGATACACAACCATGTCTTGATGGTTGATGATGGATGTGAATTTGGAATAGTTTTTATTGAAGTAGTTCCTTTTGATTAGGTATATGGAGTACTTCCCAAAGAGATATACTAGTATTAACATTATTCAAATAATAAATGATGTTTAAATAAGAAAAATTTACCTTTTATTATATCCTTGAAGGCAAAAAAGTGCCTTGAACTTGAGGTAATATAGAACTTTGAGTTAACCTCCCCACATTATAATTTTGAATAGGTGTAGAACTTGTAGGTGATGCCAAACTTGCATTCATACCTTTTTGCCTTATAAGAGGGTTATTTGGGCTTTTTTCAACATGATGAACATCTACCAAATATTTCCTCTTTGATCTTGTATTAGTTAAAGCTGATGTACCTTCATTTAGGAAAAATGTGTCTTCTAAAAGAATGTTTGTCAAGTTCACTCCTTAGGGATGTCACCCTTCATTTATTTATGCTTGCATAAAGTTCTCATATTTAGATATCAATTGAGGATTAGATCCTCTTTGAGATACCAAGGCTTGACCTTCACCTTCATTGGCATCCATGTATTATCCTTGGGGATGACATTATTCTCCTTGAACTAAGGTACTATGGACTAGAACCATAACTCTTGGGCTAGAAGTAGATGTTGGATTATAAGCATTGGGTGGCCTATTGAAGTTAGGATAGAATTTTCCTCTCCCTTGATCATATTTTTGAGGTGGTAACCTACTTGCTTGTGAAGAATAAGAATAGGAATTTTGATTAATTCCATATTTTAGATTTAGTTACTTAACTTGAGCCTCAAGACATTAAATCTTGAATCCAAATCAATGAAATATTTTGATTTATCTGGGGTAGATTTGGACATATTATTTGCAATTGGGATTGGAGAAAGACTCGAAGTAGAAAAAAACATGTTGGATAAAATAAGCATAGAGATTTTTGGAAGGATACTACCAGATTATATTAAACATTTTCATCTATAATGGTTGTCATAATATTTTATCAAAGTGTAACCACCCATGGACAACAAAATAATAGCTATGTCAGTCCCAATATCTCTCAGGTATGCTATAAAGATAAAACTTGTAGGGGGTCTCATAGGATGTGGTAGCCTATACCAGGTTCTTTGAAACCTCTCACAAAGTTATGCATAGTTTGTTTAGGGCCTCTTTTAATCACATTGATCTGATGAATGAGTGATTTTTCATCACTTTTGTACTCAAAACTTTGGGTCAACAACTCTCCAAACTCATCCCAAGTGGTGATACATCCTCTTGATAATGTCTTATACCAGTTAAGGGCTTTTCACCTAAGAGACATGATAAGTAGTTTGACTACAATATTTAATTTAGTGGCATTATGAAAGTTTTATAAGTTATAAATGTCCCTAATATGCTCACTTGGGGTGATAGGACCTTCCCCATTGAAAATGGGAACACTCTTAGTGGTATTGGGAGGTATATAATCATATGCATGAAGGTGTATAGAATTTTTAGTGTTAAAGGATAAGATGGAATATTGCCTAGCCATATTTTATTCAAATTAATTTTCACTCTCTTAATTTTATTGGATTGTAAAGTCTTCTTTCTCCTCAAATGTCAAGATAGGTTGGGGGTGTTGAAATTCAAAAAGAAGTTCAAGTAGAGGGAGTGGATCCATAGGATAGTTTCCTCTACTAGTAGCTAACCAGTAAGGACTATGGAGTATAAATAAAAGGAATGATAAAACTTGGTCTACAACCAGATATTACCTTTAATGGAGTCTCTAAATACTGATTAGAACACACAAATGTAGCTATAATGTTGTCAAGACTAGCATTCACCTTGACAAGATATACGTGAGACAATCATCCCACTGAGCATGCTAGAACTATTGTCACTCAATATTTCACACTAGAGATGTTGTTAAATCTTTCTCTATATTGAGTGAAACATTGGATTACCTCTAGGACTATGGGTTTCCTATAAGAAAGGTAAACCTCTAGGTTTAAGGGTTAACTACTTACATTAGTCTATGATAGCTTATCACCTACACTACTTGTTTACTTGGATGAAAATAGATAGAAAGGAACATGGAAATAACCTATTATAATAAGGTGATACACCAAAATGATATCCATTATACTAACATGACCTGCATTATGAAATATTATTCATAAGACTAGCTTCAAACTTCTAGATTACTCCAACATAAGTATTTCAAACTTGAAGGTGATATGTACTACACTTCTCAAGGTGAATGGGGAAAGGCATAATCATAGACACTAATAATAATAATTATACTTATATATAGACAAAGACACTGACTACACTCCATGTGACCTGTTAGAGAGTGAATTACTTACACACAACATGAGAGAGTAAGATAAATGCAAGGATAAGTGATTATCACTTATCATTCAACTTTGCAGTACTCCATATACTTAGAAAAGGAATTATATAATAAAAAATAGATTAAAATATTTTTTCAAAGGTAAACATCACTATTAAAAATAGTATGGCTTCACCATACTAGATATGGATTAGACACAAATTCCAAAATGGCTTGCATATATAGAGCATAGGGGAGGAAAGAGAAGAAAAGGAGATAAAGTGTTATAAGGCCAAGTTTCAACACTTAGAAAAAGTTAAAAATAAATAATATGAAGTGGAAAATAGGTCAAGAATGTGTCATATATAAGTTTCCATCATAAATGCATCTTTTTCCCTTAAGTTGGCATATAGACTCTTCATGTTCTTATTTGAAACTGCCTTTTGGTGATGAGTTTGCTTGACTATTCTAAAACTCCTTAGGAATCCTTAAAAACTATTCAATATCTTAAGAAGGTGGAAAATTTATTGTAACAGTCATCATATATTATTCAACTAATGAACTCCTTATGGATTTTCATTATTCACTCTCTAACAACCACTCACTAACCTTTCTAGACTTGTCTTCACATTTATCACTCAATTTAATTGTGGTTGCTAAAATAAAGTTAATTTAAAATGTGTTATATAAATCATCAAACCCTCTTTGTCTAATTTTATATAATATGGACTTCAATGAAACTAAATACAACACTTATCATCTTTCTCATATGTAGTCACTCTGTCTTCTCACTATGTTAACTTAGATTGCTTGCAATGAAGGGTCTAATAGAGATGTTTTCATGAAAAAAAATGGTTATATTTGAGTATGAGGGGTTATATTAAGTCTCTAAACACCTTCCATAGTGACTTTAATCTATCCATTCCTTTCTACACCTATGAAACACATCAAATTCTATAAAATAGACTAAATAAGGCATGTCCATACAAGTGATGGTATGGAAAAACTAGATGGTGAGGAGCCTAAGAGAGTGAAAAAAAGATCCAAAAACTTTTAATTACATATTAATCCTTCTATATGCATATCCTTTCATGTTTTCTCCATTGGATTCAAGCAAGGGTTTGAGAGAGTTGTACATTTCTTAGTTTATTAGTGATGATTCATAAAGGTTATATGTTCAACCCCCAAACCAATTCCATAAACACTAATTTCATGAGCTTAATAAACTACCCATATGTAATTGAGGACTTTGGCAACTCATCCACATAGGTGTGAATAAAATAAAATAGCCTCTCGATCTCTTGAATAGATTTTGGGTACCCTTGAGAGAGGCTTAGGATAGAATGGACAATTTGAGATATTTATCTACAACCTGATGGTTCTTTTAGACTCTTCACTCTCTCTTTAAGGTAATAATTTTTTTTGAGGGATCATGTTGGTATGTGAAATAAGTAAGGCACATTAAGGGTTTAGGCTTGGTTTTAGAACTAATAAGCCTAACTATGTTTGATTATGTATATGATCACCTATGGATGATCTAATGGATGTAAGGAATTTTAACACATTTTTAATATATAATTAAAATATTTAAGTAATTTAATAATCACTTAAGTCTCTCCCTTACATATCACTCTTCACATTCCAAACTTGCAGTTATCTTAATCATGGAGAGCCCTCTGTCTATGACAAAATAGAGGGCATATCACCAGTTTTCCTAAAAAATGAGATTATGGAGAGATTTATTAGGTAATGAATAAAATTTGTACAAATTTACAATGATATATCACCTCTAAAAATCTCTCAACACTCCAAAACCTAAAACTAGCTTTTCAAGCCTAGTGATTGTGCAAGATTTTAAGTTGACTATAAGTTAAGGCTAGAAACCTAGTCTTTGCTCTATCTCTTTCATCTAAGAATAATATGAAGTTTATATCACCAATATGAGAGTGTTATCAAAATGTTCATCCATCTTACATCTCATTATTTTATCGAAGACCTTTTACTAGCATGAACTAATTTATGCAAATTAAATTCTTATAGGTGTCTATTTATGTTTGGACATTATGTCTCATGCCATATGTTCCTCTTGAAGTAACTAATATAATTACATATTTTAATAGAAAAAAATCTTGTCTTGATATCACACTCTTACCCCTCTACCGTCATTATGTTATAGGTCTATAGTTTCAAGGTTCACTTTGGTTCAAATGTCACTATAGTTTACAGAGTATCTCAAGTGTAGACTTGATTAAATTGGAGACCTAATCAACCATCAATATCTTGATATAAATAAATAACATTATTATTATTATATGTTATTCCTAAGGCCTATTATACTTTTTTAATTCCTTAGGATTACTTATACCTCATCAATCTCCATCACAAGATGACATTTTATAGAGCAAAATCTCTTTTTTAGAAAGATTAAGGTACAAGTTCCCATTTTGTAACCTTATTCAATTCTTACTATGGATGAATAATTATAAGGTTATGTATTAATGTGTATAGGACATTTTAGGTTTTATAAAACACTCTAAAACTCTCATTGAATTCTTAGTGACTCTGAAGATTTAAACTCATGAATCTCCCTCTTGAAGGAAAAACTCTCATCTTGATTGTAGGTCACTATCAAGAAAACTGATTGTATATAGTCTTGGATTCTCTTTCATAACCAACATAAAAAATCTTTTCAATTCTTGTTCCATATTATTATTACCTTTAAAACCTCATCAAGATTTTAAAACCCAAATCCTTATCAAAATTCCACCTCGATACTCCTACACAATCCTATAAGTGACTTATTTAGGTTTCCTTTATTGTTTCAATTTTTAGTCTTTACATATCATTAGTGACACTCTCAGAGGTTTAAAAAAACATTATATCCCTATCTTAAAATAATTTACATGAGGGTGGAACTCTATAACTTAGAAACACTATTATATAGGCTATATTAGTGTCTTCTACTAACATAATGAGATGGTCCTACTTATTCCTTGATATCCATACATGAAAAATAGAATTAAAACCCTATGAGAAGTATATTAATACTCTTAAATATCATGTAAACCACCTAGTTTTATTTAATCAATGTAATCAAAGAATAAAATTAAACCCATTGGGGATGTGCAAGCAATTTAGAGTCACTAACATTCTTAGTGATAGTTCATGAAGCACAAACAATCAATCCAAAAATTATTTACATGAAATAGAATAAAAAAGGACTAATATCACCCACCAAGTTCACTTATTTGAACTCTACTTCTCTTTTTCATACTGAAGGAAATCTAGTTGACTTCATTGACTTGTCTAAGAGAGTGATAAGAGAAAGAGGTCAATTTTTTCCATTTTTGGGTATACCAAAACTACCCAAGCATGAAAATAAAATTTTAGGATATAAATGGACTCTCGTAAAAACCACTCACATTATATGTATGATACTTAGGCCATATGACTGCATAAAGCTACCTATTTTGTAGTGATCTCCTCCTTTCCACATTGAACCTATCACATTTTTAGTTTCAAATAGACACCTAACATTTTATGACATGTTGTATGTTCGTATTCATCTTGAAACCTTTTTATTTTATGAAAATTACATATAAATCTATCATATGACCCAAAATATGGCTTAGGATGACATAAGACAAGGTGAACAAATATAAAAAAACTAAACATATTATATGACCTTATTTAAGACCATGGTGCACATTTTCTAACCTCGGAGACCCTATGAATGTTTAAACTATATATGGGGCTCACCTAATTATACTTGGGGTCAAATTAGTCAATAATAACCTTCAAGAATATCAAAATAGATTATGAGGAAAATACAATAAGCATGTTAAGCATTGATAATTTGAGCTTGGGTCCTAATGTTAAAAGAGAATCATAAGAATGTCAATACCAATAAAAAGAATAAAGGAAAGTTCTAACCTAACTAGTTAGGAAATTATGCAGTTATTTCTAACTATGGTTTTGGAGCATATAGTCTCACCATGCAAGAAGGAGCTGAACTTGATGAACCAATGAACATAATCCAACTCAAACATTTTTACACTTGAAGGACTCAAATTATTATCTACAAAGATTGTTTAAGTTATGAAATATTATACCTATTCTTTATACCATAACTTGTACCATTATACCATACCTTAGCCTATTTTACAACTAGTTATTTTTACCTAACCCCACCTATCATGTTTGGCCTTGGTTCTAATTTATTTGTACTTTAGGCACATTCAGTGGTTGATGATAGATGTAGTTCTAATAATTATTTTAGATTCAAAATTTTGAATGGAAGTATATTATATCACTATGATAGTGGTCCTAGAAATTTCATCTTTTATTTATTGTTACATTTTATATCATAGCTCATGCTACTAATTATAACCACATTTGGGGAAATTAGTACTACTGACCCTTACCATTGTTTCTTAATTATAACTACCTTTGGGAATATTAGGAACAACCCCTTTACCATGAATTTCCACATCACCTTGCCATCATTATTGCCACTACCTTTCCATTTTACTATACCTAAACTTTATAGTTCTTAGTTATATGTCTTTTATGTAGGTAGAACTACAATGACTTGAGGTCTTGAAGGACTATGTAAGCAACACTTGTTTTATGTTGAGGTCACCTTAGTCACCCTTTTACCATACTCTCATTATTTTGTGAGAATTTTTAAGCCATATGCTCTTGTCATTTTGTGAGTTAGGTTGTGTTGTATCTCATACTTATCCATTGAGTTGAGATAATAAAAATACCAAAACATTGGGAAATTTACGTAGCTTTTACCATTGTAGGTAAAACTACAGTGGCCTGAAGTCCATTTGGACTATGTAGGCAACAATAAATATTTTTTTAGGAAAAATTTGGCACCCTTATTTGAATTATCTCATAGTTTTTCAAGAAATTAAAGTTTTAATGCTATCACCATTTTATGAGCACTCTTAACCATGCTCTCACCATTTTGTGAGTAATTTATGTTTGAACACTTTAATTAGTTTGTGAGCACCTTTAACCAACACTCTCACCATTTTATGAGTAAACTTAGCTAATGCTCTCACCATTTTGTGATATCATTCTCATTACAAGCCATAGATGTAGTAAAGACTATGAATTACTAATTTAGTTCATTAGTGTATACTTATCTCTTGTCTTTTAGTGTGGTTTTAGCCTAAACCATACTCTTGCATTTGCACAAATTTATTTATATTGATGCTTTCATGATTGTGAACATCACCCCCTCTTTTCATAAGTACTTACCATTTTAAGATACCATTCATATTTTCCTATACAAGTCAATCATGCTATATTATCATTGTTTTTAATCTATTCCATATCCTGGGAGAGCTACATTTGGCCTAAAGTTCACGTTAGAGCCAATGTCTATGGAACTATGTAGGCAGTGTCCACTTGACTAGAGCATATGGAATTAGATTAGTTACCCCTTCCTTTTATTATATTTCCCCCATTTTTTGTTTTATTTTATGGTTAACTATAGCCTAGGGAAATGTTTTCCATTATTTTTGTGTTGCTACTCCCTATATCCTAGGGGCAAATATTTTATCTCATACCCTTTGTCTTTGTTTCCCTATAGCCTATGGGAAACCTTGTGCCATTTATTCTTATGTTTTTTTACTTTGTCATTACTACCTAGCTTAGTGGTCACCCTGTCACCAAGAGTAACACCTCTATTACACATACATGAATAATTTGTATTATGCTTGTACTAATATTATGACTAACCATTGTTTGTTTATTATCATTTGTTTTTGCCTAGTTTGTTTATTTTATTTGTATAGTTTGCTTGTTTACCTTTGTGTGTTTATAATAGTTTATTTATTGAAATTTTATTTACTTTAGATTGTTTATTTTGATTGTTTGTATAATATGTTTTATTATTTATTATTTTATTTTATTTGTTGTCTTGTTTATGTTTTTTTGTTTATTCATGTTTGTTTGTTTATCAATTTTTATTTGTATTGTTTATTTATGTTTTAATTAATTGTTTGTGTTTTTTTGTTGTTTGTGTTTATTTGTTTATTTTTTTATTTGTGTTTATTTTTTTGTTGCATTTGATTATTCCATTCATTTGTATCATTATTGTTTATTTGTTTGTTTTTATTTGCCTTGTTTCCTTTTTATGTTTTTTAATTGTCATAGGGATATTGAATTTTATTTACACTTGAGTCTTGATTACCTATATCTCATATTTAGGCTATGAATGTTTGTATTTAGTCTTAGACTTGATTTATTTGTTTTATACTTACACTTGGGATTTGATTGTTCATATCTCATTCTTAGGGTTTTTATATTTTCATTTAAAATAAGTTTTCCATTCTTAGTGTATACATTTTTATTGTATTTATCCATAACTATGATGCATAATATCATAAGATACAATAAAAATTAGACATATGGAGACTATCAGATCAATGTAATGTCAATACTTCTATGAGATCAAAACTAGCCAAATACCTAAACACATGCCTACATCTATGAGTAATAAACAAAGTAAATATGATTTGTTGTGTGATGACATAGACATGCATATATGAATAAGCATACATATAAGTCATATAACATAATAAGAAAATAATAGAGAAACATATCATATACATGGAAAATCAGTAAATGAAGAGCATACATGAGCATAAACATCAATAATGCTAAACATCCATAATGATAAGAAATGCTAAACATGATATGAATAAGATTAAAATGTGGAATTATATATATATATATATATCAAAAATATATTTATATATGTACAATCGACTTCAAAGCACCCAAAAATGAATGTTAATGTATCTAAAATGTCATATACATCAAAGATACATATCAAAATGGTGTATCAAAATATATAAATATGCCAATACAACAAGTAAAAATGCTAGTGTTCTAAAATGCCAAAATTCCAAGATGTCAGTGATCAATTCTGGCTCTGTGTGTTCATGGGACCCATCATTGGAGGTGGCCTTGGTGGTCCTAGTAGTAGTGGTTGTGGATGATGAATTAACTAAATTAAAAAACCTATAATATGAGTCCTAGTCAAATATTGAGTTTATCTATTGACTAATCTCTAAGCATTCTAGACCTTAAATGAAGCAACGTGCTAGTCCCTAGGAATAGTAGTTCCATAGCGATTACAGTAGTATGAGGCCTCATCTTTATCTTGAAGGCTCTCAAGAATAATCTATGAAAATATTTCATATGTATTATCTCTTTGAGCCTCATCCCACTCTTTTTAAATCCTTTGAAAATTATTCAATGCGTAATCCTTGTCTGTGATGAATTGGTCCCTCTACATTAATATAGGCCTATACCTATACCATCTTCACCACCTTATCCTTTAGTTAGGTAATATCTAATTGAAGGTGAGTCATGTCATCATAATTCATGTCTAAATTATTATGTAAGTCATCCACCTACCACTCTAATCTTATGAAATCCACCACTTTGGTGATGATATCCTCCTTAAGTATGCCTACATCCTAACCTGCCCTAGTTGTACTAGAAGGCCCTACCTGGCCTAGATCAACTTGGGTGCCTATAATACCTATTATTTTAGAGTCTAGCACCATCATGGCTAGACCATCATCATTTACATCATCCCCATTAAGGTCTCTTCTATCATCCCCTCCATTAAAGCCATCAACTCCATCATCATCATCATACTCATTGCTTCCATGACTCTACCAATTAATATTTATATTATTGGATGTCTCAGCCTCCATCTCATCAATATCGATATGCCTCTACCCACCTACATAACCAATAACTATAAATATTAAAGGGCACACCTAGACCCACCAATGAATATACATCAGAGTGACCCCTACATTTATTGCACCCCCTATATAAGCTTAAGCTAGTCATGGAACAATGAGATAACTAATAGTGGCCACACCACTCTGAATGATAGGAGTGTCTCAATTGATCTCTCATGTGACATGGGAGAACCACGTAAGACCATTTGGCACATCTTATGTGAAGATAAATTATCAGATTAGTTTATTAGGGTGGTATTGCTCAATGATGTATGACCACGTGCATATCATAAAATATGTGGTAGTCATATATTTCACATATCAACCATCCTAGAAACACTAGAATTGATAAAAAAGGTAAGGTATATAGATTAAAAACTATGGGGTGAGCTCATCAAAAATATGGTAGTAGAAATATATCTCTCCCCTATGCCTACACCATCTAACCCCCATTTGTGCCTAACCATATGCTAAAAGATCCTTTAGGTATCACACCTATCACTAACCCATTGATAATTCAATGGAAATGTGATCCCAACCCCAAACCATAAGTAGAGTGGAGGACCTAATATTTCATCCTCCATAATGAGCTATCATGTGTAGATCTCTATACAATTATGCTAGGACATATGGCCCCCATATAAGTCATGTCACCTCATCTAGCATGATATGAAATACACCTTTGAGGTTAATGTAAAAATACCATCCAATATTGTCAAGAAAAATGATGCCACTAATAATAGCCATAATAACCATGACCTCCTTGTTAATTAATGTTGGTGGTGAAGGATATCCAGGGGTAGATTGTTAAGTTAGATATCCGTGTATATCTCAATCAAGTCTATGTATACCTTCCCATGATCCATGGGAATGCCATGGTAGATGAATAACTTATCTATAATGGCCTACTTATATGTTATTTATGTTTAAAAGAGCCTTCATCCTCACATAGGTAACATGAGGATACATCAGGTATCCTCAAGTGTAACTTTAAACTCTCTATTAGGTAAATGGAAAGTAGATATCTCATTATGATAGTATTTGACCAACATGATCAAATATGATATATCCACTTGGATGAATAACATCCTTGTAAAGTCATGCATATTTATAGACTATAAAAATTTGACCATCCCATCAGTCTAGATCTGAGGGGTACACAAGTAGTGGGAATATCTCTCTTGATAAGTCAAGATAACCAGTCACTCTTATAATCATAGATAGGTTAGTGTCAACCTACCTCTATAATACCCTAAGTCTATGACTAGATTACTAATCCTATTTTCCCATCTATACTATAATTTTTACCCCTTTTGGATCCTTAAGATAGGTGTTTTTGTATTCCAAGGAAAAGTCACCATTTTTTTAAACAATGAAGTCATTGTTTTGGCAATTTTGCACCTTTTTAGGTGAAATCTCCATTTTTATTTTCACAAAAATAGTGACTTCACCTAAAAATATGTGAAATCACTAATTCGGTGATTTATAATTTTTTTTTTGAATTCTCCATTTTTAGGAATGGTAACTTCATACAAAGTCTTCGATTGCTTTCACTTCACTATTTTTAGACCTAATCCTAGAATTAAATGCAATAAAAATGACGTTGATGATAGTTGGAAGTAATTATAAATGTCATATCATGTGTTGGTCACATATTATCTCTCATGTAGTCAAATACATGTCATCATTGTCCTCCACATGTCATTTTACTCAGCTAGTCTACTTAGAAAACCAGAACTCAATAATTCAAAATAGGATATGATGAAAATGAATTGTTTTTAACCCTAGGGGTGAATATATAACCAAAAATTTAATTTTTACCCATAGTGACTAAGTTTCATTCCACTTGTTCATTTTGGCCCACATACCAAGCTATTTGCATGGATTAAATAGATGAGCAAAGTTCCTATTTAGATGAATGATCAAATGATTTGTACAATATTTAGGAGGCCAAACCATCACTAAGACATCATGAAAAAATGAGAAAACCAATTCACTTGTACATTTTATAATTTTTTCTTAGTAATCCTCATGAGCCAAAGGATTGTAGCACCATAGATTCCTTCATACCAAGATCATATCTTGTAAATTTTATGCCTTGACGAGTTCTCTAGCTTGAGTTATAAGCATTCAAAGTTGAACCTATAGAATGGGATGTTCAAACAAACATAAAAATTAAGCTCAAAATTTATCTATTGGGGTACAAAATATTGATGATCATGTAAACATAAATGACAGTCACATAAAAATCAAACAATGGGTACATAAACATCAAATTTAGGCTAGGAAAATAACTGTTAGGGTTCAAAAATCCTAATGACGGTCATGTAAATGTCAAAAAAAATTATGTGGACATCAAATATGGGAACATAGACATCAAATTTAGGCCTCATGAACTATCTATTTGAGTTTAAATGGTGGGCCCAGGTAAATTAAATGCTTACATTGCATCGTACATCTTGATCCAACAACATGAGTTAAAGTCCAAAGGTCAAAGTATCTAGATAGAGGGCTTACATTGAACATAAATCATGATCCAATGGTTCAAAATAGGTTGAAAACATCAATATCTAGTAATAGGGATATATAAGGCTAATGGGAGTAAAGATAGGTTGGATGAATTTGATTGGCCCAAGAAATATTCAATGGAAAAAGTCAAACCAAAATTCTATTTTTTTACGAAAGAAAACAAGGTATTTCATGGGTCATCCAAATACCATTAGATCTCAGCTAAGCACCATTAAAAGGACATAGTGGTTTAGTTAAGATGATAAAAAAAGAAGTTCTAATGCCATTAAATCTAAATATGGACCTCTAATTCAAATATCTGAGGGTTGTAGTGCTATTTTATGACTATGATTATTATTATTTAGAATAAATATCTATGTATATGGTGAGTTCTTAGTTCCTACAATGATAAAATGGATCTATGTAGACTCAATAGGATCTAAAATAGGACTATTTAGTCTATAGGTCTACATTGACATAATGATTATAGGAAAACCAAAAATATTAGATTGGTTTTTGGTTTGTAGAATAATCCTATGATCCATATATGGAGATAGAGTATATATGTGATTAATAAAAAGGGTCTCATCTATCAACATGGACATATCATTGATAAAATAGGTATTAACCACCATTCATAGCATGGCTTTATTAGCTTTAATATTTGAGTATTTGATCCTCATGAACAAGTCAAGTGGGCTTAAGGTCCCAAGGTGGTGAACTGGTGGTTGGAGGAACAATTAAGGGCATTAATTCCATTCAAATAGACCTTGTCACCATGAATAATAAACCCTTATCTTCTAGTGGGATCTCTTAGCCAATGAAAGGAGATCAAAGACTATTGGAACAAAAAGTGGTTGGCTTGTTATAAGGATTAATCTTGATTAGAGAAAGGAATGCATAAAATAAAATAATCAATGCACTTCCACCTCACTTCTTGATAATGATGACTCTTTCTCCACTCTCCTATGCATGTTCCCATATTTTTCTCTCCTTTTATACTATATATAGAGGCTTTGGATCTCAAAAAATGATCCCTCTATTCCCTCTCTTTGGCATGACTTGACTCTACCAAGATTGATATTGTAACCTCTTGAGATGAATACAATATTATTTTAAGTTTTCATTATTTTGGTATAGTGTGTACATGTGAGTTTGATTTGCATGTGGTATAAATCTCTCCCTTGTCAAGTCCTGATCTCACCTAGTTACTAGTTGATCTTATTATGTAGGTCAAGTTTAGTGTTTAAATATATTTTGGTTAAGGCTCACATGTGGATATATTGACTAGTTAGTGTCTTTCATTAGACCTCTCCATCACTTCCCTTAGCTTTTGATCATTTGGTGAACCTTTACATGAAATATTGATGCATAAAAGATACTTGGAGTCCTAGATCTAATATTTTTCTTATCTCATTAGTGTTTGATAATAGCTCAAATGGAGTGGATCAACCATATTTTAGGTACATCACCATTGTTAGCTTAGGCTTATCTTAAAATTTATCTCTCTCTCCCTTTTCCTTGGTCATTAGTAGGTCTTAGTAGTGTAAATGAGATAAAATGATGCATATGAAGAGTTAGCCTCCTTAAAAATCCCAGAGGTCTGACCCCATTATAGAATACCCATAGCCTAGGGTCAATCCCATGTTGAGCTAAATTTGGGCAAAGGACCTAAAAAATCCCTTACTCATCTAGGGTGCAATCTAGACCTACAATAGTTTTGACATGCCCAGTGGGATGAAAGATCTAAAAAAGAGTGGAAGATTATCGGTATGTCTTTCTTCTGATTAACTTTTGAAAGTAAGCAAGTTATCACCAATGGTGACTCTAAATAAAAACTTTTGGTTATGAGTAGACCAAGTATGTCTCATTAAAGATTTTAGTCAATTTTTTACATCTCATTTGACATATAAGGTTAATATGGACAACTATAGTGAATACCCTTATTATCCACCTCCTTATTAGTAGTCCTAATATGATCCTCAAGATCTATATGACCCTTATCAGTCCTAATAGGATCTATATCAACCTTGTGATGAGCATGATAAACCACACTATGATCCTCATTAGTAATATGAGGACCTATATTGGTCATACATGCATGAATATTGCTCTGATCCTTTATATGAGCAACAAACCCATCATAATATTGCTCATTACCAACCCTATCATGACCCATCCATACCAAAACTTAAGTAGACTTTAGTGAGCCTTGAGAAGCATGCACATAATTATGCTTACAAAAGTATTATGGCCAAGATATCCCTACTCACCTTATTCATCATGTGAGAGAGTAATTATAACAAGTAAAAGGAGAATGGGCACCTATTGAGAAAGTAAATTGGAACAATCTCATAGGTGAGTTGATGGATGTAATTGGTTATGTTTAAAGCATTGAAAATAAGCTAAAAATAATTGGAAATAAGTAGGTACAACCACATCAACCTTGTGTATCTTCATATACACCATCTCAACCTTCATATGTGTCATCCATTCTTCCCCAAGAAACTATTCCAAGTGACCCTCCAAGTGTTCCATGTTCTTCATGTGTTCCTTAGACCTTCCTTTCTTGGAAGTTTATCCAAGAGAGATGTTAAAGAAAGAAGGGAACTACTATTGAACAATCTGATGTTGAGATCCAAGACTCCTTTTTTCTTCAATAACCCATTAAAAGGTCCCTCAACTTTCCAAGATAGAATCAAGTGGTGAAGTTAGGTGGTGGGCAAAGTGAGACAAATATAAATTTTAGAGCCTAGGTTAAAGAAGAATTAGAACCTATACTAGTCTCTCTCACCCATATTCAAGAGTCCTCTTGTGTTCCTTATCATGAAGCCACTAACCACCTTAAAAAGAAGCTATTCCAAGAAACTATAGAGAGGTAAATCAAAGAGTTAGAGTTAAAGATAAGGAAAGAGAAGGAGAACCATAATCAAAAGGGTAAAGAAGAAACTCTATCTATTACATCTTAGAACCAAATAATGTAGTCAAGTGAATCCAAATCCATTCAATCCCCACTCCTCCATCCTCAAGAATCTAGGTTATTTCCATCTTGTAAATCCATCCATAGAAGCATACAAAATAAGGAGGACATGCCCATCAAAGACAAATAGATGGACTAAGGAGGTGTTACATATATCTCATCTCTTTTGGAATCATCCCATGAATATCCTATGTCACTCCTTGAAGAGGTAAGTAGGGAACTCCATATTAAACTCATAACTGATGATGATGAATTATTAGAGTTAGAAGAGGAAATCATTATTGGAATACCAATTGGCAAGAGCAAGCATATTTTAATATTTCATAATGCCAAAGAAGATGAGTTACAAGAATAAGTGAAAGTTGGAGATGAGATCCATTAAGAATAAGTCTTAGATGTGCATTAAGAGGTTGTTTCTCAAGAACCTCTTGATCACATATTAGTTGTCCAAAATCAAGAGTTTTCTCAATATATTATGGTAGCTGATATATGTCAAGTACAAGCTCATCTTTCTTTGGAAGGTATCCATGAAGACAACTCATATAGAACCATTACTGAGGTAGAGAACATTCCTAAAGAAGAATACTATTGTAAATAGATGTACCATGATTTAATGGGTGAGATTGATGAAATTTAGATGGTAGATTTGGATGATGAGATAGTATCATAGGTTGAATCTTCATCTAAGGAATCCATTCATATTTTGGATCTTCCAGAAGGTAGTGATACTTTGGAGATACCAAATAAGAATGAGAAGGTTGGTATTGATGTGAGAGAAGCCCATGAGGGATTAGTACAAATAAAAGTCATGGATGAGTTTGAGATATATCTTATTGAAAAGGATCAAGATACCCTTCAAACTAATCTTTTCTAGTTTGATCAAAGAGAAGAACACCAACTTGATGACCTCATGCATTAAGAAGAGAAGATTGAAGACGTAGTGGTTCAAGATGATAAGGAGGACAAAGATGATTGAAAATTACAAATGAAGATTTTTCAAGATCTTGAAGATATTTTCCAAGTTTAGGGTCAAGTATTTGAGAAGATGGACAAAGATTTTACCATGGAGAATAATGAAAAATATTGGGCAAAATATGTATAACTCTTTGATGAACTTGAAGAAATTGAAGCTAAAGAGAAACCCAATATTATTGAGAGAACCATGGAGACCAAAAATGTATGCCTTGTTGAACCACCATTAGTGGTCATAGTTCAGGAGCCATATGAGAAAGTTGAGCCTGTCTGGATGCACATAGTTGATCTATTTTGAGCTACTTAGTTCTCATTGAACATCATGCCAATGAAGTTATAAGATACAACAAAGAAGAAACAGGCATCAAAGACAAAGTTTAAAAAGATACATGCCTCATTTAAGCCCTCATCCCATAATGTAGGGGAATTTTCAATCTTTCCTTTTGATCATGGAGGAAAGGTACATATAGTTTTAAGCTATACATAGTTAGAGTAGTTTGTCTAAATTCCTCAAAGTGCTCTTCTAACAAATTTGTTTGTTGTCCCTATTTTTTTCTAGGTTATTTTCCCTTTAATAAGTGCCTTGGGGAACTCTATCTTGTTTTTATCTTTATTTTGGTCTCTGTTTGTTTTAAAAAGGGGTTATTCAAGGGTTGTAACTAGTGTTACATCTAGGTCAATATATTGAACCAAAAAGGAGAATCTATGTCCAATGGACTACTCAAAGTAGCTAATGTCTATGTTCTCAAGCATATCAAGCATGCTTCCATAGGAGTCACCATAATGTTGGATATTTTATCCCACATACCAAGATCTTTGTGTGGATTGATCAAATGAGCAAAGTTCATATTTAGATGAACGATCAAATAATTTGCACATGATTTGAGAGGCTAGACCATCACCAAGACATCATACAGAAATGAGAAGACCAGTCACTTATACATTTATGAAGTTTTCTCAAGAATCCTCATAAGCCAAAGGATTGAAGTGCCATAGAGTCCATTCCAAAATCATATCCTACAAATTTCATGCTTTGGTGAGTTCTATAGATCAAGTTATAAGTGTTCAAAGTTGAACCTTAAAAATGGGACATTCACGGGGACATAAAAATAAATATCAAAATTTATCTATTGGGATCAAAATATTAACAATCATGTAGATTCAATGATGATCACATGAACATAGAATGATGGGTGCATAGACATCAAACTTAGGCCATGATAAATAACCGTTGTGGTTTAAAAATCCTAATGAAGGTTATATAAACATTAAAAATGTTCATGATGATGTCAAATACAGGCATGCAAACATCCAAGTTGGGCCTCATGAATTATCCATTTGATTTTAAATGGTGGGCCCAAGTAAATGAAAGGCTATCATTGAATCATACATCTTGATCCAATGGCACAAGTTAAATTCCAAAATTCAGAGGATCTAGATTAAGGGATTGCATTGCATCATACATCATGATCCAATGGTACACAAGAGGTCAAAAAGGTCAAGATATGATAGTAGGGATATATGAGGCCAATGGGAATAAAGATATGTTGGATCAATATGATTGGCCCAAAAAATATTCAATGGATAAAGTTGAACCAAAGGCTAGTTTTTTTTACCAAAGCAAACAAGGTCTTGCAGGGGTCATCCCACCACCATTAGATCTTGGATAAGAACCATTAAAAGGAAATAGTATTTCAATCAAGATTATTAACAATGAAGTTTTGATTCCATTAAAGCTAAATATTGACCTATGGTTCAAATATTTGAGGTTTGTAGTGTTGGTCTATGCTTATGTTCACTACTTTTTAGAATAAGTATCTATGTATATGACAAGTTCTTGGTTCTTACAAGAATACAATACATCTATGTGGAACCAATAGGATATAGAATGAGGCTATGCAATTTATAGGTTTGCATCAACATAATGACTATAGAAAAACCAATCATTTTAGATTGGTTTTCAGTCTATAGAATGGACCTTTGATCCAGATATGGAGATAGAGTAGATATGTGATTAATGAAAAGGGTCTCCTCTATCTACATGTATCTATCATTGACAAAATAGGTACTAACCATTATTCATGGCATGGCTCTATTAGTTTCAATATTCAAGGTTTTGATCCTCATGAACAAGTTAAGTGGGCATAGGGTCCCAAGGTGGTGAATGGGTAGTTGGAGGAATAATTAAGGGTATTGATTTTGTTCAAAAAAACTTTGTCATCATGCATAACAAACCCTTATCTTCTAGTGGGATATCTCAACCAATGAAAGGAGCTCAAGGACTATTGGAGTAAAAGGAGGTTAGCTTGTTGATAAGGA
Source organism: Torreya grandis (assembly GCA_037957365.1). Taxonomy (NCBI): domain Eukaryota; kingdom Viridiplantae; phylum Streptophyta; class Pinopsida; order Cupressales; family Taxaceae; genus Torreya; species Torreya grandis. Next base: position 982,937 of record JARHVA010003956.1, read on the forward strand.
TTAATCCTAATTGGAGAAAGGCATGCACAAATAAAAATAATCAATGAATTGCCACCTCACTTATTGATCATGATGACTCTTTTTCCACTCTCCTATATATACTCCCATCTTTTTCTTTCTTGTTTTCTACCATATATAGAGGCTTTGGATCTGAAAAAATGATCCATCTATTCCCTCTCTTAGTCATGACTAAAATCTACTCAGATTAATCTTGTAACCTCTTGAGATGAATACAAGACTATTTTTAATTTTCATTGTTCTAGTATAGTTTGTAAATGTTAATTTGTTTTGCATATGTGGTAGAAATATCTCCCTTATCAAGTCTTGATCTCACCTAGTTACTAGTTGATCTTGTTATGTAAGTCATGTTTAATGTTCAAATATATTTTGATTGAGGCTCACATGTGGATACACTGACTTATTAGTGTCTTTCCTTAGACCTCTCCATCACTTCCCTTAGATTTTGATCATTTGGTGAACATCTTCATGAAATATTGATTCATGACAGATACTTGGAGTCCTAGCTATAATCTTTTGCTTGTCTTATTAGTTTTTAATAAGAGCTCAAATGGAGTGGATCAACCATCTTTTAGGTGCATCACCATTGTTATCTTAGGTTTCCCTTTCAAGTTATCTCTCCTTCCCTTTTCTTTGGTCATTAGTAGGTTTTAGTAGTGTAAATGAGCTAAAATGATGCATTTGAGGAGCTAGCCTCATTAAAATCCTAGAGGTCTAACCCCATTATAGGATACCCATAGCCTAGGGTTAGTCCCATGTTGAGTTAGATTTGGGTAGAGGACATGAACAGTCCCTTGCCCAACTAGGGTGAAACCTATAACTCTAACATGACCCATTATAGGATGTATATTTTTCACCTCTATGGTTTGTTTTGAGTGCCATTTGATATTACATGCCTTATTTTTTGGTCATGTTATAACTAGACTATCTTTTTAGGCCTCTTATGAGACCCATTTAATAACATTATTCTTATACCAATACCATGTGTTTGTGTAAATGTAAATATTCATACTCACACTTAGGTTAGAAACATGAACTTATTCATTTATATCTCATTATAAATCCATTTTATGTGTTTTTTGCATAAGCTCCCCTTGCTAATTTGCCTAGATGTGATAAATTCTTTTTCATTTGATAAATGGCATATTATACCATTTTGGGATAAAATCATTTTAAGTAATGTGATTTCAATGTGTGAATGATTATAACCAACTTTGGGAAAATAATTCTTTCTTAACCAATTTAATAATTATATCTTCCTATGGGCAAATAATTATTTTTGCATTCCATGCTAGTGATTATACCTACCTTTAGGCAAATCATTATTTACCCATTCCACCTGCCATACCAAGGCTAATGCTTATGCCAATGATTATAACTACCTTTGGGAAAATTGTGTGTCACATTAAATTACTAATTATAACATCTTATGGGTAAATAAGTGACAGTCCCACCCACCCTATAAAGTAAACTATCTATGCCACTGATTACAAATACCTTTAGGAAAATTAGTGTTTCATCCTTTGTTACTAATTATAACTAACTTTAGGAAAATCAATGACTCTTCTACCATTACTAATTATAAACACCTTTGGAAAATTTATTAGTTCCATCCATTTTACCATCTATATCATGTCATCTTATTCATTTTGAGGGAACATTCAATGACTCTGTTTTATAACCTACTCCCTTGAGGGGGCATCTAGGGCTAATCAACCACCATTTGGGATATGAAGCATTTAACATAATTTTTTTTTCATTATTTGAAAATATTTTACTATGCCTATGTCTCATAACACCTTCTCAAATTGGGCAAAAATGTAAACACTCAATTTCAACCACTTTTGTGCCTAACCGAGGATTAAGTTCAATTTCTAGCACATGACATAATTTAAGCCTAGAAATCATTTGAAATTTCCCAAATACATCTACATAAGGGATTTAATTTCTTAGAAACATGGTGAATATTTCTTATTTAGTATATTAGCTTATATTCACCAATAACGTAGTTCAATTTCAACCTTAGTTAAATTTTGACCTAGTAATTTTGTGTTCTTAGCTTGTCAGGATCTTGCTCCACCAATTAGAGCACATATGATTACCTCTTGTATTAGCAAATAAACATGGAATTTAACTAGAAGTAACAAGTAACTAGAAATATGAAACAACATTGGAATATGAGAGACAATACACAATTGTATTAATAATCACTCAGAAGAAAATACAATAAAGAAGATGCCACTTCTTCTTCCACCTCAAAGGCTCGCCACACCTCAAGACCTTCTTCCTTCTCTCTCTCAGTCCCAATAATCAACTCCAATACAGAATTGATGTTCACCTCCACCAGTTAGTAACACGCTACCAGTACACCAAGTACACAACCATACTCCAAGTAGATCTCCTACTCTCTACTGCTACCTGCAAATCACTAGACCTTACTCACCATTATAGATCTCCAAAAGAAGCCAGGCACACCTGCTGACCAAGATCATACAAATATGAAGAACCCTTGTGATTCTCCAAACCAACACCCACCTTGGTATTATGGCACTAGGAGGAACACACCATTGCTCTCCTCTCTTAGAAGGAGCTTATTTAGCTCTCTTACTCCCTAGCACTAATTTATATTACAACCCATGAGTCTATATATAAATCTCATGCTTACAATAATTAGACTATCTTAATTACAATAATTAGACACACAACTCAAGACTATGATTGGCCTTTAACATGCAAACTAACAGTCCAAAAATAGACTCTCCAAAATCAACATGAAAATTGCATGTTCATGCACAGGCTACCGACGTCGGCTCCTATTTGACCGATGTCAGTCAACTGGTAATCAACATTAGTTGCTTCTTCACTACTATATGACTGATGTTGGTTGATCAGACCAATGTCGGTTGCCCTACAACTCATTTTGCAACTCTCCACAACCTCCGTAACCTCTGTAACTCCTCCTGTTTGCATCCTAGTGAAGCTTTTAGCTCCATAACCTAACAATCTCCCACTTGGAGATAAGCGGCTGCAACTATACCTATACTTGTACACCATCTAATTTTATTCCCTAGCTTGTATCCCTCTTCAAGATCAATCCTGAAGACCAACCACCACACAACCTGTGATGCTACACCTGTCATCCAAGTACCCTGCCACATCTGAACCTACAAATCCATGTAGTGAAGACCTTGACCCTGCATAACATGTTAACCTACTGCTAGTCCCTCTCAAATACCTGAGAATCCACTAAATTTCCCTCCAGTACTCCTTCCCTGAATTGGCTCCATACTTTCTGACAACTCCCACTGATTGGGAAAACTCAAGTCTACACTAGACCTCATGTGATTTCGAACCCTGTTCCAAGCTAAGCTTAAACTGTCCAGCCCTTGGTGTGCTTACCGATTTTGCATCCTGCATCATGAACCCCACCAACACCTTCTTCACATCAGCTCCCACTGGAGACAAAATCTCCATGTCTCTTATGCCAAAGAATTTCACTGCTCCCAAATTCTTCATAACATATCTCTAAACTAACCTTACCTTTAACTCAACAAATCTTTGTATGTGCAAACCTGCTAGCAAATCACCCACATATAGTAACTAGATAATGTCACAACTCATTATCCACCTGGTAAGACAAAACCACAATAGTTACACTGACATTGACTGAAGCCATGCTTAGTCATCTACTTGCCAAATCCTGTACCACTGTCCTGCAGCTACCTCAAGACCATATGTCTTGGCCTTCTGTCTCATGTATCCATCCACTCTTTTCTTTAACTTGGGAATCCATCCCTCATCTAGTGCTTTCTTCTAGCTAACAACTCCACCAACAAACTCCTATTTGGTTCTTCTCCAAGGACTCACACTCCTCATCCATGCCAAGCTCCCACTGTATCTAGATTCTACCTGCATTGCCTCTTCACATCTTCCTAGTTCTCAACCATCAATAAGCAATATAAAGAAGGTGAACAATGAATATGAGGTTCACTTACCCTTTTTGACCTCTATATGAGCATTTGAGACTTATTGATAGCTTGCTGTCTGCCCACCATCCGTTCTAGTGATCGATCTCGGCCATCTCCCAGTCTGCTCTTGACCGATGTTGGTTCCCTACACTGACCTTGATTATCGACGTCATTTCCCTGGCTGATGTTGGTATCCATTCTACCAATGTTAGTTCCTTTATGACCGACATTAGTCTTCTTATTGCTGATGTCAGTTACTATTTGACCGATATCGATACCTATGTTCGCTTGTGAGTGATAAATTTTTACCTGCGAGCTCTCCATGGATCAAAACCCTATTCAAATCAACCCTGCTCTACTCAGAATAATTCAGTCTCCTCTACTGATCTCTATCTACCATCTCCTCCATGAACACCAAGGCTTTCTATTTCTTATTTTTTTCAAAGATATCTGTCTTTTGCTTAAGAACATGCATTCCCCTCCTCCATATGTGACCAAGCCTACAAAGCCACATCTCTGTGACAAAAGGTGAATCAGTAATATAAGTAGATAGATAAAGGATACCTAATTTCTTACCACCATCTAATTCAAGTGCATCCGCTGTGAGAGTTACAATGCATCTCCCATCACCCAACTTTCCAAAAGAAATTAGACTCATCTCCAAGACTGGTCCCTGCATGACTTCCTTCAACACCTGTGTGTTATCTACCTACAATTTCAGCTTCACTTCCCCTTCGTCAATCATCTGATAAGGCTCTCCAACCCCTAAATAAATCTCTCCAAAGTCTCCAAAGACATACCCATGAAAACATGCTCTATTTCAGGCTGCATGGAAAGAGGCAAAAGAATCTGTAAACAAAGATTCTACTTTATCCAGAGCAACCTGTACAACATCACTTGCAACATCTGCTTCTACATGCTGATATTCTATCGACCAATAATCTCCCTTTACCTGCTCTTTCTTTCCATCAATCAGACCATTCATGCTATTTAGTTTCTCCATTCATAGCTTACTTTCTTCTACCATTACTACACTCCCACTCAATCTAAAACCCCTGCGAGTGACCTGTAATCAAAAACACTACCAGATCTGAACCGCCTGTTAGTCAACCCAACCAAAAGCTCTGATACCACTTGATGGTATCAGCTCTTGAACCTATAACCAGGCTCTGATACCACTTGTCAGGATCTTGCTCCACCAATTAGAGCACATATGATTACCTCTTGTATTAGCAACTAAACATAGAATTTAACCAGAAGTAACAAGTAACTAGAAATATGAAACAATACATGAATATGAGAGACAATGCACAATTGTATTAATAATCACTCAGAAGAAAATACAATAAATAAGATGCCACTTCTTCTTCCACCTCAAAGGCTTGCCACACCTCAAGACCTTCTTCCTTCTCTCTCTTGGTCCCAACAATCAACTCTAATACAAAATTGATGTTCACCTCCACTAGTCAGTAACACACTGCCAATACACCAAGTACACAACCATACTCTAAGTAGATCTCCTGCTCTCTGCTGCTACCTGCAAATCACTAGACCTTACTCACCATTGTAGATCTCCAAAAGAAGCCATGCACACCTACTGACCAAGATCATACAAATACGAAGAACCCTTCTGATTCTCCAAACCAACACCCACCTTGGTACTGTGGCACTAGGAGGAACACACCATTGCTCTCCTCTCTTAGAAGGAGCTTATTTATCTCTCTTACTCCCTAACACTAATTTACAATACAACCCATGAGTCTATAAATAGATCTCATGCTTACAATAATTAGACTATCTTAATTACAATAATTAGATGTGCAACTCAAGACTATGACTGGCCTTTAACATGAAAACTAATAGTCCAAAAATAGACTCTCTAGAATCAACATGCAAACTACATGTTCATGCACAAGCTGCCGACGCCAACTCCTCTCTGATCGATGTCGACTGACTGGTAACCGATGTCGATTGCTTCTTCACTACTATCTAACCGACGTCGATTGATCAGACCGATGTCAATTGCCCTACAACTCATTTTTCAACTCTCCACAACCTCCGTAACCTTTGTAACTCCTCATGTTTGCATCTTGGTGAAGCTTTTAGCTCCACAACCTAACATTTTGTACCTAACCTAGGATTAACTTCAATTTCTAGCATATGACATAATTTAAGCCTAGAAATCATTTGAAATTTCCCAAATACATCTATATAAGGGATTTAATTTCTTAGAAACATGGTGAATATTTCTTATTTAGTATATTAGCTTATATTCACCAATAACCTAGTTCAATTTCAACCTTAGTTAAATTATGACCTAGTAATTTTGTGTTCTTAGCCTATCAAGCTATTGATTCAAAAAAATTAAAAAAATTAACAAAAGCCAAAAATAATTAATTAAGATTAATTAAAAATTAAATATCAATTATCTTGACTAAATAAAAATTCCAAGTTGAATTAGTGAATTTCATTTATCAAAAAATGAAATTTTAGCCAAATATGAAGTCAAGGTCAAAGGAGCTAATAAATGGATTTATTATTTCCTAATATTCCAAAAAGGTGAGTCAAAACCTCAAAAATATATAAATTAAGTTGTCATGGCTCATAAATATCTAAAAATTAGTAGTCAAGAATTCATTAGTGCTTTGAACTAACCTAGGGTTACCTGACTCAACCTAGGTTATTTTAGACTCAACCAAAGTTAGAACTAAACCTAACCTCCATAGAGTTAGAGTTAGTTTTAAGAACTATAAATACAAGTTCACTCACTTTACCCAAATAAGTTTTTGTATTTAAGGTTATTATGAAGGAATTCCTTCTAAAATATATCAAAGTAATGTTATAATGCTAATTTGATACCAAGCTTCACACCAAGCCAATCCAAACCTAGAAAAGACACTAGTGGCCATTGGACAAATGGTATCAACATGGAGAAGCATTGATAAAAGTCTATAAGGCCATATAATTATCACAAACATCTATTAAGCAAACAAGTGAAAGTCAATTTTGATAATGGAGGTAAAATTATTATGTGTTTTAATCTCTATTTTGTGATCTTGTTCGTTATTTTATGCTCTCTCTAGTTCTTACACAATAGTTTTTAGTTTCATTGTATTATTATGTATGGATTTTTATTATCTTCACTCATAAGGAATTAACCATCACTTGTGTATTATTCAAACTCTTAAGATACAAAATAAAAAAAATTGAACCAAGGGATAGACCAAAACACTCTTATGCCTACTCATCCCTCTTATCATCCCATTCAAACAAAAACTTACCCAACAACACAACAACAAACCTACATGATCCCACCATTTCAAGAGTAAGTACTACCATAACATCTCTCACCAAACCCCAAGATATATTTTCACTCATGGGTCCCCAACCTTGATGTATCCAAAACTCATTCACCCCACCAAGTACCTAGCCATACCACAATATGGGGTATACACATATGCTATGACACTACAAAATAATGCAACAATAAACAATCAACTATTATCCATGTTTTTCAGCCACACACATCTTTCATATAACCACCCTCCACATATAGGGTATGCCCTGCCCTATATAGCATTGAGATACATGAAATCCACTCATGCACCACTAGAACAATCCAAATATACTTTAAAAAAATAAGTCATGAAGCCTCCTACATCTCATGATGTCCCTCCATACTTTCACATGTATTTGATATATACTCAGCTAGATAATTATTCATTGGTTTACTCCTTACCACCTTATCAAGCTTTTTCTATACTTCTTGGTGATCATGTCAACCTATACACTAACCCACCTCCTCATTCCAACCTCACCATGATGATAATAGAATTTAATAACATAGGAACCTATGTTGAATACCTCAAGTAACCCATCAATGTGAATGTATGAGGAATCCTTATCCCACATCCCCTATCATATTTTCTTAAATTTAAAGTGGAATGGGTCTCTAATGTGCATGTAAAATCTTATGCTATGACCATAAAAGAGATCCTACCTTAGGATGGGGTTATAATAAATATATTTTATAATACTCTTGAGGGGATAACACTTTAATGGCACTAACATCTCATTGAGGGTTCTATACACTCTTTTCACCAACTTATGGATGAATTTATCAAAACATTTGACATGAAAAAAATCCTAAAGACTGGCATATGAGAGTTTTTGCATATCAAAGAAGAATACAAGTCAACTTCCCATTTCATCACAATATGGTGTCTAGTCCTGCATTCCTCTATTAATTCATCTAACATGGACCAATGAGAGTTATATGATCTTTTCCTTCACTCCCTCAATAAGGAAATAAGGGTGGACATCCAAAAGTTTTAGTACTAGTCATATGAAGAGGCCCTTGAAAGTGAATTATGCATTGACTTGAAATCCATCGATATTGGTTGATGGATTTATGGGGCAATGGGTGCATCATCACTCCTAGAAAAAATAATGGGGGATCTAAAAATATGAACTTGAACCCAAACAATATAAATAACCAAGGTCCTAAAGTACTAAATTACAATAGGAATGCTATCACCAATGGCATCATTGATCAAACCAAGAAATAAACTATATAAATAATGGTTAATATCCACCAATAAATAACACAAACAATGCCAACAATGCTAGGGTTAGGAACTAAATCTTGTTCATGACATTCATGTGATTGATTTCAACTAACCTCTACCTCACAACATGTAATATAAAAATCACAACCAAAACCAATACCAACAAAGTGAATGATACCCATAGTTTCAAAATCAAGGTTACTATCAATGGAATAATTAATCAGGATTAAGACAATAAGGGTAAAATATGTAACCTAAGAATTATGACCCCAACATATATTTTCTCTTCTATAGATTCACAGGCCATGACATTTGGAGTTACCAAGAATATAACAAGCTCATACAAAGACTCCTAGAGGATCAAAGATAAATATTTCTAGATATGTTCATAGGTGGTAAACACATAAACACCCAAACCCTTCAAAATGGTCTTATTGATATCTAAAACCAAAACCTTAAAATTTACCACAATCACCAAATTCATGCCCTACTAGGTCAATAATAGAATAACCCACAAGGTCACCCCATTCAATATAGCCAATCCATAGTTACAAGTAATAATGATACTAAAGCTTGCACTTATAGGGTAGCAAACACTAATGTTGCTCCTTAGTTGGGAGTTTAAGACAATACCTAGATGATATGAGTTATAGAATTATAAATCAAATAAGAGGTAATAATTATCACTCGTACTAGACAGTACCAAACCATGACCCTCCATCCCTTAAATATCCTAAAAATAGAGTCCATTCCCAAACTTGTAGGGAACTATGACTTGATATCTGACTTAACCAAAATATTCTCTCACATTTCCTTCTTAGATATACTCAAAAACTTGCCTGATCATCTATTAACCCTATTCAATTACCTTGAGTTAGGCACTTATATAGTGTTACCCCTCTTCCATAAGCCTAAATTAACCACATAGATTTGAACATGTTCCTATATAGTCAGGGATCACGTGAACCTAGTTACCTATTTGACTTGTGAATCTTCCCACCTAAATATAATTTATCTAGGAGGGGGTATCTTACCCTATTTATACAAGTATGTACCTATAATAACTGTGACAAGAGCCATGGTTGATGATAGAGTGACATTCAACATCATCCAATTTAATTTCTTGTAAAATCATGGTTATTAAAAAACTAATTATTCCATAATATTTAATAATCTCTAAGGTTATGATATCATAAAATACACTTCCATAAGAACCATTGTACTCCTAATCACTTTGGGCCCTAAAACATTCCTAACTAAATTTTACATTATAGACAAAGATACTAAGTAAAACATGATCTTATGATTCCCTTGGATACATCAGATGAAAGCTATTACCTCCAAATTGTTACAAAAAATTGATTATTACACCTAGGAAAGGTGTTATATCCCAATGAGATCCTATACCATTAGATATGTTACAAAATACCATGCACAAGTAGCCTAAGTTACACATCGACTATCACTTGTCTACTAATGAGGTTACAAAACCTCTACAATTATTTGATGTCACTAAACCCCTAAATCATAAGGTATTCATCCTAAATAAAGGAGAGGAATCCCCCCAAACCTTTATTAAATTTAAATTCTATGAGAAGGATATAGCCCTGACAAAAAATAACCCCCCAAATGGAACCCATCACTACTACCATGTTTTCCACCCTATCTACTACAAAAATCATCAACCTCATTGAGAAACATACTCCCCTAGTTCTTCCATTTTATATATGGTGGTGGGTGGGAACCTATGTATTCTATAGATATCATGGCCAAAAAAACCTTGAAGTTTTAGATTACCTACCCAACCTTTGTATGGTATAATTATCCAAAGATAATAAGGCCTCCCTACATAACAATCACACAAGGGCAAGTCCAAATCAAGATTCTACCCTTGTCACTTCAGAACCACTCTAGAGTATGATTGATGATCATGGTATGATGGGACCATATCTATTATTCATAATATTTAATCTATCAGGATCACTCCCTCTAGATATGTTGACCATCTTATGTCAGCCCATACCTAGCTACATTACTCTTCACATCATGAGTTCATCGATGATTGATCAAAATGCTTCCCCTCTCTCAATCACCTTAACACCCAAAGAGAGGATTACTAATATAGTGATAGAAAGCATATAAATAAACATTATAACTCATGATCACCCCTATATTCATAAAAAGGTACCCCTATCTCATATCATATAGGAAAGGGTACTCAAAAAATAACTCACCAAATTACTACAAGATTTTCCCCACATAATGATGGGTCAAATAGTGTTTCTCATTTCCTATCCATAGTATTTAAAGTTTCATGACTAATAACCCAACACATATTTCATTATAGCAAGATCCCAATTATGCTAGACTACTCTACACACCTTAATGAGACCCTCAATACACTATAATTCTCCCAACCTCAAAGAAAAAGGCAAACAAATAATCTTTAACATTCCCATAAGTAATCACTTACCTAAACCTAGAGTTAAAAAGGCAGAATTTTTATCTCTCAAAGGTTATTCCCTTCCTAAATTCACAACTCAAGGCCAATCTTAATTCACCTTTACAAAACCTCCCATTTATTTCACATGACACTCATTTCTTTCTTGAGCCTCAAAACCAAAGACCTAAGAAGGGATTACCCAACATATTTAACATCCATATGATAGAAATGTCAAAGAATGATGAGGCCTCCATTGAATCAACATTCCATTACCATCATCAGTATTTGACACTTAATCATGCTAAGATACGTAATGATTTAATTTTACCCACCTATCTTAGGCCACACACTTGAGATGTTTGTCCTCTCATGGTCATGCCCAGGCCCTAAAAAAGGTGCCACACCTTAATGATCAACACCATCATTATATACATTTATCCCCATGATCACCCAAGTGTTCTAAAAGTTAAACATCCTCCCCTCCCATAGAAGTAATCAATTTTAGACCATATCTTGATGAACCACCATGAGTTCACTATATAATAAAAATGGAAGATGAAAAAGTGACCATGTCTTACCACTAGTTCTATAATATACAATATTATCTTATAATATTCACTATGCTAAGAGAGAATCATGATGGGCATGTGTATGACTTATTAGAAACATCTATTCATGAATAATATAATTCCATGGTTAGGTGGTAGGAATTAGTTATTCCTCACCAATAATATTATGAGCTCCATGGTTATTCCATTAAGTGTCCAATTTATGTTAGGGACTTTATTCTTAGGTTTAATAGTTAGATTAATAATAAGGAATGAGAGGGTGATAAATTTAGACCCAACTATTTGGGCACCTACTTAGTAATAGAAGATTTTAATAATGAAGCTTATCAATTATACTCTTTGGAAGGTTAATAGTTAGGTATGTTTGTGAAATCTTCACATCTAAAACATTTATACATCTAGTTCTCACATATCACACCTTTCCCACTTGCATTACATTTTCATACATCATATGTCCATCAACATAGTAGAGGTGTTATTTTATGATTATTTAGTTCCTTAGTTGACATAATACATGAAATTTCAAAATGTCGCATATCAAATCTACCCATTATCATGTCTCTTTTCCACTCTATATAGTAGGCATTATTAAAACTAGTATGTTACATTGGTCTTTATGTTAGTTTTTACAAGTCGAGTACACCTATTTCCCTATATCTTCTTTCAAAACTTAAGAAAATACTAACTTATGGTGGAGTTTAAAAAACATGTGTATGATAGAGTCCACCCATTTAAATTTACTTTAGAAAATAGAAACATTAACATACCTAAAATAAAATAAATTCACCCACCTACCTTTGTCCTCAGTGATAAGCTCTCACATCTTACTGGTTGTGTGGGACCAATATTTCAAGTTTAAGGCCTTAAAACAAAGGGGGGGGGGGAGAGAGAGAGGCACTCCTATGAAAACCAAAAGCTTATGTAAGTAAAAAAATTAAAATTCCACATCTCTCACATTTTATAACCTTCAGTGTTGATCCCTCACATCTTAATAGTTATGTGGGGTTAGCATTATGGAGGGGTACCCTTACTTGCCTAAATCTAACCTTTGGTGATGAGCCTATGTGTCTTCCTAGTCACATGAGACTAAATGTAGGGGGTCACAAAGAATAGTTAAATATTAATTCAAAAGAACCAGTAAATTAAAAAGTGTCCAAGTAAAAATTTCCACAAAATAAGGTTGTCTATGTGTTTACATTTAAATAAAGTAACCTTTACTCATTTTAGCATTTTTGTTAGGGCAAGTTCTCCCTAAATGAATCCAATACCATTAGTATTTTACAATTTTGATAGGTACATATCCCCCTTTACTCATTATTATTAGGTCATCTTCATTTTCCTATGAAGTTTTGATTATGATTCATACCACATTTATCCCATTTTCCCCATTTTTCATCCCTCGCTACAAATTGGAAGTAATATATTGTGTGAACAAAGCAATTAAATAACCATCTACAAGATAAATATTAGAACATTTTTAGTCTCATATGTACATTTACCATAGTGGATCATTTGCATAAATTATGTTTCCACATACACATAAGCATTTTTTCCATAACAACATATCAAAAAAGGAGATGCACATATACATACATCATCACATATCTAGTCCAGTATAGTGCATAAATTAAGAAGCTAGTATGAAAATAAAATAGTTACATCATATAATGATCAATAAAAGATATTCTAAAACATCCATATATATATCATGTAAGATATCAAGTTTATAAAATAAATATGTCTAATACAAACACATCTATAGAGGGCCAATCTGCCTCAAGGCATCCAAAAAAGAATCAACATATACATTGATATGATGAAAATATCTATATATCATGTCTCAAAGGTTTGTCTTCCTCCTCTAGGAAGGTGTTGAGTGGAATAATATCAAGGATTATGGTTCTAATGACATCTCCTAATCATATCTCCTCTTATTACTTCTCCACTCTCTATTGGTCAGTGGCTAGGAGGGTGATTCTTGGTTAATCCTCCCTTTGATACATTCCTCCTCATACAATGACTAGATGCTCTATTACCTCTTCCTCTCACCATGGTATCCACTAGGTCCTCCACTCTGCTTGTCTTGGCCATTAGAATGATATTATTTGTCCTCAATATCATCATCATTATTAAAGCATGGTATTTTGGGACAAACATATCTGTGTGGCACCCGATCCTTACAAGAATCCTGGGATCTACCAACATATGGTCTCATGTCTAACTAGTGATAAACTAAAATAGATTAATCAAGGTATCCTTGATCTTCCTCCTTCATGTGCCCATAATATTAGCAACCATAAAGCACACAAAATAAATTAGATTTGGGTGGCATGAAAAAATCTAGCATATGCAAAAGTAGATAAATAACTAAAAGAATTAAAAATGAAAATTTTAATCATGAATGAACAAAATCAACAAATTTTACTTGGATCTCCCTCCTAGCACTCAAGATTAGAATCATAGTCCATAACCTCTTCCTCATCCACATCCAAATCCTCATTCAACTCAACATACTATTAGGGCTCACCCTCTACCTTTCCCTCTCCCTCTCCCTAAGTTTACTAATAATATGCATGGCTTAGTGGTGGTGATGTTAGTGGTAGACTCATTTATTGCTAACCAGATCTAACCTAACCTCTTCCTCTTTTAGGTGTCTATTGAGCTAATCAAGTGATAGGCACACCTATCAATAGTGGTTGCCATGCTATTCACCATAATCACATGTCCCTCACCTTATGAATCCACCTATACACAAATATATGGACATGAAGGTTGCTTGAATATGGCATACCAAACTATTGGGCACTAAATCCACTAGGTGTACCTTAACCTATAACAACTTGTATCAAACTTGCATAGCCCTAGTGGTTGTTGTAAGATATAACCCCTTAATAGCTTATTACCCTAACATGTATTAGTATTACATGGAAATGAAATTTACCACTATTAAAGATCCCACATTATGGGGAAAATCATGAAATGTGCCACATCTACCCATATAATTTCCCTAATATCCCTTGGTGCCCTTATCATCACCCCATTCTAGTGGGGGGTTATATTATAATAATCCTAACCCATAATGATGGTTGGGTGGCTAATAAAAAGGGCTCACAAGTGGCCACATAGTATAAATCCATGCCAAAATCTATATACAAATGTAGTGAGCCCTTCTCTCCTCTATACATCAAATAATCAATGACCAAGTATATAATAACTTATCATTACCCTTGCCACACACTAGTAGGAGGTAAGGATTTTGATTATAGCCTTACTGAGTTGGGGATCACTGATCCCTCAACCTAAAAAATACTCACACCACACTTTACACCCATATTGGGTACATCAACATCTCAAAAATACTATGCCCAACTATGGGCCTGATGATAATTGTGAACATCATGGATAAACATTAATCTCCTAGTTATGGGGAAAAAAATAATACTATACACATCTATGAGATTCATTATCTCCTCTCCTAGGTCCTATGGGAACACAAATTTATTTTTGTTAGGTTACCAATAGGTCAATAAGTCACATAATAATTGACTAGAGTAAGGGGTGATCCCTGCTAATGTGATATGAAGTATCCCCACTCAGTTAATTAGTTCCAACGCATCAAATATCAAAAGTGATAGGACTTGAGGGAACCACTCCTAATCTTAGGCTTTACTTCATCAGATATAGGCCACCTAAAATAATAAAATAGACCCTATGTTAGCAAAGAATTTAATTTCATAGTCTAAATAAGTCAAAGATATTCATGTTCCTCTAACATTGCAAAATTGCCCTTATTTATAGGTGGCAATTATGAAATTTCCCTAAGGCAATGAAGTAACCACTTGATCAAATAAAGGTGGTGACACTTTAACTCCCACATGATATTTGTGAACCCACCATGGTAATTATGAAAGTACCATCTACAAAATCTTATTCTTCTATAACCTAAGAGTCAATTCTACCAACCACCCATAATTTTTCTTAAAACCTGCAAAACCCACTAAAAATAACCTAAATTCTCAAAAATCATAAAAATTTATAACCTACCATCCCTAACAATGATCACAAAGTAATTTTTAAAAAATTTTATTAGATTTCAACCACATTTTGAACAAATTTTCAAATTTGGAGCAAAAATGAAAAGTTAACAAAATTTGGCATGATTTTGCCTGGATACACCTTAGGCTAGTAAATTTTCCATCATCTCATCACTCTATTTTTGATGACTACTTTTGTGCCCAAAATGATCGCTATAAATCCAAAGCTCAAAAATCTTCCTCAATTCAAATCACATAAATGAATTGTTTTTGGTAAGTTTTTGAATATATTGGGCCCCAAATTAGCTATTTTAATTCAAAAGTTTTCCATTTGTAGCATAATATTTCATATTATTATTTATTCTCATGTATATGTGTTAGTTTTCCTTGATATTATAGATCAATGATTTATTAATAATGTTATAACAATATTTCTATCTTTTGTAACATAGTTTACAAATTTTTAGGTATATATGGCTTAACACTAGGGTCAATCCCTTGATAGGATATTCTAGGTAGTATGATATTCCCTACATGTATGGTACGTACTCTTTTCATATTTCAATTAGATAGCCTAATTTTGTTTTTATTTCAGACTACACTTGAATCTCATCTTCCATATATAGGTTGCACAGAGTCATGGTAGGCTTCATTCCTCTATTGAGGTAATTATTTATGACATTTCATTTCCTTTATACATGCCTTACTCATGAATACACCTTGTCAATTCATGACAAGGTTCCCTCCTAATGGGGTAATTTATATTCACCCAAAATTTACATGATTCAAAATTTTTGATAACCCTTTTTGTGCTCCACAGGGAACTCTCTAGCTCTATTCCCTCCTTATGCTTCCCTACATCTCTTTTGATCCCTTTTGGTCCAATTAAAATTTTACCTTCCCATGTCATTTTTGAATTATCTCAAAAACAAACCTTGTATAATAAAACCACTACCCTAGGTGACAAAATCACCCCTCTAGATTATAAAACTTCCCCTCATGTGGCACAAGCCATTGTGCTTATGTAATATAGGAGGTATTTCTGACATAAGAAGGTGATTTTACATTTAAAAAAAATGGAATTGAAATAATATATGAAATTTTTGTCACCTTAGGTGGTAGTTTTACAAATGTCCACTTCAAAAGCAATGGTTCTATCATAGTAAGAATGTCTTTCAAAATCAGCTCCCATAACTTTATTTTTCACAACTAGCTTCAAATTTCTTATTCTCATCACCTTGTGTTCACTCCAATAATTCCTATCTCACTAACTCTCTTAATTTTAGTCTTCTCTATTTCATCTCAAGTTGAACTCACTATCACACTTATTTAAAATCTTCCATGCAAACTCCATTATCTTCCTACACAAAGGTAAATTTTAGCCTAATTTAAGATCAAAAAATTGCCATTAGAAGTTGATATTGAGAAAATTTTATAGACACAACCCTACTAAAATTTCCATAAGATTCAATATCTATTATTTTCAATTCAACTACATAGTTTCAAATCAAGAAGTATTTATAGTGAAATCAACTCAGACTTTGCAATCCAAGGCATTAGCAAACCTCAGTTGATTTTCTCTTTATTTGTGGATTATTCCCCCCTTTCTCATCTTGTCTTAGAGTTTATTTATCCACAAACTAGATTTTTTCCAATTTTTTTTCAAGAGTACAAGGAATTAACATGTTGAGGATTCTCTTATCAACACACTACATGCACTTTAGTTGATTTATTCTAAAATCAGGTTGGGCTTTCTTTTAGTTTTTAGTATTTTGTTTTATTTTTTTAGATTAGATTAGTATATATTGTTATTTTTATTATATTATTTTTACACATAATATAAAATAAACAAATTTGATAGTGAAATAGATCCAATTGTTTTCATTTATCTTTACTACAAAAACAAAGTTTATTTAGGTTTATTCTTATATTTAAAAAAATTAGTTTATTTTAAAATGAAAAATACACTTATTTAATAATCATAAAAAATACCCTAACAAATCTCTATTTCCAGCCAACACAAGTTCTCTTTTCAATATCTAAACAAGTCCTTTGTATTCTAAACAACCATCTAGGCAAATGTAGGAAACATAGATAACCATAGGTGCATACTTAAGAGTGTTATTTTACTAGTCCTATTCATTGTAAAGAGTTAAATACATTATAATTTCCCAATCTTAAAGTATAAAATCATAATTTTTATCTCTTATTCCTACTTTATAAACATGTTCAAAAGGTTTGTTTGTGACAAATTAGAAAGGTTAAAAAGCTAGCTTAGCTTGTTTGTGAATAAGAAAACTAGTGTAAAATGTTTTGTTTATACTATTCTAGATTAGATATCCTCTCACATTTATTTCATACATACATTTAATTTACATATTTAGCTTACTTCACATAAAATATTCAAAACAAACAAAAACATTTCATCTAGTTTGTATATAAGTGGAGCTAAGAAAAATCAACTTCCTACATGATACCATAGGTTTCTTCTCTCTTATATTACATGAATATAAAACATTTAAAAGGATTAAAATAATAGTTTTAATTTCATTTGTTTCAAACTTTTTATTCTTTCACTTTCAACACTTTATTTTTAATAAGCAAGTATTCATTTGTAAAAAATCAAGGAAATCCCAAAAAATCAACAAAACAAAACAAAACAAAAACAATGCCAAAAGACTTACTATTTCATGTAATCCTTACCAATATGTTAAAATAAATATATCTACCATAAAAATTTTCCATATGCACAACAAAACACATACCAAGCCTTGCTTTAACATTCTATAAAATATACTTTATAAGACATTCACTAAACAAACTCATACACTTTTCCATGGCTTCTGCATAGTCTTTTTTAGATGACCCTTCTTGAGACACTAGGTTTTGTCTAGCATGCTATATTCCCTAGTGTTAGAGCACCTAGTCCCACCATCATCACATAGTCTGATATTAACATTGAGTTGAGATGTGAGTTCTTTTGATCCACTCTAATTCTCCATCTAATTGTAGATCTTTATCCACCTTATAATAATAATCACATGTCCTTGATCCACTTATCATTATTCTCCCAAAAAATATGAGATAAAAATATAACATCATCTAAGCTTAGTCACCCATCTATCCCATTTTATTCTCATTAGGTCTAGCCTTGTATTATATCATTCACACTTAGTGGATGACATTGGATGGGTAGATTCAACTCGATAGAATATTCCATGAGTCATTCAACCCAATCTCCCTCACTTCCCTAAGTCTAGCATTGGCCAAGAAATATGCCATCTTATGATTTTAGAGACCAAAGTGCCTTGGAGATCTAGCTCTACAAAAATTAACTCTCTTAATGAGGATCAAGATTTTGTTGAGGTCTTTTGGTTCCACCAAGAGAACCCATTTACACCACCTATTCCAAATCTTGTTCTACCCAATAATTTATGAAACCCCTTGCCCATACATTACATTAGCTTCTTGAGTGAGACCTTAGGGACTTGAGTTCACAGATAAGCATGTGTTAATTTATGTGCAAAAAAGTTCCTTCTAAGAATGGTCTTGTAAATTATTGTTAAATATTTTATAGTTATAGTGATCACCAAGTTATGAACTTGATTCATTGTGAGGATCAACAAATATAATCTTTTGGTCATCATTAAGGTCTTGGATCTTATGCTTCAAGGTAAAACATATATTCATAGAATGTCCTAGTCCATGGTGATAATCATAATAAACATTTTAATTATATCCTTTGGGTAGAGGTATATTCATATAAACCTCTATAATATGATAGAGAGATATAAGATGAAACACTATCAACTATGGAATTAATGAGGTGTGATACTCATGTAAGTGTGTAAATTATCTCTTAAGTATAATAGATATGATAAAATGATTAGGCTAGTATGAAATTATTTTAACCATTGTGATTTCTTCCTTTTTAGGCTCATTAGGTTTTACCTTGTAACTTAGTTTGATTATAAACTTGGTATTGGATGTACATGTAATTGGTGTGTTTTCAACATACTTGAAATTATTCAATGAAATAAACTTCATTTCATGGTCCTACACAACATGGCATAAGTTATAAAAATATTTAAACTAATTAAAAATAATGGAATCATGTAAAAGAGAAAGCAAAATTTTATTGAATATGTCTTGTAAATTTTTATCTACTATAGGATTAATCATTTTAGCCAACATTATCTTATATCTCAAGATATATTGATTTATTAGTTCATTTGTTCCTTATTTTATTTTTGAAATTTGTGCATTAGATTGTTTTTTAGAAATATTAATTGAAAATTCTGCTAAAAACTAATCTATAGGAGGTTTTAATATTTCGTGTATTGGAGAAATAATTCATAGAACCACCTTAAATCATAGTCCTTGAGGCTTCTTAGAAATAATTTGGCTAAAATATTATCATTGGAGGCATAGTCAGGACATGACACATAAAAGGTTTGAAGATGTTATTCAACGCCACCCTTTCCATTATAAAATGTGAAATTAGATGTAGCAAAACTAGTTGGCATAGGGTGCAAATAAATCTCAAGTGAAAGAGGGTTATGCAACACATCTTTGGAATCAATAACATATGGAGACTTTAAATCATTTTATTAAATATTTGAAACCTTGTCCTCCGTGGTATTTATAACTTGAAGGAGTGTTTAAACTATAGACCCATTGGCATTTAAATTATCAATTTAAGTAGTCACCAAAGGGAATGTAAACATGGTTTGAGTAATAATAGGCATTAAAGCTAGTATTTGAGTTGAAATAATTTGCTTTTCAATGGTATATGTAGAAACAATAGTTTCAAGAAAAAAAATGATGGAAGACATAATATATGCCTCCATTAGATGTAGTTGGATTTATTGGTATGGAATCCATTGTACTACCTTTTAAGGACTCACCATCATTAGGTTAAGGAACCTTAGTTTTATCATTTTTACTTATTTAATCTCTTATAACATACAAAAATGCTTCCATTAAGCTCATGTTATTATTGAGATGAGTAATCAATGCTTCTTTATCTTCCATTTGGAGTAAATTTTTGCATTAATATCTTCCATTATTTTATAAATTAAAAATTAAAAATTTATAACAAAGTACAATAATTAGGAAAAACTAGAAAATCCTAATTTTCATAGGTTTGATGTTTAAAGATCAGGTTCACCAAATTTTTAACCCTAAATTAGATAAATAATCTACATGGGTAGATAAAGATAATAATATAGAATTGAAAATGCACAAAAGTGATGATTATATCTTTAAAAGGATAATTGGGTGCTAAACTTAGATATAAACATATACTAAATTTATTAAATTGAGATAAGATAAAAATAATAAGTACCATTATACTAGGTATGGAAATGAAAAACAAGTAATATACTTAGCTTGTTCAGATGTTACTGCAGTATTGGATTTGGAATAGTTAGAAAGTAGATTGGAAAAATATTCTAGAATAATCATCATATTCTATATTGAGTGCTTTTAGATCACATACAATAACATCATCTTAGGATGGTTACATCAATTCTATTGTCTAAACTTGATGCAAGTGTCCTATATAAAATACCTATTGGAAAAGGATGTGACCATATAATTATTTTTCATAGTAGATGAAGATTATATGGAATCCATTGTATATCTCTGATGTAATGGTATCTCAAGTACTAGCTACATAGTAAAGGGGATTGCATTTTGGTTACCTTTTTTGGTGTATTAACCTTAGTAGGTTTCATAGTTAGTTTCTAAGGTATAAGTTTATTTTATTCAAGAGGATAATCATATGGGATTAATAAACTATAATTACCCAATTGGCATGAAAGTATTTAACACACCCATACACTGTTTAAGGTACTAATTAAAGTGTATGTATCTAACGTCTTATTAATAACATATCAAATATGATTATAGAAGTTATAAATGAAAATTTAGTAACCACATATGTGGGACTAACTTGCAAAGGTAGCTCAATCTTATCAAGAACATTATTGTAGGTCACATCGAATGCTCTAATGGATCTAGTAGAAGGATGAAAATCATGATGAGTATAATCCATATGCATAAGTAATACCATGGTGTAAACATTATTACCTTAACCATTATCAATCATAATAATATGTATATGGTGTTCATCAAGGCATGATCAAATGAATAAATAATAAATATTAGAGTCATCATCCTTGATTACTCTATCATTGAAATAAATAGAATGTATTTGATCCCTAAGAGGTTTATGTCATGTATAAGACCAATAATCCCATGTAATGGGTTCCCATAATGTGATAGAGGAGGATGTGCATTATATGCCATTTTCACTTCTGGTTCCTTATTTGAATGGTCTTGCAAAGGATTGTTAAATATTTTCTATTTCTAGTGATAACTATGTTGTGAATTAGATTCCTTGGGGGGATCATTAAATGAAATATTTTGGTCATCAATAAGGTATTGGTTCTTATGCTTCAAAGTAAAACATATATTCATATAATGTCTTAGTCCCTAATAATAATCACAATAAGAATTTTCATCATATATTTTGGGTATAGGTCTATTCATATCAACCTTTATAGGATAAGGGAGGTATAATTTGTAAATTTATTAAATTTTGGACTAATGAGAGGTGAGACTCAAGGAAGTGTGTAGGTGCATTAGATAGGATAAGTCAATTAGGCTACTATGAAACTATGTTAAACATGGTAGTTGTTTCCTTTTTAGGTTTATGAGGTTTTACCTTATAATTTGGTTTGATTGTAAACTTGGTACTAGATGTAGATGTAGTTGGTGCTTTTTTTTACATACTTGAGCTTATTCAATGAAATAATCTTCATTTCATGGTCCTATATAACATGACATAAGTCATAAAAATATTTGAACTACTTGAAAACAATAGACTAATATATGTCTCCACTAGATGTAGGTGAATTTATTGGTATAGAACCAATTTTAGTACCTTCAAAGGACTCACCATCACTAGGTTAAAGAGCCTTAGTTTTATCATGTTTACTTATTTCATCTCTCATAACGTAAAAAAATGCATTCATTAAGTTCTTGTTATTATTGAGATAAGTAATTGTCTATCCCTAATTTGGATATGGATCCTATTTTAATGGTTAGGGTAAAGGATATATAAATGATAGGGAACAAGGGTGAATGTTATATCTATAATAGGCTAATTAAAAGGGCTAAACTTAGATTTACCACATGCTAAATTTATTAAATTGAGATAGGTTACTAATGGAAAGTATAACTATGCTAGATATACAAATGACATAAAATAAATAAATTTGATATTTTTGATGTTAATAAATTATTGGATCAGGTACCAATAGGAAGTAGGCAAGGATGCTATTCTAGATCAATTTTTAGATTCTAGATCTAGTGCCTCTAACTTTCTAGATAGTTACATCATCCTGATAATTACATAATCCTAGGATAGTTGTGTTGACACTCATGTGTGGGTTAGATGCTAGTGTCTTGTATAGAATGCTTAATGAAATAAAATGTGAACACTTAGATGCTTTTGGGTTTGTATTTACCTTCTCTCTAGTATATTTAGATATGGGTCATGGACTGTCACTCCTAGTGAAATGGTAGAACCCTAGCTTTACATCTTCAATGTGACCTTAAAGGAAAATGGGTTAGTGGGCACACAATGTTGAGCTGACCTACAACGACCCCATTATCAAAGGGCACTACCTACATATCCAATACTCTAGAAGAAGGCCTCAAAATCATGTAGTTATACCCTATATGTTGTTTTGTGTGTGAATCATGTAATGTGTAAATCAAGTAAAATAATGATCTAGCTTGTAAATTGGAAAATATGACCTTATGATTGATCCTTTATTACTTCAGACCTATAGCTAGATTTTTCCTTTGACTGGTATTAGAATAGGAAATATTTTGGTTACTTATGTTCTTCTTAAGTGTTCTTTTGGTCTTATTTCTAAGTGAATAATGAGAGAGGGTTAATATTGTATTAATACCAATCTTATTAGTAAATAAATCACATTAAAGAAATTAGGCTAACCATTATGATGAATTTATAAATTTATATGAATTTATGGCACTAAAATCTGCATCAGGTTAGGACAGTAATGTTGACACTATTATCTGATATAGATGTAAGTGCATAGGGAGAAGGAGAGAAAACTAAGCTCAAAACTTATAGAGGTATAATATAACTACATTTTAGGCATTATGGGAAAGATGGGATATATGTGTCATCAATATAAGGCTAGTTAGACTAAGAGATAGGCCAAGGGGCACACGATAAAGTAGAAGGGAGGCTTACATAAACAAGGCATGTGTAAAACTAATAAGAATATCCAAGGTCATGAGTTTTGTTAAGTGTACAAGACTGAGATGCTATATAATCACAAAATATCATGTATAGTAATGAATACTTCTTTATCTTCCATTTGGAATCACTTTTTTATATTAATATTTTTAATTTATTCATAAATGAAAAATTAAAATTTGTAACAAAGTACAAAAATTAGGAAAAATTAGAAAACTCTAATTTTCCTAGGGTTTGATGTTCAAGGATCGAGTTCCCCAAATATTTAAACCTAAGTTGGATAAGGAATATTACTTAAGTATATAGGGTTAATAATATAGAAATTGCAATGCATGAGGGTGATGATTAGATCTATAGTAGGCCAATTGGGTGTCTAATTTAGATATAAAAATATACCAAATTTTCTAAACTAAGATAAGTTAAAAATAATAATTACTACTATGCTAGGTATGGAAATGATAAATAAGTAAAATACTTGGTTTTTCTAATGATAATGTAGTACTAGATCTAGAATAGGTAGAAAGTAGACTGGAATAATAATCTAGAATGGTCATGAGATTTTATATTGAGTTTTTTTGGAGTTGTAGACACTAACATCATCATGGGATGGTTACATCAATCTACTATCTGAACTTGATACAAGTGTACTATATAGAATACATGCTAGAAAAGGATGTAACCACCTAGATACTTCTAGTTTTGACTTCACCTTTGATATGATACATTAAAATTTGCTTCATGGACTATCACTCCTCATTATTTTTCAAAACATTAGTTCTTCATCTTTGTAGTAACCATGGGGAAAAATGGGTAAGTGGGCACACAATATCAAGCTAACCCTAAATACCCCTATGTCAATGAGTGATGTCTACATAAACAATACTCCAAAGAGGACTCAAACTAATGTAGTTCTCCCCTACATGTTAGATTGTGTGTATATAATGAAATATGTGAAAAATAAGTACAATAATGACCTAGCTTGTAAATTGGCAAATCATGATCTTGGGATTCTCCTTCAATAATTCATACCTATATATGTATTATCCTTATGATTGATATAGAAATATGAAAGCTTTGTTAAATTGAATGCTTTTGATTAGTTTCCTTTATATTTTTTGGTATTTTTTAGGTGAGGAATGAATGAGGGTTGATATTATATTTATATCAATCCCTTTGGAGAAGTAACTCATATTAAATTAATTAGGTCAACCATTAATATAAATTTCATTTGAAAATTGGATGAATGGACAGTTACATTAGAGGACACTAGCATCGATGTAGGTGTCTATCCCAAATGTTAATGTTTAGGTTGAAATAAAATAGGTATATACTTAGAACTTACATAAGTGGAAGATAAATAGGTTTTAAGCATTCTAGTCAAGATAAAATGTATGGGCCATCAACATAATAATTGTTAGACTAAAATATAGGCCAAACAGGCACATGATAAGTTAAATGTGAGACTTTATAAAGCGAGAAAGGTCCAAAATTGAGAGGAACAACCAAGGTCTAGTTTTTCCATGTGTACAAGATTAAGGTGCTATGTAACACATGAAGTAGTTTCTACATTTGACCCACTTTAATATAATAATGAAATTACTAGTTTACAAGAAAGGAATGTGTACCTAGGTGTGTATAACACACCTTACCTTTGTTGGAGTTCAATTTGAGATATTTTTTAGTAACTAACCAACAAACAAGATCATATTATAGTACACAATCAATGCATGTAATATGGAATTTGAAAGTATTAAAAAGATTGAAATTAGAAGAGTAAAGTTTAAGAGTATACCTTTGTATTAATGTAACTTCTTTCCAATTATCAAGTTTATTTGAAATATCTATCATTATAAAGCTCTAAAATAGAGATTAGGAAAAATATATATACATATAGAAAGTGAATATATCTAAGGAGATAGATAAATAGAGAGATATGAAGGCACATGTCCCTAACCTTGGAGATAAAAGGTGAGTTTTCACTCATTAATTGAGATTAACTCAACCATGTAACCCAATAATACTTGTAACTTGGTGACCATGAGTTAACAAAGTCAACTCATACTATAAAATTGGTGAGGCTAGATGATACAATCAATTCCAACCTAAAAACTTGGAAATATTAAATGATTTAATCACCACAACCATACCAAAAATGAACCAACTACTATAGTAGATTGACTTAATATAGTCCATAAAATTACATCCTAGGTATCAATAAATAAAATTAAATATTAGTGGGTGATGATAGTACCTAATTATGTTTTAAAATTTAGAGATGATTTATTTTTTTAAATATTAGGTAAACATTTCATAACATATGCACCTTAGATATGTTTCATGCTAAAATTATGTATAAAAATGGTACCAATGTATAAAAATCTACCACAACTATGAATCTAAATTATATAACAATGTGCTTTGGATAATTTGTAAACTGTGTAAATGTGGATAAAATTCTTCCATAACATGCCCCCACTATATATGGAGAAATATTAAATAAGTTCTAATGTGGTGGAAATGTTCCCAAAACATGGCCCCACTATAATATGGATATGTTGAATACTAAATAAGTGTGGAGAACATGCTTCCAAAGCATGCCCCCACTAAATTTAAAAACTATGAATATGTGGAAGCCACACCTATATGACATGCCCCCACTGAATCTAAAATTGTGAATGTGTAGAATCCATGCCTATATGACATGCCCCCAATGAATCTAAAAACTTATATAAATATTGAGTATTGAATGAGTGTGGAGAACATGCTTCCAAATAATTCCCTCACTAGATCCAAAAACTATGCCAAATGTGGAGAATGTGCCTCATAAAATTCCCCCTTGAGGTGATGTAAGAATATAAATTGTTATTTACCTCACCTCTAAAGGATAAGACAATAATATAATATATGAATGTAACCATGTACCATATATAATAAAATGTCTAGGTAAATGTAGCTTTGAGACACTTAGAACAATGTGATCACATGAAGGCCTAAGATATATGATAAAGATCATGACAATGTCTAGATAGTAATATTTCAATATCAACAGACAAATCAATCACACATACAAGAGCACTCAAAATCAAGTTAAAAGGCAATGGTCTAAGAAGACTATAAATAAGGGGCATGTTCAAATGTCTCACAATCGAAGGGACATGACTTAGTAAAATGTCCATAATAGGAAAGATGACGTATTCAAATGTCCAAAAAACAAATAATGACATATTAAAATTTCAAAGAAATCACACATAGGTATGAGGGATGTAAACAAAGGAGAATTTCAAATGCTTGAATAAATTAGGGAATAATTAGGCAAGACACTCAAGGAGTGCATAAAGGAAATCATAAACAACCAACATAAACATTTCATTGTAGCCCATGGACCAAATATGTTAATAAAAAATGTCAAGTGCATAACATATCAAGTACCTTTTGTAATATATAATAATGGATAAAGGTATGTGTAAGTACATATATTATCTCAAAACATGGTAATATATAGTGACCATAGAATGATATAACATGTGAGTATCATGATAATATAGGTGGATACCCCCAATATCCATATGACATGAAAAGATGAAAGGCCAACATATAAAATAAGAATAGATCATGTATCTGTGTATGCCTGTATCACACTCAATTAGAAGCATGAAACACATGTGTATGTATAATTACATTATATTTCATCTATCAACATGGAACTAATGCTTAGATGCCAAGGAACCAATAGAACATGTAGGTGCCGAAAATGTTTTTATAATTTTTAATGTTTTTGAGTTTTTTGGTATTTTTGAAATGTGGAAGGGAAAGGATATATTATTATCCCATAAAAATTGTGATAATAGATATCTCTCAACTTTAAACTTGGTTTAATAATATGGTGGTGTTGTTGAGGAGTATGTATAAGTGCAATATCTATTATTATAGTGTTTGTTATGCTCTGCATATGTAAAATATAACTTTATAGTATTGGATAAATAGTAGGAGTAATAGGGATATGGGTTAATGAGACCCATCATTGAGTACTTAGATGGATTTTTGGAATATTAGTAATATTAAGATGTGTATGTGCTCTTGATATTTTAACATGGTGTGTAATAGATGAGGATTCAATGGAATCCATTGTATGTCTCTGATTAATGGGATCTCAATTACTAGCCACCTAATAAAGGGGATTGCATGTTATTTACCATTTTTTGGTGGATTAACCTTTGTAAGTTTGATATTTAGATGCTTGGGTATAATTTTCTATTGTTCAAGAAGATGTTCATATGGGATTCCACAAAATATAATTACATGATTGGAATGCATGTATTTAACACACCCATGCATTATATAAGGTATTACTTGAAGTGTATGGATCCAAGGTCTTTCCAATAACATATCAAACATGTTCATGGAAGGTATAAATGAAAAGGTAGTAACCAAAAATGTGGGACTGATCTATAAAGGTAGGTCAATCTCACCAAGAACCTTATGGGAGGTCCCATCGAATGCTCTAAATAATCTAGTAGAAGGATGAAAATTGTGATGACTATAACCCTAATGAATAAGTAATGTCATGGTGAAAATGTTAGTGCTTTCACTATTATAAATAATAAAATTATGTATAGGGTGTTCATAAAGGCATGCTTGAATGAAGAAAGAATGAAGATCAAATTCATCATCCTTAATCTTATTTTCATATAAATAAATAGAAGGTCACTAAACCCTAGGATGTGTATATCACATATAAGTACCAATAGTCCCATATAATGGGTGCCCATAACATGATGAAATAGGATGTCATTATATTCCATTTGCACTTTTGGTTCTTTATTAGAATAGTTTTGAAAAGGATTATTAAATATTTTATGTTTTTAGTGATCACTAGGTTATGAACCTAATTCCTTGGGAGGATCATCAAATGTAATATTTTAGTCATCAATATGGTCTTGATCTTATGATTTAAGGTAAAACATCTATTCATATAATGTCTTGGTCCTTGGTGATAATCATAACAAACATTTTCATCATATCCTTTGGGTAGAGGTATATTCATATCAACTTCTATAGAATGATGAACAAATATAAGTTGAAACTCTATTAGCCTTGGGAGTAATGATGCACGAGACTCAGGTAAGTGTGTAAATTATATCTTTGGTGCATTAGATAAGACAAGTAGATTAGGCTACTGTGAAACTTTATTTAACATAGTGATTGCTTCCTTTTTAGGTTCATGAGGTTTTACTTTATAGCCTATTTTAATTATAAACTTGGTACTAGATGTAGATGCATCTAATGTGTTTGTTACATACTTGAGATTATTTAATGAAATATCTTTATTTCATGGTCCCACACAACATAAGTCATAAAATTAATTAAAATAATTGTAAACAAAGGAATCATGTAAAGGAGCAAGAAAATTTTTATTGAATATGTCTTATAACTCTTTATCTACAATAAGATTGGTTATTTTAGCAAACATTATCTTATATCTCAAGACATGTTATGCCCTTAACCATTGGAATGTCTACGGATATGTGTAGTTGACTTGTGGCTTGCATAACCCTTTTGCATAATATTTTACATTTAACTATGCACTCATATGCTTATTAGGTTAGACTATGGGTTTTCCATGGCCTTGGTAGACTATAAATAGGAGGTAGTGTTAGTTGTTCATCATCATATCAAGTATTCATTTCTTATTGCAAGCATTTGGGAGGTTTCCCCCTCAAAGTGGCTTATCTATTATTCAAATTTTATGCTATATTTCCATATCATTGTGACATATTATTGTTATTATACTTATTTGATGTATTAATATCATTACAAGTGGTATCAAAGTGTCGATTTGGGTCATAATTAGGTTAAAGACACTAGATCTTAGAATTTGGTTATATATCACAAATGGTTAAGAATTTATCTATAATTGTTTTACTAGAGGTGAGAAATAATCAAAGTAATCTTCCATTAAAATTTTATCTCATTTGGATATGTTTTTTCAAAATTTATCACCATTTTAGGGTTTTTCATAAATTCACTCCATAGCTTGCAATCTATAGAAATTTTCAAATATATTTATAGTTTTGTAAAGCTTGGAAAAAAATAGTTTTGGTCTATTATTTGATATTTGTGATTTAAGGCTGACATATTTATAAAACTTTGTTGTCAAAATTACGTCAATAGGGAAAAATAAGGTTCACCATCAAGCCTTCTTATGGCTGGTCCTAACACTCATAGATGGGGGAAAGCGAAAGACACCTAAAAAAACTCCTTTAGGGGATGACATGGAGTTTGAAACATTTGATATGATGTCTTTAGAGATGATTTCTCAAATTCAATCAAATCTACATGGCCTAATGTAGAAGGATGTGAAAGTCCAAACTCAAATGTCAGTAATGTAAGAGGAGCTTAATGGTGTGATAAATAAATTTCATCAAATCACATCACAACTAGATACCATTTCATCTCATATGTACACTAAACAACCCTCCACTTTTTCATGCTAGTCCTCCTCCTCTCAACACTGACACTACCAATATAGGGGTGAAACTGATGTTTCTAAAAGTGAACTTGTGCAAATCTGATGGTAAGGATCCACTCACTTAGATCACTCAAGTTGAAATATATTTTATCTACAACAAAATCTTAGCTCTAAAAAGTTAGTCATGACATTTATGTATCTATAACTTAAGACATTCATTTGGTATCATTGGTTGTTAAATGGTCAGTATTCTCTAATGAATTGATGTCTCACTATTAGGATAATGTTTTTGAAAACTACTTCAACTAATTAACCAAACTATGAGAAATAAGAATAGAGAAGGATTATATTCATCAGTTTTAGAATCTAACCTTATATATGTAGGACATCATTGAGTAAAATCTAACTGACCTTTTTCTAGGTGCACTAAAAGATAGTATTCAATTAAAAGTTCACATGTTTAATCCCACAGCTATATTTGAAGATATAGTATGGTAAATGGAAGAAAAAGATATGATCAAATATCATCCTTTCACTACTATCTAATATTTGATCTTCCCAACTACATCACTACCCCAACCTACTAGATTGACACCATAACAAATTAAAGAGAAATGTGCCAAAGGGTTGTGTTATGGTTACAATAACAAATGGAGTAAAGGTAATTGATGTGCTGAAAATAAGTTATTCTACATCGAAGGGGCCAATGAGGATGAATAATATAAGGAGGCATCTGGTGAGGGCTTTTAAGGACTCAAGGATAAAATTATAGATTATCAAATTTCTATCTCCTACCATGCTTTTATAAGCATTTATACTCCTCTAATTCTTAAGGTGGTGGGTTTCCTTAAGAAATAGAAGTTCATGATGTTGATTGACTTAGGAATTACACACAATTTCATCAATAGTAATTTGTCTACTCATTTAAATTATTTCATTTACCTAGCCTCAGAATTTAAAGTCATGATTGTAGATGGTGGTATAATTAATTATTATGGAAAATGTCATAGTATTAAGTTAGCAATGGGGAACTATCTACTATATTATCCTATGTTCACTATTTATGTGGGTGGTAATGACATTTTTTTGGTATTATAATGGCTCACCACAATGGGTACTATTGAGATAAATTTCTAAGAACTATTCATGCACTTTCATTTTGAAGACAAGCTAGTAGACCTATAGGGATTAAGATTTAAATCTCCATAAGTGGTTAGTTCACATTAGATGAACAAGATGATAAAGAAAGGTTATAAAAAAATTGTGGCATGCTTATTTTCTATTGATGTTAAAAAAACGAGTCTACCCATCCTGATCTACAACAAATATTAGATGAACATTAAGTTGTTTTTGGCCCCATGCCAAAAGGTCTTCCTCCTTTCTATACCCATGACCATTCCATTAGAATCATTCATGTAAATATGCTTCAAAAAATCATACCATAAAGATATCCTTATTCCCAAAAGAGTGAAATTTAAAAAATGGTACAAGAGTTTTTGAGGCAACAACCATTCACCATATCCAAAGTGAATATTCTTCTCCAGTAGTCATGGTGTAAAATAAGAATGAAACTTGGAGGATGTGCCTAGATTACAAAGATCTCAACAAGTTCACTATCAAAG
The DNA here is from genome assembly GCA_037957365.1 of Torreya grandis. Lineage (NCBI taxonomy): Eukaryota > Viridiplantae > Streptophyta > Pinopsida > Cupressales > Taxaceae > Torreya > Torreya grandis. The sequence goes on from JARHVA010003956.1 coordinate 1,014,927, forward strand.
ATAAGTATCTAATTCCTATAATTGATGATTTTTTATATGAATTACATGATGCTATTTATTTTACCCATTAGATCTTCACTCTGGGTATCATCAAATCTATAACCATAAGGAGGATATTACTAAAATAACTTTCTGTACTCATGAAGTCCATTATGAATTTTTGGCCATGCCTTTTGGTCTTACCAATGCACCATACACATTTTAGAGTTTAATAAATATAGTTTTTAGGCCATTTTTGAGAAATTTTTTACTTGTGCTTTTTGATGACATCTTTATTTATTGTAAAAATTATGAAGAACACTTGTAGCATGTGAAATAGGTACTCTCAATTCTTGAGTAACATTAGTTATATGATAAACCATCCAAATTCAATTTTAGAGTTCAAAAAGTGGAATATGTGGGTAATATATATAACATGAGGGAGTAAAAGTTGATCCTAAAAAAATCCAATCCATAATGGAGTGGTAGATTTCAAAGACACTCAAGCAATTAAGGGGATTTTTGGGGTTAACTAGTTACTATCATAGGTTTGTCAAACATTATGGTAGTATTTCAACATTTATCACTTATTTATTGAATAAATACTCCTTATCGTGGATGGATACAACTACCAAGGCATTTTAATAGCTTAAAATGGATTTATGCACCACTCTAATATTGGCTACTCCATATTTTTATAAAACTTTTATGGTTGAATGTGATGCATCTAGATATGGTATGGGTAAAGTAATTATGAAAGAGGGTAGGCTCATTTACTTTTAAATTTTTCAATTAAAGGGTAAAAATCAGCTCAAAACCCATCTATGAGAAAGATATGATGACTATTCTACATGTAGTCAATGAAGACCTTATCTATTGGGTCATCACTTTCAAGTAAAGATTTATCATGATAGCCTTAAATATTTTTTGGAACAATGGTTACCCTTTGAAGAACAACAAAAAATAGGTGAAAAAAATGTTAGTATTTTATTTTAAAATAGTATAAAAGAAAGGAAAATAAAATGTGGTGGTCGATGCACTATCTCTATGAGATGAACTAGTTGAGGCATTATTATATTCCATGACCATTTGGTAGGTAGACTGGTTTGAAGAAGTAAGGTCAAAATGGGAGAATGATAGTGCTACCCATGCATTGATTTGGAATCTACATAAAAGTTAAGATGGGATTTAATATTTTACATGGAAGGGGAATGCATTTGGTACAAAGATATAATATATCTATGTCATAATTCTCTTTTCAAATATAAAATCCTTCAAGAACTTCATGCATCTCCACTTGGCAGTCTCTCAAGCTTTTTAAAAACCTATCATAGTGTCAAGAATGATTTTTTTGGGATGGAATCAAGGGGGATGTACAAAAATATGTGGTTTAATGTTGTTTTTTCAATACAATAAAAGTGAAACCATTAAAACCATAGGTATTTTATAGCTCTAATCCATTTTTAGTCAACGATGGGAAGAGGTATCTATGGATTTCATTATTGGGTTACCATGATATGAAAGTAGAAATGTTATCATGGTTTTTATTGATAAACTCACAAAGTATACTAATTTTTGTTCATTATCTCAATCATTAGTGGACAACATAATGGTTTTTTCCTTTCTTAATACAATTCAAAAATTGCATGGTACTCCCAAGATTATTATCTGATGATTGAGATCCTAGATTCACTAGTAATTTTTAGATATAATTATTTACATGTGTTGGAATCTAATTGGATCATATATTATCCAATCATACTTAATCCAATGGGAAAATTGAGGTCATCATCAAGTGTCTATAAGGGTACCTTCATTTTTTTGTGTCAAATAAATAGGATAAATGGGTTCAGTGGCTGCCCCCGACTGAATGTGGTATAATAATTCAACACATAATTAATCCAAAATGTCTCCTTTTATTAAATTATATGGATGCCATCATCAATCCCTCACTTTACCCTTGAAGTCTCACCCAAAGATGAGTTCAATTGAGGAACACTTTCAACATCAATAGGAAGTCCTTGCTAGTTTATGTGAAAATTTAGCTTTGGCCCATAATCACATGAAGCAATAAGCAAATCAACACAGGAGTGAGAGGGATTTTGAAATTAGTGATTGGGTCTTTATTTTATTGTATCAATATAATAATATGTACTTTAAGTGACATTTAAAGGATAACAAGCTATCTTCTAATTATTATATCCCTTATTATATTTTTCCAAAAATTGCAAGTGTAGCTTACAAGCTAGAATTTTATCCATCCTCTAGAATTCATTTAGTATTTCATGTAGATTTACTTAATAAATTCATTTTACATATATTTACCACTCAAAATGAGTTATAAAAATTAGATAAGGAAGGGAGGGCTATTCTTTATCCTAAAACAATCCTTTTAACACAAACTAAATAACTATGGTCCATAATGATTATAGAGTATCTAATCAAATGGAAGAGTTTGCCTTATCAATATGCTACCTAGGAGGATGAAGCCTTCATGCAACAACATCTGATATTTTTTCAACATTGAGGATAAAATTGTTTTTAAAGGGAGGGGTATGTTACACCCTTCACTATTGGTGTGTCTAGGGATATGTATAGCTGACTTATGGATTGCATAAACCTTTCACATATTATTTTACATTTCTTTATGCACTCATGTGATTATTAGGTCAGCATATGGGTTGTCCATGGCATTGGTATACTATAAATAATAGGTAAGGTTAATTATTCATCATCATATTAGAGTATTCATTTCTTATTGCAAGCATTTGGGAGGTTGTCCCCTTGAAGAGGATTATCTATTATTCATATTTTTTGCTATATTTCCATATCATTATGATCCATTATTTTTATTTTTCTTATTTGGTAGAGTAATATCATTACAATACATAATCATTTATTGATTCATTTATTCCTTGTTTGATTTTGGTAATTTTTCCATAGGAAACCTTTTTAGAAATATTAATTAAAAATTGGGTTAAAAATTGATTTTCAAGAGGTTTGAATGATTTCACATATTAGATAAAGTAATAGAACCAACTTAGATCATAGTCCTAAAGGGTTCTTGGAATTAACTTGGTCAAAATTTTATCATTATAGGCATAGTCAAGGCATGCTACATAAAAGGTTTGAATATGTTATTCAAGATCACCCTTGCCATCATGAAATGTGAACTTAGGTACAATCAAACTAGATGGAAAAAGGTGCAAAGATATCTCAAGTGCAAGAGGGTTATATAACACATCTTTGAAATCAATAGCATGAGGATAATTTAAAGCATTTTATTAATGTTAGTAGCTTTATCTTCTAAGGTCTTTATAACTTGAAGGAGTGTTTAAACTATAGATCCATTAGGATTTGGATTAAGAAGTTGCGTTGTCACCAAAGGGGATGTAAACATGGTTTGAGTAATAATAGGCATTGAAACTAATATTTGAGTTGAAACAATTGATAATTACATGGTAGACGTAGCAATAGTAGTTTCAAGAAACAAAGGTTGGAAGACATAATTTAGGCCTCCACTAAATGTCGATGGATTGATTTGTATGAAATTTTTTGTATTACCTTCTAAGGAATCACCATAACTAGGTTAAGGAGCCTTAATTTTATCATTTTTATCTATTTCACCTCTTATAATATACAAATATGCATCCATTAAGCTCTTGTTATTATTGAGATAAGTAATTTTTTAATTCCAATTTGTACATGGATCCTATCTTAGTGGTTAGGGTTAAGGATATAGAAATTATAGGGCATAATGGTGAATATAAAATCTATAACATGATAATTAATGTGTTAAACTTATATGTACCATATGATGAATTTATAAAATTAAGATAGGCTATTGATGAAAATTATAACTATTCTAGTTATACAAATGACAAAAAATAAATTACGTAATTTTTTCTGATGTTGATACAATGCTAGATATGGTATAGGTGGGAAGTAAGAAGGTAGATAATTTTGGATCAATTATCAGATTATATATCTAGTGTCCCTATCTTTATAGATAGTCACATCATCTTACGATAGTTGTGTTGATGTTATTATTTAGGTTTGGTGCTATTAAATGTATGGAATAATCCTTAAAATAAGATGAAACCACATAGATGCTTCTAAGTTTGGCTTTGACTTTACTCTGGTACATTCAAATCTAGGTCAAGGACTATTTCTTCTAATGAAATGGTAAAACTCTTGTTTTGCATCTTTAATGTGACCTCAAGGGAAATGGGTTAGTGGGCACATGATGTCAAGTTAACCTACAATGAACCCACTATCAAAGGGTGTTATCTACATAGACAATACTTCAAAAAAAATCCTCAAAATCATGTAGTTATCCTTTATGTTTTTTATTTTGTGTGAATCATACAATGTGTAAAGTAAGTGAAATAATGACCTATCTTATAAATTCAAAAATATGACTTTATGATTTCTCTTTTAGTACTTCATACCTATAGCTAGGCTATTCCTTTGACTGATATAAGAATAAGGTGGAACAGGAAATATTTTAGTAATTTGAGTGCTTCTTGATTGATATTTTGGTCTAATTTCTAGGTGAGGAATGAGTGAGGGTTAATATTTTATTTATACCAATACTATTAGGAGAAAACTCAAATTAAATCACTTTGTCCAACCATTGTGATAAATTTCATTTGTAAATTGGATGACTTTAGGGTAGTAGACACTTGTGTCAGACTAGGACAGTAACATTGACACTACTATTTGACTTGTATGTTAGTGTCTAGGGAAAAGGAGAGCAAGCTCAGGCTTAAAACTTGAAGATGTTAATATAAGTACATTTTAATCATTTTGGGCAAGATGTATGTTTGTGTCATCAATATAAGGTCGGTCAAACTAAGAGATAGGCCAAGGGGAACAAGATAAATTAGATGTGAGGCTTGAGGAAGCAAGGCATGTGTATAAATAAGAGGAATAACTAGGGTCATGAATTTTACCAAGTGTATAAGACCGAGGTGTCACAAATAAAAAATCATCTAATTTTCCCTACCTTTAATCTAGTAATGAAATTATTAGTTTAAATGAAATTAATAAGTACCTGGGTGTGTATACACATCTTATCTTTACTTGAATTTAATGTGAGTGATTTGATGGATATAAGTTTGAATGATTTGTTAGTTACTAACCTGTAACCAAGAACATGTTATAGTGTATAATTAGTGCATTAATCTGGGTTAAAATTACTTGAAATAGATTTAAATTGAAAGAGTAAGGTTTAAGAGTACACATATGTGTCAATGTAACTACCTTTCCTTGACAAGTTATTTTTGTAAAATATGTAACATTTTAAGGATTTGAAATTGGGATTAAGATAAATTTGGATAATTATTTTAAAGTGCATATATCCAAGGAGATGGAGAGATAGGTTAGAAGACATATGCCCAAAACTTTGGAAAAAATGTGATTTGCCACCTAGTAGTTGAGATTAGCTCAACCATGCAACCCAATGATACTTATAACCTGATGAGTTTGGATGATCAATTAAAAAATAAAAACTTGGAAATATTGAGTGATTTATTCACCCAAACCATACCAAAAGGTGAACTAAATACTATAGTAGATTGGCTTGTTGAAGCCTATAAAAGTCCACTGAGAATCAATACATGAAATAGTTTTGGAATCTAAATTTGATTTGGATTTTTTAATATTAGGAATAATTTACATATAATATGTACTTTTGGTTTTTATCATTCTTAAAATATGGGTAAAAATGGTACCATGTATAAAATTCTACCAAAAATATGTATTTAAATATCATAACTATGTGTTTTGGCTAATTCAAAAAACTATGTGTGGAGGACATGATTCCAAAGCATGCCTCCACTACATATGGAGAAATAAAAAACTGATATAAATACCAATGTGGAGGACATGTTTTCAAAATATTCACCCTTTTTAAAATGGAGATGCTAAAAACTACGTAGGTATGGGGAACATGGTTCTAAAGCATGGCCCCACTAAATCTAGGAGTTATAAGTAACATACTAAATGAATGCGGAGAACATGATTCAAAAACATGTCCACACTATAATATGAAAACTATGAATGTGTGGAAGCCATGTCACCATGACCTACCCCCACTAAATCATCAAACTAGTGCAAGAACCATACACTATGTGAGTGTGGAGAATATGCTTCCAAAGCATACCTCCACTACAATATAAAATCTATGAAAAATGTGGAATCCATGTCACCATGATGTTACCCCATTAATATGCCCAACTTTGAGGTGAGTGAAGGATATTACCTAGTAGTTAGTGTTTACACATAATATTTTAAAACTTTATAAATTACTAATGTTTTTTCTCTTACAAGAACTCATCGAGTCTCAATCTCTTTGAGTGTACACCTTAAAGGGTGCACCAAAAAATGGGTGGGTAGACTTTTGGTGCTTCTCAATATTTTTTTCCCTTATACCACCAATTAAAACCAAAAAAAAACTTCTCTTATACATTTCCTTAAGATTTTACACCTCCCTTACACACTCCAAACAATTCACCAGCACAAACCCCTACCTAAGCCAAAATTTATTTTTGAGATTTACCAAACAAAGTCTCATGGGTTGATTTTATTCTTAAAAATGAACATGTTATGAGACTAGGCTAGCCTAGTTGACCTAGTCTAGGACCTCACTACTTTATTTATTAAAGAGTTAGGTCGATTAGGTTCACTATGTTAGCTAAAACTTCAAAAGGGTGTAGGGTTAGATCCAACTATATAAATACATCCTTTTTCCATTTTCATTAGAGAGATAGTTTTTGAATATACTTATCCACAATTCTACTTGAGGAATCATTGCTTAGGGTTTCATATTTATTTTGGAGAGAATAATCTTGTCTTATGGGAAAAGTCTTTTGGATGCATAAGAGAAGTCATGTACTCTAGAGTTGACCTATCTTTGTTATAATTATAAACCAAAGAAACCTCTTGAAAAACACCATTGGAAAAGGGAGATATTAAGGCTCAATGGGTTCATATTCAAGGTAAGTATTCCTAACTCTTAATCCTCTATATTAGTAGATATATTTGTATGTGTTAGCTTATGAATATGTTTTTCTCTCCATGCTTTAAGATTAAATCTAATTGGATTTGAGTATATTTCTTATTTGCATGTTTATTTTTATGTTTATTATCCTTAGTTGTGCCACATGATTTGTGAGTACTAGATTATATTTACTTTACTTTGTTATTTACTTTGATAAATAAACATAGGACCTAACTAGGGTTATTATGTGGTATTACTTGACTAGAGGATTTGGAACCCTCTCTAATGATATTGTGTATTAAAATACCCCTTAGTTAGGTTTATCAGATCCATATTGGTCATAACTCTAATTGTCTAAATTTACCAACAAGTAGAAGGGATAGTGTGTTCTATCACCTCTGAGATAGGATTGATTTGTAGATCAGCTTCACTTTCCCTTATCATACATTTTATTTAACATGATGTGAACTAACCCTTGAAAGTTTTATTTCATGCCTTAATTTTTTACCATCTATTATTTATTCTATTTTTACATCAATGGATCAAATATATTGAATAAATTGAAATTTATGTGCATAGGTTTAACATATAGTTGATATGATTAACTCTATTTCTCTTTTTATAGGTAATCTTCAACCACATGTAACTAGATCGATCTACTTAACTCAATTTATTTCTCTATATATAGATTTTTAGACAAAGTCAACCCGGTTGATTTTGTTAGTAGGTTAAAAATAGTCATCTAGATGGCACAATATAAACACAACAAATTTAGCATCTTCAAAATTGTAAGGTTCATTTTCACCATTTCAGTCATTTATTTTCTTCATTATAGTCATATTTTTCATAGTTTTTAGTCTATAAAACTATAACTCTACAATGAACTAGGTTGAATAGATCGGCATAGTTCTATAACCTAATTTATTTACTAGGAGACTTAGTCAACTCATTTAAATGTGTTTCTCTTTTTCTTAATTCTCTAAATAAAATTGACCGAGTTGATTCTATTATGTATTGTTTGCATACTTGGTCATTTGAACTGACCCTGTACTCTTCAAGAAAAAGAATGAACACATATTGATATTAATTAACTCATATTTAATATTTATTCTTGATTGATTAAAGTATCACACATAAAATAAATATGAATTTTTAACACTAGTAGAAAAAAAATATTAAATGACAAAAATACTAAAAATTGCATATAAATGACTAATATCGGTCACATGACCATTAGTAGTTTATTGCTAGTAATTTATAACGTGACCAAATTTATGAATAAACCACTTTTAGTCATTTATTGGTTGTTTTGATTGATCAATTTGGTAGTATATTTGATTATTAATTTAGTCATTGATTGTTGTTAACTGGTCATTTATTTAGTCATGGTAGTCATTTATTTAGTCATTGTAATCATTAATTGCCATCAATAGGTAGTATATTTAATATTTTTAATTCACTAATTTCCATCTATTGGTAGCATATTTAGTCATTTTTATTAACTAATTTACATCCATTGGTAGTATATTTAATAATTTTAATCATGATTTTACCATCAACTAGTCATATATTTAGTCATATTTATTCACTAATTTCTATCAATTGCTAATATATTTAGTCAATTTAATTATTAATTGACGTCAATTAGTAGTATATTTATTCATTTTAATTGACTTATTTCTATTAATTATTAATAAATTTAGTCATTTTAATTTTTAATTGTTGTCATTTGGTAGTTTATTTAATTTTTTTATTCACTGATTTCTGTCAACTGGTAGTATATTGATACATTTTTTATTAATTGCATAATAATTATATTTACTACTAATTTAGTAGTAAATTTTCATTTATATGATATGATTAATTTATTAAATACCATAAATTATATAATTTATAAATAAACATATTATTAAACTTGAATTAAAACATAAAATCAAATAAAAATACATAAATAAACATATTTTTTTAGATAGATACTGGGGTTGATGGGTCCCATACCATTTATATTAAATAATAATTATATACATAAAAAATAAACCCCAACCTTCAAAAAATTTCAAAAGAGAATGAGGTCATTTGGGGTTCAAAGGCCACTAAGTGGCACCAATACAACATTAAAAGACACATTCAAAACCTATCGATAACAAGGCAAACATATAAAAAACAAACTGACAATAAAACCTCTGGTCATGAAATAGTATTATCCATATTCAATCATTGATTATTTCTAGTTTCACCTCTAAAAATGTAGGAAATGTCTTGCTTTCTATTGACTATTTCTACAACCTAAAAAATCTTAACTTTATTACTTGCAAGGTGATTGTGCATAACCAAAGAAACTACGATACATGGGACATGAGGAAGCCAAGATGGAGTATCCCTTTTAGGATTATCCACCATTCCACTCAAAAACTTAATTACCTCCTTCCTTTCCCTATAATTGTGTGATTCCTTCCACATTTCTAAACTTGTAATAAAACATTTTACCTATGTCCAAGGAGGGGCCAAAATGAAATAACTATAATTTATTAAGGGGTGACATAGTTTGACGTCCAAGTCTTTTAAATAATCCATCAAAATTACAAATCTAGCCTCAAGATCCTTAAAAACTGATAATGGTATAAAACCAAAAACATTTTTACCTAAGAAAGGAAACTCTTGAAATGGTCTAGCATTGAATTATTCCACTTTCTCTGTTAAGCCTAGTTTATGCATAGGTGCCATAAAGAACTCCAACATCCTCTTCACCAAAGGATTGTCATCTAGAACTACCAAGATATTAGAGATAAATAAAGTAGCGACATATAAATTTACCCAGATCAAAGTGCTTTTCCCAAAAAATTCTTCACCTAGAGTGGAAAATGGCATGCATGACATCTTTAAAGGGAACCCAAAAGATATTTTTAATTCTAGCACTAGATGTTCCACTATGGAAAGTAATCTCCCTAACACTGCTATTGCCCAAAATCATAAGCATCCCAATCACCATGTCCAAGCTCTGATCTATCACTATCACAAAGTCAAGATTAAAAAAAGTTGAGAAATGCCTTTTAGGAATGAAGAGCATGGATTTAAAAAAGCTAAGAAGCCTTTCAAAACTACTAGCCTCATTGAAACCACATCATTAATGCATACTTGAGACCTATTGCCACCTTCTCATACACAAGTTGAGTTCTTATCAATTATGAAACCATAATTTTTATTTAAGTGCCTAATAAAACATTTGAGGACCACTCAAAAATATCCCAAGCTCCTCTTTGGTTATCAACTATAATTGGAATGTTTTGTTCTATTCCACAATTAGCTAAAAAATCTACTATCAAATTTGCCTTTCTAAAATAATGAACTCCTTCCCATTCTTCAAATAACTCCACACATTCCTAGGTCTTTGAAATAATGTTTTGTAGGTGCCAAGATGAATCTAAAAACTTTTTTAAAGGTGAATCGATTACCTAATAATCCTCTTCTATCTAAATCTTATTAATGCCACATTGAAATGCTAATTATAAACCAAAAACTAGAGCTTGAGCTTCAGCCTCATTATTCATGCCAACCTTCAATTTTTTTTATGTTCCTTTAATAAGGGACCCATTACGATCTTTGAAGATATAACCTACCCTAGATGCTCCCATTTTGCCTCTATAATCCCCATCAAAGTTGAGTTTTAACCAACTAAGGGGTGGAGGATTCCAATCTACCTGCTTCTTACTTGTTACCTTATTTCTATTTATAATTGAATCATTAATAGGGGAGAAATAAACATATTATCAAACTTTAATTAAAACAAAAAATCAAATAAAATTATTACATACATGAATAAGCTATAACATGTTAAAAGCTCAAAGATTGACTCAACATCATGATAAAAAAGGTAATCTATAATTAAAAAATATAATGAAATTTTAATGAAGTGTAAGATGATCATATATCCTTGAATAACACATTTAAACTATTGCATAAAGTAGTGGGCCAATCTATCTAATAGGTAGTACATGATAACCATCAACTATGTCATTTTTTGTAAATATTCTAGTGGCCACTATGTGAAGGTTCTTTCTTTTTCTTTCAAATGGACAACTCTATCTATTTTGTATTCATAAGAAAGGAGTATGTTACTTGTGACCTTTAAAATATTTAAATTTGCATCTCATGTTCCTTTCAATTTGACTCCATGTATAATATATAGTGAGTGAATCTGCCCAATGCCTAGAATAAAACCATCAAGCAGATCCAACACCTCAACTTTATCCTCTTCTTGGAGTTTATCAATACATTTCTACAAAAAAAAAAAAAAAAAAAACACATTATATTTAGATATCAAACATTTGATAACATATATATAAACATTCAATAAATATTTATAAGAAACTAGAAATTGATGATAGGAAACTTGAAACCATGCACCTGACATATTAAACAAAAATTAACTTCCCACTGTTTGATATAGAATGAATGTTAGATGCAAAAAGTGTCAATATGTTACTATTCATGTACCATGAATATGTGGATGTTACAAGGATAACAAGTAATCACTTGATTGAGGTTATTGAAGTTCTTGGAATAAAGGCTTTGAGAAAAGCTCTTCTAGATGAGCTTCGAGTTGTGATATAATTTGATGGGTCATATGTGAACTATAGGCATTTAGCTATTCTATGTGACATAATGACATATTGAGGTCATTTTATGGCTATTACTCAACATGATATCAATCGTAATGATATAAGACCAATAATGAGATGTTCATTTGAGGAGACTATGGATATCCTTTTGGATGTTATTTTTATATAAGGAGAATCTCTCAGGGGTGTTATAGAAAACATCATGCTTGGTTAGTTATATAAATATAACAATAAGATTGCAAAGAAATTCCATTCCTAAAAATTCTAGAAACACCAACATATTATTTTGTGCCTCAAGAGGTAAGGATTCAATTTCTTAATGAAAAAAACTGAATTTATTTTTCACAAACAAAGCCAAGCAAATTCCTGCATAAAAAACCTTAACTTATCTAAGCTAATAGGGGATGTTTTATCATGAGAATTAGCCTTACAACTTGTTTTATCTTTGTATTAGCTATATTTGTCCCATCATTTTAAATCTATATACAGAAAGTCTAATATTTTGGTTATGATAATTACTTCCATCTATGATTTTCTTTTGGCTAGAGTCCTTTACTCAAAAATATATTTTTTAATACATTCTTAATTTATGTAAGAATAACCAAAGTGGTTGGAGATAGAATCCCTTGATGAACTCAAAATGAAGCTAGGTCATGTGATAGTAATGATACTTCTAGTTGAAATGTTTTAAAAGAGTAAAAAAGTTCTAATTAACTCTAGTCTAGACTTGTTATGCTTCTCAGGGTTAGTGTTATTGTCATCTGGTTGTCTTTTCCTTCCCTCAAAGTGTTGTCTCCTAGAAAAATCAATTTTTGGCATCGATGGAAAAATGTTGTCTTTTGTTTTTAATAGTTGTATGTAATGTATTATATTTTGGAACAAATCAATTTTTGTATGTTCTTTTTTTATTCTATTAAATAACAAAGAAGCAACTTTTTACTCTGGAAAAAAAAACTAACCCATTGTGAGGCACAAACAAATGGAGGGAAAGACTACAATAGTGATAGAATGTATGAGTACTATAGAAAGAGACATGGATTGGCAATGAAGTCCCACTAAAAAAGGACCATGACATCCCTAAACACAATGCACTAACACATTGTCAAAATCTATGTAAGTACTTTATTACAACTAAGCTCTAAGCTTCCATATGTAAGTTATATGTTCTCCCTTATTTCCATAATCTATGTATACTATCTGATTACACTTCACTACTATTCTAACTAGCTTCTGTCACATAGGTAATGATTAACCAAATTTACATAATAAAACAACCATTACATACTTTAATAGTACTTACTTGCATGTGGTTTCATAGCAATCACATTGAGTTCAACACCACTACTACTATGAATATCATGTACATGCTCATCGAGTTCAACATAATCACTATCAACATTAACATGAAGTTATATATCTTTGCAAAGAGATCTATTAATAGGGACTTTTTATTTTCATTTTTATTTCATATAATTTCTCTACATGTGGTTTAATCATCATGCAAAAATTAATATAAGTCAAGTAAAAAATGTAAAAGCTATAAATTTTTGTCTAAAAGAAAATTTTGAGCATGAAAAATGATAAAACATTGGGATAGATAATTGACAACAACTATTATATTACCTCAACTTTATCATAACTATGACTATGTTGCACATTCTTATCTAGTTCAACATGATCACTATCAATATTGGTAACTCTATGGACATCAAAGAATTTTTATTTTTTTGCTACTTTGATGAAATTGATCTGCATGTGGTTTAGCCATCATGCAAAAAATTATACAAATCATTCAATAGTCAAGTAAATAATGCAAGCTATAAATTTGTCTAAAAGAACATTTTCTGGATCACTCCAACAATAAAGAAATTGGGTTGGATTCTCCTACACTTAGATTTAAATTTACATATTAAGAGGTATTTATATACAAAATTTCCAAACAATAAGAAATGAGATCAATAAAGCTTCTTACTTCGTATGAATCCATGGAATTATGCTCATTCTATGCAGAAACTATAGGCTTAACAGAGGCAACCAACTATGAAACTTTCTTAGTGAAACTATATATATGAAACTCATTACATGTTTGTACCCTTAATTTGAGTTGGAATGATCTAGAGAGGCTCTTACTGGGCATCTAATAGATGGTTCTGAAATCTCTATTAACGAACTATATTTCCACTTTATCTTACTCTTAGGTTTAATAGGATCTAGTGTTGCCATATAATCGATAATATCTTTTGCACCTACTTCTCTATTACTATTTTACACCTAAAATACTATTTCAATTTCAACATATAGTTAGTTCAATAAACATTGAAATAAATAACACAATGTAAATTGAACCAAAAATACATATACTTACTCCAAATTTGTCCATTTTGTCTTATAACCCACCACAACCAAATGTATATACAACCCTCAAATTATGTCTTGCTCTCTTACCTCTATTAATCTTCATCAAATATTATTCAAAACACATACTTTCTTTCAATTCCTCCCAATATTTTGGAGATAGAGTGGAGTCTAACCTCTCTTTTCCTTCCATGATTCTTTTTCTATAATTGTATCTAAAATTGCTCATCAAAAGTCTCATCTTTTGCTTGTAATATTTTATAGAGATTTATCCACCAGTAGTCTCAAAAGCATTTTCCATTATTTGTATAAAATTTTACACACTTTGGATCTTACTCTACAAAATTTTATTTTCAACTATCCAAATGGGCCCTATATATTACACCCAACTCAGAGGCCCACCTTGAGGCATTTGGCCCAATTGGCTCACCATCTCTTCATACCTCAACCAAGAATGGATTCTTGCCTTCTAATTTTATTTATTTTGCATTCATCTCTATATATTTGTACAAATATTGACTCAATCTTTGTCTTTTGACAAAACTAGACACATCTTCTATTAAACCACTACCAATATTTCTAGTTGATCCACTACTTCCATCAAAAGTTGTAGATACAAAAGGTTCACTCTAAGGCACACCAGATGCAAGTGGCCTCTCTTCATGACTTTCATTAACTAGAACTCTATGGTCTTTGGCCACATTAGGTGTGGCATGAGTAGGTATAAGATTAGTACCAATCTTTATAAATTTAACTTCAAACTTTAATCTTGAATAAATTATCTTCAAACTTATTATTCCATTGCTATCATGTTTTTCAATAATCTCTCTTAGAATTTATGCTAAGATATCATCACGACATTGCACATCACCATGTCCTATATCAAGATTCACATCACCATATGATATATCAAGCTATACATCACCATGTGTTATATCAAGTTTAACATTATCACAACTATTCTTTTCACCAACTTCATTTGTTGAATCATAAATGTGTTGGCTTCTATGAGTTGGTGGCACTATATCTTTTCTTTCCTTTTGTTTTCTCTCTTCAATTTCTTTAGATTATTTTTCTTTCCTATAAAAAAAAAAAGAATCATATTATGTCTTATAAACATAAAGCACTTGCCCATAAAATTTCATTAAATTCTATTAAACAAATAATATACTAATTAGTGGATTTACAACTTGCCTATTTATCAAACCAAGATGCGAGAAATATTAATTATTCTTGGCCACATTTTCTCTATGAAAGTGCTCATAATATGTCACTAAAATTTCAAAATTATGATCACTATCATCTAATTTTTAACTTAAAGTTCTTTTTCTCATTTCTTAAAGTTCAAAAAAACAATAATGTATAAATCAACAACTTGAATCAGTAGAACAACAATGGAATATGAGTTTGAATATCATATTTTAGACATTGAATGGGATTTTTTTTAGAAAAAACTCATTAAAAGTGACCAATTATGAGGGATTAGAAACATATGTGTTCAACATTTGAGAAATGGTTGCTGGGGAAATAAAATAAAAAACCCTAGAATGATCATAAGACATGAAGGCTTTGGTAACACTATTGGTATTTCTTAGTTTTCTAGTCTTTAGAAGGAGATTTATATTTTTATGTCTTGATCCTAGGGTGTTGGTTCCCAAAATTTTAGACTGAAAACTCTAAGAGTATGTCAAGTTCTATGATCAAGTTTAGCAATGTTTTGGCCAATAAACAAAATCAACTAAGATGGTTGGAATTCCCTGCTCTTTAGGCTCTATTAGGCCTAGGTGAGTGAACATTGATCAACAATAAATATAAAATCTTAAAAAAATAAATGGTGATAATTAAGCATATCATATCCTCACATAAATTTAGAGGGTTTATTTAATTACTATCTCTTCAACTTATTCATCTTCTCATAATCTATTTTTCACTAGCATTAGGGTTTGAAATAAATAAAAACTAACTCCTATTCTTACTCCTACTCCTACTAAGAAAATTCAAAATGTATAAATCATATATTTTTTGAAATATTATTTTTATTATAAATATGATCAGTGTCTTTACTTATTGGGCAAAAAAGTCAAGAATGCAAAAAATAATGTGTCCTCCTTTTGGCTGAAATTTGAATTATTTGGCACTTGGGATGTTTATACTTTGTATAAATGTTCAAGATTGTAGCTACTAGACTCTTCTTATTGACCCCAATGATTCTCCCCAGGTTACTATGATTCACTTAAAGGAATTTAATACTACCTTGAAGGAACCAATAAATTAACCACACAAAGATAAAAAATGTGTTTTGATGAACTTGATATACCCTTGATATATTCATTTAAATAATAAGGAAAGATCAAACTGGAGACAACAAGATAAAATTAGGTCTCTACATCTATGAGATGCATCTCTAAACACATTTTTAAATCCCTTATCTATTTAATTGGGTAACACATCAAGTATGGAATATTTTAAAGTTATCTTTTTCATTTTAGAGGCTATGGCTTCTTCCTTCTTACTCACAAGTTTACTTCTTTCGGGTGGCATGATGAAGAATTTCGTCCTTGATTTCTTTAAGTGTCTACTTGTAGAATTGATAAAATCTATTTCTTATACACTTGTTATAGATGGTTTCTATGAACTTACCCATTAGAATAATAGCTTCAGAGTCTTCCTACTTAAACTCCCTTGCCTCTGGTATGTTGAGCTATGTGAATGATTACAAAAATGAAGTTGAATCCCTTTGTTGTTGAGATCTATCACCTCACTATTAATGTCAATTCATGCAAAATATTTTGAGTTTGAATACATGCCTTTGATCGTGGAAAATTGAATGGTTCACCACAATACCACTCTATCATATCAAGACCACTACAGGGTAGCAGTATGGTAGAGTTAGAATTTCTCTCCCCACTATACCGCACACCTTCACTTTGCTTGCTACAAGATAGTGGGTTAGACAATATCATACTTGCACGTCATGTAAACCCTTTTGGACTCTTGTGGGGTGGAGGAATGACCTCTGATAATGTGATTAGAATGACATGGCATCGAATTAGGTGGGTGAGGACATATTGCCTTTGTTGGGGCCCTTCCACTTTTACTATCTTAAAATATTACACCCTATCATCATCACCTATTGTCATTATAAAATATATATTTTGACATTATATATATATATATATATATTTGAATAATATTGAGATGTATTAATTTTGAGGTAGTTTTGTTAGATTTATTATATAATTTCTTCTATTGTTTTAATCTAGTTGTATCATTATTATTTATCTTGAAATAAAAATTATTGAAAAAAATAGGTTCATAACTCTATCATATGTTTAAGATATTACATTTTTTCAATTGCATTCTCTAAATAAGAAGTAAAATTGTTTTATGACAATTAAATATTACTCAAATTTAAGAGAAGTCATTTTTATTGACATCTCACCATATTACATTCCATTAACACTACTTATCCTCATTTTTAATGTAGGTTACGTTTATAAACATAATTAAAATAACATAAAATCTTATAAATCAATAATCTTCATCAATAAAACTTTAACATTTAAATTTAAATATTAGAAGAAATCTAGTAAAAAATAATAAAAACAATCTTAATAATGCCAATAACTGATCTACACTCTCATTTGTCCAACTAAGCACCATTTGCAAGTTAAGAATTTGAAGGATTGTTGTCAAATGACTTAACTTGAAATTAACATACACAGGGTTTAAAGCATCCTCCATCAACTTGGCCCAATCATCATTTAGACCCTCATTCAACATTCTATCAACTTCAAACCCTTTATCTAACATTTTACCTCTTCATCTATGTTTTATGCCACGTCATCTATGTTTGTTACCTCTTCATCTATCACACTCTATAATTATATCATACATAAAGCTTATACCACTATGCCCATATCTCATCATATGTCAATAAATCACATTTATTTTTTTCACCTTTCCACCAAGATAGTCATTACATGGACATGGATATTTATCCATGTCCCTCTCATTGGCTACCCTCTCATCATATGAATGGTATTGATCTGTAGTCAACCTTCAACATTGATCCATCTATAATGTTCTTTATTTTAGTATTAATATATTTTCCTATTTCAATAAAAAAATAGAAATATGAAAAAATCAACTTACTCAGGATCTAATACGTGTAAACTCATTCTCTTCAGCACTCTTCAACACTTACCCAAAATTTAGAGCACTTCATAGAATTAGGATATAGAGAACTCTACATAATTATAATTACAACACTCTATAGGATATAGAGTACTCTACATCAATTCAAATTCAAGAAATATAATTAGGCATCACTCTACAAAATTAGATGTGCTACCTCTACATAAATCTCTATGTTCAGTTTTGTGAATTTTTTACTTGTAGGATTCTCAACTATCAATGGCTAATTAGCAAGAAACATAGCAACTACTCTGCCTTCATTTTGTTACCCATGTACATGAGTTAGAGATTAAAATTATATGCTATAAACTATCTATTAATTGCACCTTACCATTTTTATTTCTAATATAAAAAATACCCATTGTAGTTAAAAAAAGAATAATGGTCAAATTGTAATACATAAAGATTAAGAAAATATGGGGTGTTTATATACTATTTTTTTGCATTTATAGGAGCATGTTGTAATTTTGAAAATCTTGTTGATGATGTAGACCTATGTTCAGTCTACATGTCATCTACAATGTGCATAAAAGAAGACTGTGGTGACTAAAAATAAACAAATGTTTTTTTTATCTATGTTTTATTGAGGGCCTTCCTTGTCTAGATGATAATTAAATAAATTCTTTAGCAATGGAAGATAGAATTTATGGTTGTTCTATTTATTAACCACAAGCATTTAAGCATATGGAAATATTGTCAATGTTAATGAATACACAAACACTAAAAAATAGGATAATGAATTCTTTGTTGTAACTTTGAGCATTAATTACTAGCATAAATTATTAACATGTTGAGATAATATGACTTATTCTAACAATTGATATACTCCTATGTGTGGACATATAGTATCAATTAAAATAGATTGGTGACCACATTGATTTGATGAACTAGCATAACTTTCAACTATGCCATATGAGACCATCTTCTAGGATTCCATGCAATTAATAGATTAGGCTTTCACATAGTTTTACCCAAACATTGAGGCCTAGGATAGGGAATTGAGCCTGTGGTTTAATGGAAAAGTGATCAAAGGAATTGAAATTTGGATTCATGTTACAATTTTCCCATATGTTCCAAAATGTGTAGAGGAAACTAATGAAAAAATAGTCTACTGAAATTAGAATTGTCTGTATGGTTCTAGTACTTAGTTACCTATGTAAATACTATAAATTACACCAACCAATAAAAAACTAATTATGGTTTACATGCACTACCCATGAAATGAAGACTTAGTGAAAAGGATCCTTAAGGATTAGGTTGGTGAATTGGTTATAAAATAAAAAATTAATACCATACCCATGCATGATAACATGGAACATAAATAGAAAACTTCAAAATATGGTCACTACATTGTATTGATTATACCTTGAATAAAATAATCCAATTATTTCACAATCTCAAGAACTCTAAATTTTTACATGGTTTTCAATGTCTTATGACAAGATACCCTCCTATTTATGTAACTAATCTCTTATAATACATTGATTTTATTCTCATATCTAGATATAGTTGTTAACTAGAAATTTATAGATTTTGTGTTTAATGTAATGAGGTTTTCAAATTACCTCTGAATTCATTGTATAGGGTATCCCCAAATTTGACTTCATTGTAGAGGGACTTGCCAACTTCAAAATCATTACAACAAACTCTAAATTTCGTTCCCATATTTATAAAAGCCTCCAGATCCTCTCCAAATAAACTTTATCATCCATGCAAGTAGCTATTATACTTCTATGCTAAAACCCAAAATGCCTCATGCCATCAAATTGGCACACAAACCCTCTCTAGTTAGCTCTAGCTCCATTAATAGTTAACAAACCATCCTTCTATTTGTAGAGGTGCATTTCATAAATAATTCCAATTTTACTCCCCACCCCCCCATCATATTACCTCTACCGAATTGTGCACTTTACTATACTCGTCAATCCTTCCAACAATTTCCCAATTTGATATTAACCCTATGTGCAATACAACACACTCCCACCAATAATTTCCCAATTCAAAATATTTTTTTAATTACCCACTTTAATATCATATTGTCTAATTTTTATTTGTTTGACTAATTATTTAGTAATTTTTATTTGTGTGACTAATTATTTAGTTGTGTTTTTTATCTGATGATCAAATTAGTCATTTTTATCTGTGTTACAAAAAAATAGTAGAATTTAGTCAATTTTAGTTGTCATGAATAAAATTTTTAGTCACGTAGTCATTTATTTTACAAATTATACTAGTGTAATTTATCTATTTAGTCACATAATTTTTTTATTCCCATACTTCCAAACCACTTAATATCAAAAAAATTAAAAAAATTATACCCAATGTCTACTTACTTAGATTTCATCACCAAGGGGGAAGCCAACTCAGTTTTATGGTTGAGTATAAATACATGGTTGATGGTATATATTAAAAAACCAAATGACACCCTTATCACTATGGGATTTTGAAGTGAGGGGGTAGGCCCGAATACCAATATGTTATCATCTCCAATAAAAATCCCTTTCAACCTTAACTAATTGAAACCATCCTTAGATTTCCATTATACATCCTTTTTACAACAAATTACCTATCACATTTATTTATAAAATTTATAATTTAAAACATTCAAGAATGACCAATAGATTAACATTTCTATTTTTTTCTACTTTATCTTTGATAATTGCATGTTTTATTACAAAACTTGTATTAGACAATGTTGATACAAGGTTTGTGCTTTATACTACAACTAAATTGACTGGTTTAACCTAGTTTCCTATGTGTTTATTTCATGTATTCTATAAAATAACACTAGATCATCCATAATTATAAATGTCAAAACCTATCTTTACCTTTAGAATGCAATTGATCTACTTGATTATGTTTCTTACAGTCTCTATTTTCCCATAGAACATAATCGATCTATTTGGCCCAATCTCTTACTAACTTTTTTTTGTTTGCCTTCAACACATATTCAACCTATCTAATTATATGTCTTTTAGAATCCCTTAATTTCATAATATGTAGAACATAGTCGACTAGTCTGACTCTATCTTTTATAGCTTATCCTATATAATGTATTAAAAGATAGTGTCAATCGGTTTGACCTAGTATCGTACCAATTGATACTCATTTTTACTAAGTTTTTATCTTCCCTCCATCATGAATTTCTTATTTTATGATAATATAAAATTTTATCAAACAAACATGATGATTTTCACCAATCCCAATAGGGTTTCTAAGGCACATCTTATGGCACCTATTATGGATCAAAGCAATGTCTATGTTTCCACCTACACTACCAACTATGGGATTCCTCCCCATTCTTACTTAACATTTAACCCATTGTTTTCATTATACGATGAGTGTGGCCTTGAGTACACAATTGAAATGATCTTTTTCATCAATAAAAAACCTCAATATAGAGGAAAAGATCCTACAACCATATATAACCTCATGATGGGACATCTTATAAGAGATCCCAATTTACCTTCCCCTAGATTTTCCAAAGGATTTGGGGCAAGATTTTTCTTTTTGTCCCAACCTTTACCCTTTATTATGTATCTTTCCTAGACCATGAAATTATCCTCTATGTCTTTTTCTACCTCCATGCCTACTATTTATACAAACATGGTCAGTTTAACTTATAGTGGGGCTCTTCAAAATACCCACATCTATAACCATGATTCTAGTGAATCTCATGTTACTAAAGCAGCTCATGATACTATTTTTTTAACTACTTATTTTGATACCAGTGCTACTCATGCACTAGTACAACACATGCTACTACCTCATACCATAATCATAGTGCATCTCAAGCTCTTAATGCCTCATATAATAATAATGCATCACATGTTGCATCCACTAATCAAAATTCCACTCAAACCAATCAACTTATATTAAAAATGCTTAACCAAATGCATACATTTCAAACTAATAATGAAAATCAGATGATGCAAATGCAAAATCACCTCATACATCTCCAAAACCAACCTCACCATGTTCCATGGGGAGCACAAAATCCTAGTGGCCCCTCACCCCCTTAGGGATTCACATGGTAACCTCATATGACAACACCCACTTATCAACACAAACATAAAAAAATTACAAAATTAACCTTTAGTACCTTAAATTACCAACATTGACATAGGAGGTATCACTCCCACCATTACTTATAACATATCTATATATCCTACCTTGCATATAACAACATTTGGCAACCTTAACAAAGATTGGGTTAAACTTAATAATTTAATTACTATTAAACTCTTAGATAAAATGCTTTTAGAAGATGATTTATATCAGTGTAATAAATTAAAACCCCACTCTATTACTATCATAGAAGGCTTGTTTAACTCATTGGTCCAAGAATGCTAAACTAGTGATCTTCCCAAAAATAGATTAGCTCATTTTATAAATTATAAACAATTCGACATCAAAATGGTACAAGTATGCATCAAATAATGGAAAATTTTGTCTAAAAAATTTGATTATAATATGTTGGCTGATAACATCTTCCACTTATTTAATAATTCTCTCCACCATAAATTAAGTATCATGTTCAGATCCTTCCTCCAAAATTTTTGTAAGAAGATCTTGACCGATCCAAATGACAAGACTTCCTCATGTGTCAATTCAAACCATCTTAATCTACACTTGGGAAATCACATGCTTATCAAAAATAAAAACCATCATGAAATCAATGATGGTGTTACTGACACTTATGAAACCATACACACCTTTCAATATATTATTCTAAGGAACACCACAGATCATGTTCCTCTCCCTAAGAAAAATTCTAATCATAATACCACACTTTATCAAAATAATCATACTAATGTGCACAAACCTTTGTCACAAGTAGATATTTAAAAATATATTCTAAGACCTCTACCATGAGATCTTGACCCCACTCATCCTATGAAATCATGGTATTATCCAAATAAATTATGTTGGTTTCATACAAGTTGGGGTCATTCTCATGAGACTTGTATACAATTAAGAAATATTGACATGGATTTTCTTCTTGGTCCTAACTTTGACAATGAATCCCTTATACAAACACCAAAAAAAACCTTACGACATATCACTTAAAGCTCATGAGACTCAAAATAAAAATCAAGCTTTAAACAAAGCTAATGCTCAACTAGCTATCTACAAGAATCCCCTTCCTAACCACCAAATCAACATTGGAAAACCTACCTATACTACTAAAAACAATGAAAGTATTATATAACTTAACACCAATGATGAAAATGTGCTTAATATGACTAATATGAGAATATTAGTTACTTATATTTATTTAAACCTAGTACTTACAAATCACATTACTTAAACATTTCACATTATTCAAGACACTTTCCCATCCCATCTTATTGAATTGGGGAATGAGGATCCAATACCCATACAAGAATAACCTCCGATAATAAAAATTTACCATACCTCTCATTGATATAACTTCTACTCCTCCAATTTATATACCTCAGGAAAACATACCTCAAACTTCCAATAGTATTTCTTCTACTCAACCACAAAAAATACCTCAACAAGTGATCACATCACCTAAAGTCACTCAACCCACTTGGAACCAACCTAAAAAAACACACCTTATCAAAATAAGTTTAATTTCATATCCAAACCCCCTTATCAATGATATTTAAACACTATGCACCTATATATATCAATCCTCTCCTGGGTTATGATGAATGGGATCCTATTGTGGAACTTTCCCATCTCCCATCTCAAATCACCTTCTTAGAGATAATGAAATTTTTTCCTTACCATGTAACCAAATAATTAAGTCATTATTCAAAATTAAAATCCATCATCCTCATCCTATAGGGCAAGAGGCTACCCTATTTATATCTAAATATAACATACTTCAACAATGTGAAGAGATGTGCATCCATGTTGATGACATAGTGGACACTTCCATCTCACTTACATTCCTTATATCTTATATTATTATTAAATAGATATTTATTCATGCATATGATCCTCATTTATTAATTAGAATCCAAATAGGTGATATCCAAGTTAAGTGAGATTTAATTGATTAAGGTTTAGGCACTTTTTTTTCCTCCCTTGACTTTATTAAAACACTTGGACACTCTGAATGTAACCTTAAATCACACATAGTACATGCCAAGGATATAGAAGAAGATAAATGCCTCCTATAGGTTGTGTTTGGTTTCCTATTAACATATATGTGAAATTCATGATATTTATCTTTCCATTTTATTAAAATATCTTACTCGGTTGACCTCGGGTTCATCATATGAGATAAATTTCTTCATTTACATGCCAATGTGTCAAATTTCCTCATAATGGTGCTATATAAAATATTCAAGGATATACGAATACTTAGAATTTAAAATAATTCCAAGAATATGGTGTCTTTAATATAGCCACCCTTTAACCCTTTCCTATTATTTCATTTTGAGAATCACAAGTTTATTTATCTAGTTGACTCCACTATAGGTTATAATGGTCATCCATAATTAATTGGTAATATTCCATAATCAAGTTTTTAGACTATAATGATGATGAAATAAATGATATAATCCTAAAGATTAAAATTTTTGATCTTTCCCCTCACATCATCACTTAACTTACTCCTTCTGTTCTACCTTGATCTCGTTAGTAACCTTCTGATGACATACTAGTTCCTTTAACCATAATTAGACATTCCATTCACCATGATTCCTCAATTGATAAAATATTTAATACATGTATTATCAACTTACATACACCTAATTATGATTATTTTTATACTTTAGATGATCCATTTTTAGCTAGACTCATCCAAGCTAAATATTTCAAAGTTCTTAGATATCAATCTTCTTTATTTTAGTCTATACATTTTTCTTCTATCGTTCCTTCTCTTATAGTACCTAATATTAGTTTTTTCACTATTGTTCATAGGTTAGAGATGGATCACTCACATATTACACCTCCATTCGCATCAAATCCTCTTAGGAATATGTTCATGGATCATGCCATGACAGGACCTTATCATTTTTCTAAATATAACGACCCTTCCAATATGATTCCTCCATAGATGTTATCCACTTTGCTTAGACCCTTGCATATACAACCTTACCTAAAAATGATCATAGTATAGTCTCTACTATATATTCTCCCTTCCTTGGTGATGTTTTTTTCCATCACCTTAGCTTGATCACTTATCATTTCATGTTATAACCCATCCTTATTGGGATATTCATAGAGTTACTGGTCATTAGACCAAAGATTGTCATATATATAAAAAACCCTCAGGTTTTTCTTCTACCCCTTCAGTTGGTTGACCCCCATAGTATAATAATAAACATATTTGTTTCTTATATGGAAAAAATAACCATTATTTTACCCACTTCCAAAAAATTTAGGAAATATATTGACACTTTGAAACTAGTCATTGCCCAATCCAAAGACAAGACTATCCCACCTCCCAAGTTATTTATAGAGCACACATTTAAATATGGGGAAGTTTATTATATTTTGAATCAATGTTCTACCCATCATATTTATCAATGTTGTGTGCTTCAATAATATCTCTAATATTTCCCACAATCTACACCAATACCAGTTATTCCTTATCCTATAGGTCACTTGTGAAATAAGGTTCCTCCTTAGTTAGTTATACATCTAACTAAATACATATATACTATTCACACCGAGATACATATTACTCACATTGTGTATCCAACATAGGAGATAACACATGAATATTACTCTTCTTCTTCTATACCTACCTTTTCAGTTGATATGATATAAAAGGAAGTCTTTTCATAACTTTCTATAAAGATTGATGAGACTCTAACTAACATTATAATTCAAATGCATATGGATGTTTCAGATGTTATGGATAAAATTTTTGGTCATATATATCAATATTTGTGAAAAAAAAATGGTGTTTTCTCACATTTATTATATTATATGATCTGGATTGGTTTTGTGATCCATTTATATATCTTATATTTTTGACTATTTGTCAAACATGATTTCACCTATCTCTTTTGCATGAACCATTATATTATGTTTTATGTGTTTTACATGGTTTCATTATCTTTAACTTTATCTTATGGCTTATTTTAATTATTTTCATGGATGTAATTTTTTTCTTACTTCATAAAAACTTCACATTTATCTTCTTATTTTTTGATTATATGTATGTTACAACCATTTTATTAAATTTATCATACTTCCCATATTGATATAGTATGATTAATTTTATTCATACCTCAATTTTGTTTTTATTTTCATACTTCCCATCTTGATTTAGTATGATTGATTAAATTTATTATTTGTTTTTCTTCTTTCCATTTGTTATACCATGTTTACCACTTTATCACAAATTTTCATACTTCCCAAATCGATATAGTATAACTTATGTTTTTTCTAATTTGGTGAAATTTTTACTTTTACATGGTTTTGAAAACATTTTTTTTACCTTTCACTTTACCATTTTGTTGGTTTTTCATATTTATTCATGTTTTATTTTTACACATTTCCCATCATGATATAATGTGTATTACATTTTATGATTATTTATACTTTTCCAAATCATTTGATTTTATTTTTAACCATGAATTTGTATCACATAATGCTAGAAAAGAAAGCATACAAAACAAAATTAAAAAAACATGTGATAGAAAGGAAATGCATCCATACATCCATTCATAAATAACAAATACAATTCATATACCAATAAATGTCCATATCAATATATATAACATGATTTTGATACAATATAATATAAAATACAGTAGCTAAAACTTTGAGGTTGTGCTTTATCATATCTATCTTGTGGTTGAGCCATGCTACCCACAAATTTTTGTTAATGACCCCTATGAATGGTACACTATAATGAGGTAGTCTAGGATTTCAATCCATTAGCTTGTCTCTATAGATTGGCTACTTCATCTTATACACATCCAATGTATATAATAGTTTCCATATGGGTGGTTCACTTCTATGACAATGCCTACCAGGCTTGGGCCTTACACTCTCCTACTTCTATAGCTAGATGTAATCCATCTCCTCATGTCTATAACTATTGATCTGTCTCCCTAACAAATCTAAACCAACTAGCATAAGTTGGGTTAGATGGTACCAAGGGGTCTACCAAAGTGGATGGCTCATAATGTAATATCACCACATCCAAAACATCATGGTGTCTATCTATAATCATGTTTTCCCATATGATATCCTTGACAATAGTACCTATAAAAAAAACCAAATATACATCATATCTCATGTATATATATTTCAAACCATCTATCTATACCAAATACATAACCAATAATTTAACTAGTGATATATTTTAAAAACTTAGTAAATTAAAGAATTTCTTACCAATGCCAATTTTTCCAACCATAGTCTCCCCATTAGGTTAGCCATTTAGAACATCTTATTTAAGTTTACTCTATGCAAGTGAAAAACTTTGTCATTACCCATGCCCACCATTATCCCTTCCTTAGTTACCTCTCTATCGACCATCCATGTCTACCAGTTACCATAAGATCTCCATGTGTGACTATTCACCTATGTCCCCTCTCTCTCTGACAGTGCCTCCATATCCTATGAGATCAAGATTAAATATTTAACCCCTTATATAGATCTACTACCACATCTCTTACATCATCACCCTCAATTTATATAATTATAACATCCTCTACATTAGGACTTTCCATATCCTACTATTATGTGTGACCTACCCATATTCTCACTCATTGAGGATTAATAGTAAGTATCTCTACAAGCACCCTTGTGCATCTTATCCTTCTTATCTCTCTATAATTTTGTGCCCAATAAGTATGCAATACTAGAGGTGATGCTAGATGTGGTAGGTTTAGCTATTTGGGTATATGATCTACTAGATGTGGATTCACCCATAAAGTATAATGGCCCTTGACATGAACATGTGCCAAACCCATAACGATAGTAATGTAAGTCAACCATATAGTTGAAATATAAATTTAAACATGCCGCACTATCTACCCTTATGTCACATTCTATAAAGTTGGGACATGGGGTATGATGTGCACTACATGATCTTGTCTCCATTACACCACCTAAGGAAACTTATCATTGAATGTATATGGCAACCCAACTGGTTGATATGTATGTAATCTCTCATAAATATAAGCACTCAATAAAATAATGTGACCCATAGTCTTCTACCGATGGGTTAGCATTTTATCATTATCATATAGAGCTATACCCAAATGATAGAGCGTAAATCATATAATGCAACCTACTCTAGGATGAACTAAGATAAAGATACCACATATATCGGTACCTTCCCATATAACTTGTGACATAACACACATGTTATCATATGTTTTGTCATGGCCATATGGATATACATAATGGCCAATATATACACATTGAATAAGCTAACCTACAATCTAGGGTTAATATTTTATGATCATATTTCCCAATGGGATAGGGATCATCTCTCATCCTTCACCTATAGTACATCACATATGATAATATTCCTAATAATGGGAATTATAATCAAAGCATGGACATCCTCCAAGGTGATTTCCACCTCTATGGTATCCCCCTCTACCTCCCATCATAAAGTGTTGGTTAGTCTCTCCCATGCTCCTAAGAACATTATGACAAGATCAACACTAATAAAGATACCCTAATCTCTATGATACCTCCAAATACTAAGGAAACCAATTAAGCTTGATCCAAATATGACAATCACTAGCAAATTTGGTAGCCATGATGCATTAACTAGGTTCCAAAATCTCTATCATCTCTACAAAATATCAAATAATGGATGGTGTATTAGATATATATGTAAAAATAATACAATGAATTATTAATAATTATTAAAATACTAAAAATTAACTACCTCACTATCCTATTTTTCTTATTTTTCCTATTTTCCTACACAATCGACCCTTTTGATACTAAATTAGCCTTGTCACCTCTTTGACATACTAAGTCAACCTTTTAATACATAGTCCATCCATTTCTATAGACACAATTAGCCTTTTTTATATTAATTTATCCCTTTCCCATTATTTTTATACTAAATCATACCTCTTCCATGTAATTAGCCTCATTTAATAGATTGTATCAGCCCCTACTTCATACTACATCAGCTAGACTGTACTATGTTGGTCATGTCTATCTTTTTGACTAAGTTAGCCCTCTGTTACAAAGTTAGCCACCCAAAATAATACTAAATTGGCTCTCTACCACATAATCATCCTTCTTGACTCCTCTCACCTTTTCCAAAAAAGTTGGTAGGGATGACTCTTTTTAAAATTTGTGATGACTTTGCAATCATTTACCATAAATGCCTCAGGCATTAATTGGTCTGAATCTTTCCTACCCAATATCCCATTTTACCCCTAGTTTAGCTAAAAATTTCCTAGGATCATTTTAGGCATATACACTTTTCCTAATATTTAAATTTTTACATATATATTAGCTTTCATTAAAATTACCCAAAAAATTAAATTCATGTACCACTTACATGAACATCACTGGCTATGACCACTAGGCATCTTCCATGTCGAAGTTGTCATCTCCTCACAATGGTTACTCTCTAGGTTTAATTGGATCTCTCACTAAAATATTTTATCATAATTTTAAAAATAATAAAAGAATTAATTTTCACCCTATTTATATTTACTATTCAAAATTATTTGCCTATCAATTATTTACCAACATATTTTATTTTTCACTCATTCCTTTATTTCTATTAGCTATTTTTCCTAACAAAAAAATATTTTGGAATCCTAATGTCATTGATAAATTTTCCACATATTACATGTATATTTTTCACTTATATTACATGTTCAACTAATGTTCTCAACATTAGACACCTTCTCATTTCTCTCACTTCCTTCCTCCTCTACAACACTAAGGTAATTAAATGTATGCATTTTTAATTATATCCTTTCATTTGTCTTATTTTCTTCATACTATAGTTTAATTAGATCAACATTGTGTGCTACTTTGTTCTTTTATTGAGGCACCATACCATGTTACAAATACATGACACATGATGAGATTCAAGTGGGGCATATGCATACACATAATATTTTTAAACTTTATCAATTACTAATGCTTTCACTCTTATAATAACCTATTGAGTCTCAATTTATCTAAGTGAATACCTTAAAGGGAACACTAATAAATGGGTAGGCAGACCATTAGTGTTTCACAAGATTGTTTTCCCATGTACAACCACTTAAGACTAATGTTAACCTCTCCTATACATTTCCTTGAGCTTTGATGCATCCCTTACACAATCGTTCAAGTAATTCACCACTCTAAATAACCCCTACCTAAGCTAAAATCTATTTTTATCATTTAATAAACAAAGTTTCATGGGCTAACCCTATTCTAAAAAATGATAACATTATGAGACTAAGCCAACCTAGTCAATCTAGTTTAGGACCTAGCTACTTTATTTATTAAATAATTAGGTCAACTAAGATGACTATGTTGAATAAAAATTTGGAAGGATTTTGGATTAAATTAAGCTATATAAACACATCCTTTTTCCATTTTAATTAGAGAGAAATAGAGATAATCATTTATTTGTGAATATACTTATCCACCATTCTACTTGAGGAGACATTACTTAGGTTTTTGTACTTCCTTTAGAGATAAAAATCTTATCTTATGGTAAAGGTATTTTAAATTCATAGGAGAAGTTATATATCCTAGAACTAACCAATCATTATTATCTTTATGAACCACAATAACCTATTTCAAAGCACCATTGGACAAGGGAGATTGAGGCTTGATGGGTTCATATTCAAGGTTAGTATTCCTAACTCTTGGTCATCTTTATTATTAGATAGATTTGCACGTGTTAGCTTATGAATACATTTATCTCTCCATGTATTAGGATTCCCTCTACATTTAATTGAGTAAATATTTTATTTCAAAGGTTTATTTTTATGTTTATTATCCCCATTTATTCCACATGCTTTGGTGAGAAATATATTATATTTACATTACTTCATTATTTACTTTGATAAGAAAACATAGGACCTATCTAGAGTTATTGTTTTGGTGTTGATTTAATAGAGCCTTTGGAACCCTCTCTAGTGATATTGTGTGGTAATAGACCCCTTATTTAGGTCTATCAGATCTATATTGGTCATGACCATGATTACCTAAATGTACCAATAAGTGAAAGGGATAGTGGGATTTATATTCTCTAAACTAGTATTGGTTTATAGATTAGCTTCATTTTCCCTTATCATATAATTATCTCACCTAAAAAAGGTAATACAATTTTAAGTATGTGAATGTAACCATATAACATATAG
The DNA here is from genome assembly GCA_037957365.1 of Torreya grandis. Taxonomy (NCBI): domain Eukaryota; kingdom Viridiplantae; phylum Streptophyta; class Pinopsida; order Cupressales; family Taxaceae; genus Torreya; species Torreya grandis. Next base: position 1,046,369 of record JARHVA010003956.1, read on the forward strand.
GAAATGATATGTCTACGTAGATGTAACATTGAAGTGCATTAAACCAATGTGATCACATGTAGGTCTAAGATGCATGATAAAGTTCATGGAAACATCTAGATAGAAATAATATAATCTCAATAAGAAAACAAGCACACAAATAAGAGCACTCAAAATTAATTCAAAAGGAAATGGTCTAAGGAGACCACAAATAAGGGGCATGTTTAAATTTTTCAAAATCAAATAGACATGACATAGTCAACTTTACACAAAGGCAAAGAATCACATATTCAAATGTCTAAGAAGGTAATCATAAGAACATGAGAAACATATAATGGAGCATATTCAAATGATCAAAAAATAAATACAATATGAAGGCAAAACACTCAAGGAAGTATGTAAAGGAAAAACATAAGAAACCATCATAAACATGTCATAGTGGCCCATGGATTGAATGTGTTAGCAAAAAACATCAAGTACATATCATATCAAGTACCATATGTGATGTATAATCATGGATAATAGGCATGTGTAAGTACATATGTAATTTCAAACATGATATTATAGAGTGATCATTGAATCATATAACCTATATATATCAAGATCGTATAAGATGGATGTATCAGAGTTGTTGCCAAAATTTGAATAATGCGAGTGCAATGGAGACATGATCACACAAGATGAACAAGTGCACAACACATAAATGCTAAAGCAATTTTAAAATAACACAAAAAGATAAATTACACAAGACAAAATGGAGAAAACCAAAATTTGATTAGCATGAGATGGCCAAAGTGAGGAATACATATAGGAGAGTACGTAAGTAACTCCTCCACAAAAGGTGGACAAGGCACCCTAAGAATAGACAGTAACTCCTCCATGAAAGGTGGTGACAAGGTGCTAAGAATAGAGAAGTAACTCCCATCAAGGGAGTTACCTATGACATTCTTATGACACCTATGACACACACCTCCACATAAGCTATCCTATCCCACAAATGTAGGAAAACTCCATGTATGCACAAGAAATACAATTTCCTAATTAATAAATAGGGAAAAATAAAAAACCTACACTAATACCCCCCATAAGCATAGCTTAGGTGGGTAGTGTGGAAATATAAAATGGGTCCCAGTAACTAGGACTGATGAGGTACCCATGTACAAATGCAATCTCCCATAAGATAGAGAAAAGGAGAAAACCCATAGGAAAAAATTCTTCCCCAAAAGAGAGACATAAAAGAAATGAAGACGCTAGAAGGCCCCCCTAAAGATGATGTTGCTATAGATGTAGACTGCACCCCAAGAAGAGCTCATAGATGAATGAACTTGCTCTTAGTGAAAGGTTTGGTGAAGATGTCTACAACCTACTCTAAAGACTGGAAAAATATCAAGTCAATGACCTGACTATGAATAAGCTCCCAAATTAAATACATGTGAATCTCTATGTACTTGGTCTGATAGTACTGAACTGGATTCTTACAAATCTGAATGGTACTCTGGTTATCACAATAAATGATGGTGGGCTACCTGATAGAAATGCCAAATTTAGAAAGAATCCCTTGAAGCCAAATAGCTTTAGTAGCTACATTAACAGCTCCCTTATATTCTACCTCTATGGATGATATAGCAATAACATTTTGCTTCTTGCTAGACCAACTAATAAGACCAAAACTTAGAGAGAAATTGTAACCAAAAGTGGACTTACGAGTCTATGATTCACCAGCCCAATCTGAATCTATTAATCCAACCAAGTCAACCTCTATGCCAAATCTTTAATGAATCTCTTATCTATGTGAACCATTTATGTAATGCAAGATCCTCTTAGCTACTTTCCAATGTAGCTCATGAGGTTCATGCATGAATCTGGAGACAAGTCCCACTATATATGATATGTCAGGCCTAGTGTGAGTCAAGTAGATGAGACTACCAACAAGTTGCCGATACCAAGTGGCATCAACCAAAGGTGAAGAACAATCAGCCTCAAGCTTGACTCTTGATAGAAAGGGAGTTGAAGATGGCTTACAATCAACCATGTGAAACTGAGCCAATAAGTCAAGAGCATACTTAGGCTATGTAAGAGAAATCCCTGAATCTGACTGTGAGATCTTGATGCCAAGGAAGTAGTTCAACAAACCCAAGTATGTCATGTCAAATATATTCTAAAGAGATGCCTTCACCATTTCAATAACTGATGAAGAACCCTTGGTGATCAAAAGGTCATCAACATATAAAACCAAAATCAAGAGTGAATCATCTTGTCACAAGAAGTAGACATTGGGATTTGAATGGCACCTAGTGAAACCCACTGTGAGAAGAAAGGAATCCATCTTGGCATACCAAGCTTGAGGGGCCTATTTGAGGTCATAGATAGATTTCCTAAGTCTGCATACTAAGGAATAATCTTGAACAAATCTTGGTAGCTACTCCATGTAGATCTCCTCCTCTAGGTCTCCATGAAGAAAGGCACTCTTCACATCCATTTGATACATATCCCAACCATGTGTTGTGGCAATAGCCAAGGTGAGTTAGATAGAAGTAATCTTTACAATGGGTGCAAAGGTCTCTGAGTAGTCAATGCTTGCCACTTGTGAGAAACCCTTGGCAACCAATCGCACCTTATACTTATCAACCAACCCATCTGCTACAAACTTGGTCTGATATATCCACCTACATCAAACCATCTTTCTTCCCTTAGGAAGTGAAGTCAAATCCCAAGTGTGATTTTTGATTAAGAAAGAATACTCTTCCTCCATAGCATTATCCCACTCAGGTACCCTCAATGCCTCTTGAAAATTTTGTGGATCCAAAACTAAAGCAAAGAAGGCATGTGGATCTCTCTAAAAATTCCCCCCTAGTATGCCTATCATATGTGGGATCTCCTACCCAAGTGCCAACACTCTCAAGTGTCTGTCTAGCCCAAAGTGGCCCAAAAGTGGGTGAGTCAGGTGCTAACTCCACATCCTCTAACTGAATAGAGGTGGATGACTCTGCATCACTATCCTCATTGTCTGAACTCAAAGAAGAATAAGATGACTCTAGCTCAAGAACCTGCTATGGCTGATTTGAATCTGATGAGGAATCATCATGAGGAAGTAGATTCGATGAGGGAGAAGAAGTGTCAAGTGTTGAGTCTCTCGGACTCTCCTAAAAATGGAAACTTCTCGCGATGAACAACTCATGAGTGACTGGATCTAGAAGGTGATATCCCTTAATACCATCTAGATATCCTACAAATATGCAAGGCTTGGACTAATGTTCCATAGATTTGCATTTATGCTTTGGAATGTGGGCCATGGCTAGGGATCCAAAAACTCTAAGGTGCTCAACATTAGGTTTCTTTTTATGCCAAGCTTCAAAGGGTGTTATCCCTTTCAAAGCTTTGTGAGGAACCTTGTTTTGAATGTAGCATGCAAAATTGATGGCTTCAGCCCATTACTGTGGTGCTAAGGATTTGGAGTGAATCATATAACTACCCATCTCTTTCAAGAACCTATTCTTGTGTTATACAACCCCATTCTGTGAAGGACTGTAAGTGACTATGCATTGTAAATCAATCCCCTATGTGGTGCAAAATTGCTCAAACTTGATGCTGACATACTCCCCTCCATTATCAGTTTAAAGAACCTTGATGGATTTCTCACTTTGTTTCTCAATAAGAGCCTTGAAGTCTAGAAAATTTTCAAACATTTCAGACTTTTGTTTGAGAAAATATATCCAAGTGTACCTAGAGAAATTATCAATGAAAGTGAGGATGTACCTGGCCCTTATGAAAGATGGTTTGGGAAAGGGTCCTGATACATCACTATGGACTAGCTCCAAAGGTTGTGAAGCCCTCCAAGCTTTGCCTTTGTCAAATTTTACTTTGGGATGCTTCCCAAGGGAGCACCCCTTGCAAAGTCCTTTTGAGAATTGGACACGAGGCAAGCCAATGACTATGTCATGTTTGCAAAGTTGCTCAAGGTAGCGGTAGTTAAGGTGGCCAAACCACTCATGCCATAATTTGCTAACTCCATCTGAATGAGTCAAAAATGCTGTTGGAGAAGAATCTAATGCAAAATGTGAGGTGTATAACCTAGCTTGGTGATCTGCCCTACCCACTGCCACTATAGTATCACTATGCAACTCCCTGATAGCCACTGAATTTGGTGAAAACTCAACTCTCATGCCCCAACCAATGTGAGTGATTTAGTACACTAATAGGAGATTGGTTAAGAGAAGGAACACTTAGAACATTATTGAATATTCCTCCTTCCATTTCAACTGACCCTCCCCTTGTAATAAAAACTGATGTGTCATCACCCAAACTAATTGAAGTCATGCTACAAGGCTCTAAAGATGAAAACTCAACTAGTGAAGAGCCCATGTGGTGAGAATCACCCGAGTCGATGACCCATGAAGATGTAGAAGTTGCTATAGCTATAAGGGCCTTGCCCTTTTCCTTCTCCTTACCCTTGCCTTTTGCCTTGGTAGAATCTTGGGTAGATGAATTCTGCTTGATGGACTCAGGAACACCTATGTTGTTCTTTTCTAGAAGATGAGTTAGGTGATCTATTTGTTTCTTCATGAATTTGTGTTCATCATGCCCTATATTTTTGCAATAGGCACACTTAACCTTCTCCTTCTTAGTTTTAGCATTGGAAGAGGAAGTCTCAGTGTTGTTTTTGGTAGGATTGGTGTTTTCTTTCTTCATCTCCTGGTCCTTGTTCTTTTTCTTATTCTCCTTTGTTGAATTCTTATCCTTACCATTTATAGCTATCAAAGCTTGGGGTTGAGTAGACTTCATTGTGCCCATCTAAATTAGCTTATCTTGCTCCCTAGCCAAGTTGGCAATGAATGAATCCAAAACAGGCATTTTCCATGTAGTGCCAAGGGCACTTTTTGTGGCATAGAAAGTGGAGACAAAGACTGAATAGCTTGGACCTAACTTTGTGAGAATTGAAAGGATGAGTTGATCATATTTCTTCTCTATCCCACATTCTTTCAATTTCAATCTACGGGCCTTAAACTTAGTGAAGAAGTCTTTTAGGGTGTCGAAGTTGCTAGGACTTAGACTTATGAGTTCATTTTCGAGCTCATGACCTCTCATCTCATCAGGCTTCCCAAATAACTTTTCTAAGGTGTCCCATATGTCATTAGGAGTCTAGGAGGATTATAAATGGAAGATAAGTTCTACCACTTGACCTTTTCAGCATCAGTGTTGGGTTCTACTTTAGTACCCATTGTGATCCTATACAAACCTTTATTTCTAAGAATGATTAACATTTTAACCTTCCATTCATGATATTTTAAGGGTTTTAGGGGTTTAAGTTGAAAATAATCCATTTTTTAGCTGAATTTAGGTGAAGTTGTGTTGATTGCAAGTTGTGAATTTATGCAGAAAGGAGAATGAAAGTGAAGATTTGCAAGTTGTGGAAAGCAATCAAACCCCCCTAAAATATTGAGCCCCCCCAAAAATGCAAGTTCATGCTAAAAATATGTTGGACTTAGCTAAGAATGCATCTTAGAGCAATTAGTACAAGACTAAAGCAAACAGGATGTTAGACTCAATCGAAAATGCGTCTTAAGAGACCCAAATTTTTGGCACTTTATAAACTAGTGAATTTTTAACAATTAACAGGCCTAAAATATGGAGAATTTAATTACAAACACTTTTTCAAAAAATGGCACCCAAATCTGAGCTACCATTTGCAAGATATTAAAGGTTTAATTTTCTCGTAAACTAGTGTTTTTGCAAAAAAACACTAAAACATTAAAAAAATGCCTATTTTGAGAGATAAAGTGGCCTTCCAACCAGTCGTTGGATTTGGAATGAAATAAGGAATCAAAATGAGGTTTTTTTGAGGGGGAATTGGCCTCCCACTAACTCGAGCCTCAACCTTCATCTTCGTATCACCAAAATTACAAAATTATCTATAAAACTGAATATTCAGTCAAACTGAATGATTTTTGTTTTAAAAAGTCAATTTTTAACTGAAGAAAGTAAAGAAAAGATAGAATTGATGAAATCCATGTGTCTAAAGGCCCACATGGGATGCCAAGCAGGGAGGGGTACCAAAAAACACAGTCCAAAATTTACAGCAGAAAAGACAAAACAATTGCAAACCTGCTAGTGGGCATCGTACGGCCTAATGGCATGGCAGAGAGGACTATGGAAAATAGAAAAAGTTAGTTGAGGGTCTATATAAACATGGAATAGTTTTCTAGAAGTGTTGTGCCTAGGTTGAAGCAAAAAATGGCACATTGTATGGACTGGGCAATAGCTGGGCTAGATACCGTACGACCAATGGCGTGGAGCAGCTGGAGCAGCACGCTGGAGACTGTGGCGTCCAAGAACAAAAAAAGATTGTAGAGATCCTTTTTTTTCTTATAGAATGACAAAACTAAAATTCCTCTGCCTTGCTGAAGAAAACCACAGATCTCGACAAGATGTCTTGGCAAATACTAACTCAGAAGTAAATTTTTAAACAAGTTCTGTATGGATTTGCATGAGTTTTCAAAAACTCTACCAAATCTCTCAAATGCAACAAATTAAAAAAAAAACTACTAAGAAATAAAAGTAATAATTTCAAAATAAACTAATAGGATAACCAGACACATGATTATCGGAGTAGCTCTGATACCATGTCAGAGTTGTTGCTAAAATCCAGATAATGTGAGTGCAATGGAGACGTGATCACACAAGATGAACAAGTGCACACCACATAGATGCTAAATCAATTTTGAAATAACACAAGAAGATAAATTACACAAGACAAAATGGAGAAAACCAAAATCTGATTAGCATGAGATGGCCAAAGTGAGGAATACATATAGGAGAGTATGTAAGTAACTCCTCCACAAAAGGTGGACAAGGCACCCCAAGAATAAACAGTAACTCCTCCATGAAAGGTGGTGACAAGGTGCTAAGAATAGAGAAGTAACTCCCATCAAGGGAGTTACCTATGACATTCTTATGACACCTATGACACATCTATGACACACACCTCCACATAAGCTAGCCTATCCCACAAATGTAGGAAAACTCCATGTATGCACAAGAAATACAATTTCCCTAATTAATAAATAGAAAAAAATAAAAACCTACACTAATAGGATGCCCCTAATGTCCTGATGATATGAGTATAGAGAAATCCAAACACTCATAAGTGTATTATGAATTTATGTATGCATGTATATATGTGTATGTAAGATTAAATAATATTTTATTCCTCAACATGGAACTAGCATATAGATGCCAAAGAGCCAATAGAACATGTAAGTGTCAAAAGTATTTTTTGATTCTTGAATGTTTTTTGACCTTTTTGGTATTTTTGAAAGAGACAAAAAACCAGTGGTACCAACAAGTAGCATGTATTGTGCAATATTTATCACTATAGTATATGTGATGATTGGCATATATAATAGGACTCTATGCTTGTGAAGTACCAATATAAGGAATAGGGGTTCTTAGATCCCATCTCTATTTGTTATATGGTTTATTTGTAATAGTAATAGTAGGAACATGTTTAGGTGTTTTGGATATCTAAATATGGTGTGTATAATATGGGGATTTCATGTAACCCACTATCTATCTCTAATTTAAAGGTCTCTAAATATTGGTCACCTAATAAATGGGATTGATTGTTATTCACCCTTTTATGATGGATTATCCTTAATAAGATTGATAATTAACTATCTGGGTATAAATTTATCTTGTTCAAGAGGATCCTCATATGGAATACCAAAAATTATAATTACCTAATTAACATGAATGTGCTTAACACACCCATGCACTATAAAAGGTACTACTTGAAAAGTATGTATCCAAGTTTTTGCCAACAACATTTCAAATACACATGTAGAAGGTATAACTAAGAAAGTAGTGACCACATGTAGGATTTACCTATAAAGGTAAATTAATCTCACCAAGATCCTTCTGGGAGGTCCCATCAAATCTTTTGACTTATCTATTAGATGGGTGTAAATCATGATTAGTATAAGCCAAATACATAAGTAATGTCATGGTGAAAAAAATTTCAATTTCACCATTATCAATCAAAATATTTCATATGGGGTGTTTATCAAGTTATTATCAAATGAATAGAGAATGAAGATAAGAGTCAACATTTTAAATTTCACTATCATCAAAGGAAATGGTAGGTTGGTGAACCATAAGAGGTATATGTCTCATGTAAGTACTAATGACCCCATAAAATGGGCACCAATAATATTATAGAGTAGGATGCACACTATATTCCATTTAAACTTTTGGTTCCTTTTTAGAATGGTCTTGTAAAATATTATTAAATATTTTATCTTTATTTTGATCACTAAGTTGTGAACTTGATTCCTTTTGAGGATGGGAAAATGTAATTTATTGGTCATCTATTATGCCCTTAACAATTGGCATGTCTAGGGATATGTGTAGTTGACTTGTGGCCTTCATAAACTTTTTGCATATTATTTTACATTTATTTATGCATTCATATACTTAGTAGGTTGGCCTATGGGTGGCACATGGCCTTGTTAGACTATACATATGAGGTAGGGTTAGTAATTCATCATATATTTGAGTATTCATTCTTATTGTAACAATTTGGGATGTTTTTCCCTCAGATTGGCTTATCTATTATTCATAATTTCTGATATATTTCCATATCATCATGATATATTTATATATTTCTACTTATTTGGTGAACTAATATCATTCCATCATTGATGAGCTCCTAGATCTTATGCTTTAGGGTAAAACATATGTGTTTAGAATTACTAGGTTCTTGGTGATAATCATAATAATAACTTACATCATATCCTTTGGGTAGAGATATATTTAAATCAACCTATATATGAAGAGGGAGAGATATAAGATGACACTCTATCAACCATGGGATTAATGAAGTAGGAGGCTTAGGTAAATGTGTAAACTATCTCCTTAGTACATTAAATAGGATAAGTTGATTATGTTATTATGCAACTATGTTAACCATGGTGGTTATTTAGTTTCTAGGCTCATGAGGTTTTACCTTATAAGTTGGTTTAATTGTAAATTTTGTAATAGATATAGATGTAACTGGTGTGTTTTCTACATACTTGATCTTATTTAATGACATAATATTAACTTCACAGTACTCTACAATATGTCAGAAGTCATCAAAATATTGAAACTTTTTAAAAATAATGGACTCATGTAAAGTAATAAGTAAACTTTTCTTGAATATGTCTTGAAACTATTCATCTACCATAAGATTAGTCATTTTGGCTAGCATTATCTTATATCTCAAGACATATTCATTGATTGTTTCATTGGTTCTTTGTTTAATCTTTGTAATCTAAGCATAGGAAATTTTTATATTAATGTTAATATAAAAGTGTGACAAAAATTAATCTTCATGAGGTTTGAATTCATTCATGGATTGGAGAGGTAAGTCATAAAACCACCTCAAAGCATAGCCATTAAGACTCACTAGAAATAGTTTGGTTAAAATTTTATCATTTGAAGCATAATCAAGGCATGCTACATTGAAGGTTCAAAGATGATATTTAGGATCACTCTTACCATCATGAAATGTGAAATTAGGTGCAACAAATATAGCTGACAAAGGGTATAAAGAGATATCAAGTGCAAGAGGGTTGTGTAATACATCTTAATATAGGGCATGTGAATACTTTGAATTATTTTGTTCAATTTTTTTAACCTTATTCTGCAAGGTTTTTACAACTTGAAGGAGTGATTGAACTATAGGCCCAATGGGATTTTGATTAGTAATTTGAGTTGTCACCATAAAGGCTAAAAACATGTTTTGAGTAGTAATAGGCATTGAAATTGGTATTTATGTTAAAATAATAGGTAAGTTATTAATGTATGTATCAATCATAGTTTTAGGGAATAAAGGTTGAAACACATAATCCATGACCCCATTAGATGTATTTAATTGTAGTGTATTCAAGGGTATGAATGTATACACTAAAGTTTTTTCATTTTTATCTTGAAATATAGCTTTTAATATTATATTAAGATCATTAGGTTTTTATTGAATATAATCATGAAACAAAGTAATTGCATGCACTTGGTCATTGTCTACTTAGTGATTTTCATTTGTTTCTAGATTTTCATTATTAGAATCTTCTTATATGATAACTCTATTAATATTTTTTCATTGTCAACATGGGTATCATCATGATCTAAGATATGAGATCCTTCATTGGTTTGATACATTTTGGATGGGTTGAGGGGAATCTCAATATGTTAAATATACAAACCCCCCAATCTAGGTCTACACCTAGGTTGCATGTAAAATAATACCAATAGGAAATTAAAAATTACAAAAATAAAAAACCCTATCTTGTTTAGAACACTAGGAATAAAAAACAAATTTTATTCATAAGGATTAGGTTCACCAAATTTAACCCTAATTTTAACATGGATCTTATTTTATTAGTTAGGGTTAAGTATATATAAATAATAGGGCACAATGGTGAATATCAGATCTATAACAAGCTAATTAATGTCCTAAACTAAAAAGTACCATATGTTGAATTTATAAAATTGAGTTTATGTTATTAATGGAAGTTAAAAATATGATAGATAGAAAAATGAAAATTCAAAGTACTTAGTTATTTCTAATGTTAATACAACGTTGGATTTGGTATATATAGGAAGCAGGTAAGAAGATAGTTTTGGATCAATTTTTATGTTTTGGATTTGGTGCCTCTGACTCTTTAGACAATTATGTTAGCATGGGATAGTTTCATGGATGTTAGTGTCTAGGTTTGACAATAGTGTCCTATCTAGAATACTCATTGAAACAATATGTAACCACCTAGATGCTTTTTATTTTAGCTTCACCTTCTCTTTGGTACATTTAGATATAAGACATTAACTATCACTCCTAGTGAAATGATAAAACCCTACATATGCATCTTTAATGTGACCTTAAATAAAAATGGGTTAGTGGGCACACAATTTTGATCTGAACCAGAATGACCCCATTGTCAAAGGTTATTTCCTACATAGATAATAATCTATAATAGGGCCTCAAACTCATAATTTCCCCCTACATATTGGCTTGTGTATGAATAATGCATTGTGTAAAGAAAGTACAATAATGACCTAGCTTATAACTAGGAAAATATGACCTTATAACTACCCATTTAGTACTTTAGACCCCTAGCTAGGATATTCCTTTTACTGATATTAGAATAGGGTAGACTAGGAAATATTTTTGTAATTTAAGTGCTTATTAAGTGTTATTTTAGTTTGATTTATAGATGAGGACTGAGTGAAGGTTGATATTATATTTATACTAATCCTATCAAAACAAAAATCAAATTAAATAACTTAGGATAACCATTGTGATATGTTTCATTTATAAATTAGATAACTTTAGGTCACTAGACACTTACGTTAGGCCAATATAGTAACATCAAAACTATTATTTAACAAAAATGTTAGTGTCTAGGGAGAAGGAAATCAAGCTCAAGATCAAAACTTTCAGATGTGTAATATAAGTACATTTTAAGTATTCTGGGTAAGATGGGATGCCTGTGTCATCAATATAAGGCTGGTTAGACTAAGAGATAAGCTAAGGGGAACAAGATCAATATAATGTGAGGCTTGTAAAATTAAGGCATGTGTATAATTAAGATAAACAACCATGGTCATGAATTTTACCAAATATACAAAACTGAGGTGCCACATAATCACAAAATATCATCTAAAGTAATCAATACTTCTTTATCTTCCATTTGGAGTTAGGTTTTTGCATTAATATTTTCCATTGATTCACAAATAAAAAAATTAAAATTTGTGACAAAGTATAGTAATAAAAAAACACTATAAATCCTAATTTTCCTATATTTTTATGTTCAAAATTAGGTTCACCAAATGTTTAACCTTAAATTGGATAAGTAATCCTACTTGGGTAGATAAGGTTAATAATATATAAATGAAAATACATAAGGGTGATGATCAAATCTATCATAGGCCAATTTGATGCTAAACTCAAATATAAACATATACTAAATTTACTAAACTTAGATAAGCTAAAAATATTAAGTAACACTATGTTAGGTATGGAAATAACAAAGAATTAATATACTTAGCTTATTATGATGTTAATGTGGTACTAGATCTAGAATAAATAGAAAGCAGTCTAGAAGAATATTCTAGAATAGTCATCAGATTCTTGATTGAGTGCTTTTGGAGTTACAAACACTAACTCCATTATTAGATGGTTGCATCGATGCTATTATATGAACTTAATGCAAGTGTCTTATACAAAATATATTTTATAAAAATATGTGACCACTTAGATGATTTTTGATTTGACTTCACCTTCACTCTAGTGTAATCATATTTGGGTCATGGACTATCACTCCTCATAAATTTGAAAAACCCTAGTTATTAATATTTATAGTGATCTTGGGGAAAAATGGGTTAGTAAACACATGATGTCAAGGTGACTATAAAATCACTTGTGTCAATAGGTGCTACCTACATATCCAATACTCCAAAGAGAGCCTCAAATTGATGTAATTATCTCTAATGTGTTGGCTTGTGTGTGAATCATGTAATATGTGAAAAAAATCTACAATAATGACCTAACTTGTAAATTAGAAAATCCTTCTCTTGGGTTGCTCCTTTCATACATCAGACCTATATAAGCTCTTTCAAACTATGACTATTATGGAAATAGGGAAGCTTTGATCAATTGAATGTTTTTGATAGGTTTTCATGGTATTTTCAGTGTATTTTAGGTGACAAATGAATAAAGGTTGATATTATATTTATATCAATCCCTTTTTATAATTAACTCACATTAAATCACTTAGGTTGATGATTAGGATACATTTCATTTGAAAATTGGATGACTTTAGGGCACTAGGCACTTAAGTTAAAGCAAGACACTAGCATCAATTCTAGTGTCTATCTTGGATGTTAGTGTCTAGGGAGAAATAAATTAGGTACAAACTCATAAATTATAGAGGTGGAAGATAAGAAAGTTTTAAGCATTTTTGTAAATATAGAATGTATGGGTCATCAACATAATACTATTTAAACTAAGAGATATGCCAAGGGGCATAAGATAAAGTAGATGCAAGACTTCAAAAATTAAGAAATGCCTAAAATTGAAAGGAATAACCAAGGTCTATGTTTTCCAAGTGTATAAGATTAAGGTGATACATAATATATAAAATAGTTTCTACATTCCATCCCCCCTTAATATAATAATGAAAATATTACATTAAAAGAATGGAATGCATACCTAGGTGTGTATAACATACCTTACCTTTGCTTGAGTTTAACTTCAATGATTTTTTGGTGACTAATGTACAACCAAGAGCATGTTATGACACATAATTAGTGAATATAATATATAATTTGAAAGTATTGAAAATATTAAAATTGAAAGATCAAGGTTTAGGAGTACACCTATGTATCAATGTAACTGCCTTACCTATTAGAAAATTGACTTGAAAAATGTATCATTTTAAGTCTATGAAACTAAGATTATGACAAATATATATAAATATGGAAAGTTCATATATCCAATGATATCAAGATATTGGAAGACACATGCCCCCAACCTTGGAGAAAAGATGAGTTTCCACTTGATAATTGAGACTAACTCAACTATACAACCCAATCATAACTTTATCTTGGTGAGCATGAGTGAATAAAGTCAACTCATACTATAAAATTGGTAAGGTTAGATGATACAATCAAGTCCAAAATGAAAAATTGGCAAGATTGAGTAATTTAATCACCTCAAATATACTAAAAATGAACCAAATATTATAGTAGATTATCTCAATATAGTCTATAAAAGTACATCATAGGTATTAATGCATAGTCACACATCCTTGTGGATGATGATAATACCTGAATGTGTTTTAAAATCTGAAACTAATTTTTATTTTTACATATTATGTGTAAATTACATAGCATATTCACCTTAGATATGTTTCATGTTAAAACTGTGTATAATAATGATATCAATGTATAGATTTTTTTCATGATTGTGAATATGAATTATATAACTATGTGCTTTGGACAATTTATAAATTATAAGTGTGGAGAACATGTTTCCATGGCATGAATCCACTATATATGGAGAAATATAAAATAAGTTCCAATGTGTAGGACATGTTTCCAAAACATTCCCCCATTTTAATATGGATGTGTTGAAAACTAAATAAGTGTGGAGAACATGTTTCCAAAGTATTTCCCCACTGAAATTAAAAACTAGGAATTTGCGGAAGCCATAACTATATGACATGCCCCCACTAATTCTAAAACTATGAATTTATGTAAGTCATGCCTATATGACATTCCCCCACTGAATCTAAAAATTGATATAAATACCTAATACTGAATGAGTGTGGAGAACATGTTTCCAAACAATGTTGCCACTAAATCTAAAAACTATGACAAATGTGGAGAATGTGCCTCCATGATATTACCCCACTAATAGGAACCTTTTTTAGGTGAATAAAGAATATAAAATATTATTTACCTCACATCAAAAGGATAATACAATAATATAATCTTTGAATGTAACCATGTAGCATATATAAGAACATGTTCAAGTAAATGTAGCATTGAGGTGCTTAAAATAATGTGATACATGAAGGCCTAATATGCATGATAAGTATCATGGTAATGTATAGATATTAATAGTTCAATATTAATAAGAAAATCAAGCACACATATAAGATCACTCAAAATCAAGTCAAAAGGTAATGGTCTAAATAAATCTCAAACAAGGGTTATGTTCAAATGACACACAATCAAAGGAACACAACTTAGTCAAATGCCTGTAAAAGCAAGGATGACATATTCAAATGTTCATAGAATATATAATGACATGTTTAAATGTTAAATAAATAACACATAGATATGGGGGGAATAAATAAAGGATTATATTCAAATTCTCAAAGAAGCAAGATAATATCAAGACAAGACACTCAAAGAAGTGCATGAAGGAAAGCATAAACAATTAAAATAAACATGTCATAGTATCCCATGAACCAAATGTGTTATTAAAAAATTTCAAGTGAATATCATATCAAGTACTTTATGTAAGATATAATCAAGGATAAAGGCATGTGTAAGTATGTATATGAGCTTAAGACATGATAATTTAGAGTGACCATATAATGATGTAACTTGTGAATATCATGATCATCAAGGTGGATGCCTCCAATATCCATATGACATGAGAAAAGGAAAGGTCCAACATCCAAAATAGGAATATATCATCTATATGTGTATGCTTGTATCACACTCAAGTATAATCATGACACACATGTGTATATATAAGTAATTAATATGCTATCCATCAACATGGAACTAACACATAGATGCCAAGGAGCCAATAGAACATGTAGGTGCCAAAAATGTTTTGGTATTTTTTAATGTTTTTGAGTTTTTTGGTATTTTTTAAATGTGAAAGGGAAATGATATCCTATGATCCCATCTAAATGGTGATCATAGATGTCTCTCAATTATGAACCTAGTGTAATAATATGGTTATGTTGTTGAGGAGCATGCATAAGTTTAATATCTATTACTATAGTGTTTATGATGCTATGTGTATTTAAAATAGGACTTTGTGGTATTAAAAAAATAGTAGGAGTAATAGGGATAAGGGTTCATGGGACCCATTTTTGATTGCTTTATGGTTTATCTAGAAAAGTAGTATTAGGAACATGTGTAAGTGTTCTTGATATTTGAATATGGTGTGTATTAGATGAGAATTCAATAGAATCCACTCTATATGATCTAATGGTATCTCAAGTACTAACCACCTAGTAAATGGGTTTCCTATTTATTACCCTTTTTTGGTGGATTAAACTTAATTGGTTTGATAGTTAACTTCTTGGGTATAAGTTTTTCTTATTTAAGACGATACACATATGGGATTTTAGAAATTATAATTACCTGATTGGCATGAATGTATTTTACACACCCATACCAATAAAATGTATTTTTCAAAGTGTACGGATCCAAGGTTTCCCAATAACATATCAAATATTCTCATGGTAGGTTTAACTAAAAATATAGTAACCACATGTGTTGTAGAAAAGTTCACTAGGTTGATTCTGACACGTGGTCATGCACTTAGCTATTGAGCCAAGTCAGTTCTAGACTTGGGAGAGATAGGAAAGAGGGTAGAAAGTTCTAGTTCACAAAATTTAATCATGTTATTGTGATGGAATTACTGTCACACAAGGTGCAAGCCTTGTGTGCTCACTTGAAGCACAACAACAAAGGGACCAAGCTTTCATTGGGATAGTTACATCATGGCACAACTTGTGGTGTCAATGAGACTTAATCATTATACAAAGAGTTTTCAAAGGCTCTCTAATGATAAAGTATCGAAAATGGGTTCAATAGGTGTAATAATTCTCATCAATGCAAGTCTTATGATGAAATAGCATACTTAGCTAAGTAAGGCTCTTAGTAATGCATGTTGGGGAAGGGACTAGCATAAGATGGCTCAGGCACTTAGGCACATCATAGGGAAAGCTTATGTTTAACAATACATCTCTAATATAGTGCTCTAGACTTAGGATTTGGGGCCTTAGAGCATTTGGGTTTTGACTTAGTGCATTTACATGTTGGTTGAAGTTGTTAAATGGCTCAAAGATGCCAATATTGACTAGGGTTGGACCTCCATTTCACCATATATTCAATAACAACTAAACATTGCTTAATGAAACATAAATTTTAAGAAAAACATTACACCAACCAAAAAATGAGGATAAAAACATCATTTATTTGATAATTTATGGTTTAACAATAAATTTAATATAAGGAAATCAAACAAATGCCCTTCCTTACTCTATTCATGCCCAGTGGCTCACATGTGAGCTTGGACTGTACATTCTAATCTCTAAATTACCATGCATAATTAATAAATAATAAATGGTTATTTTGTATTTTTTTAGATATTTTTTTTACTTTTTAACCTCTCCCTATCTTCAAATGTATGCCTCCTTTTATAGGTGAATGGGAGTCTCTTGGCCAAGTCAGATGGGCACGTGTAGAGTGTTGAGCTATCTCTCATCTACTAGCTCCACTATGCTATCCAAGGGGGTTGAGAACATGTCATAAATTGATCTATCATTGAGGGGTAAATATCTCACCTAATTCACTCTCTAACATCTATGCTTCTTGATATGACACATCTAAGTCTTGGCAAGGGTGTCTCTAAGAAATTTGGTATTATGCAACTACCTACTAGATGGTGTGAGATCTATGGGGACTTCTCCAACTTGCACCAAAATGTATAAAAAGGTGAGTGACAAATCCAAGGGTCACCTTGTACTAATATGTGATAGGTTAGTGTAGTCTATGTAATGGTACAAAAGGGGCCCCAACATTACCCCATACAAAATTACTAGTCTACCTTCGACTAGTCTTTAAGCACCTTAGGCATGCAAAACTTGGGCATACCTTATTATATATCCACCTCAAAATTTTAATATCATTGGATAGTACCCTTAATATCATCAATATAACCATCTAATCTAGTGCATGTATCTTAAATATCAAGCACATATATGCTTTTCATCTCTCTCCTAAAGGCTTTGAGCCTTACTTTTGGGTGTTTCACCCTACCATCAAAAAATTATTCCTCTTCATTGGCCTTAGTTTGGAAGGCATGGGAGACCACCTCCAAGTCTTTCTCATATGTTTTAAGTTGAGAACTAAGGGATTTTACCTTTACCATTATCTTCACATGCTCAACCCTTGTCATTGTGAAGGAGTGCTAGAAAAAAGCATCTTTCTCCTCCTTTACCTTATTGAAACATGTGTCAATTACTCTAGATTGGTTGGTGAAGCTAAAAAAGATATTGTATACCTATTCTACACATTCAAGTCTGAAAAATAGGTCCTCCACTATGTCCAACTTTATATTCAATTCTCTCATCAAGGCCTCATAAGGGTCTTATTGTTCTTTAAGTGCTAGTCTTATTCTGGGAAGCATCTGCTCCATGAGCGTACATACTTGGTATACTTCCTTCAAATCTAAGGTGTCCACACCATCTAAGAGGGATGAATTTACCTCTTCTATGTGCTCTAATAGTTGTTAAAGCCTTAGTTTCATTGCCTTGAGCTCTTTCTTAGCCTTCTTTGATGTCTTCTTTTAGATATATTCATGAGCATCATTAATGATGTTATTACATGTGATGAAAGAGGCCATATTGATAAGAGTGTTAGTTGAGTGCATGGGGTTCAAGTCATAAGGGTTGAGAACTTGGTAATAATGGCCTTCTTCTATCTTCTTGGTGCTCTATCTATTTTTTTAAAACCTCAAACTCAGGCTCATACATATAAAAATCCAACACCCAAGAGACTTAGTGGTGCATTAGGGTCACGATAGTATTTGAAGACATACACTCCATAATGTATAATTATTCATCCTCATTGAAGTACTAATATCCCCTTTCCCTATTTCCCAATTCATAATCATCACCCTCACTTAGTTCTTCTTCCTCACTAGCACTAATGCTCATGTTAGTGCCTTCTTCTTTTACTTTTTCTTCTTCTTCCACTTTAGTGCTCAACTTGACATCATGTTCTTATAATAGGGGTTATACTATGGAATTTTACCTTTCATCCATCTTTTATTATAGTGGATCTATTTCATAAACTTAAATTTCACCATCTTTCTCTTATTCTCACCCTATTGGGTCCTCGGTCTCCTTCTCTATTTGTTCCTTTAAGGAACCAATATAGCCTTCCTTCTCCTTAGGTATCCCATCAGATTCAAGGTCCAAATGTTGAGTAGATTTTTCTATTATAGTTGTGGGTTCATTCAACACCTTCTCTAGTGTCTTCTCTCTACTTGGTCTTTCACTCATAGTGACCTTCTCTTTTTCTTTTAACATATGCACCCTATCTTCCTGGGCCATTTTATCTTCTCTCTCCTTCCTCCTAACCTTCTCTTCATCAACCTTTATTTTTGCATCTTCTTTATTGGCATTTTATTTTTTTTCATTCTTCCTCATGGCTTGTGAAACACATTTTTATTCTCATTCTCTTATCTCTTTAGCCTCTAGCTAATTGATTTCATCCTAGGACATGCCCTTGGATTTCATCTCCTCATGTTTCCAATGTAATTTTAGCACTGCATCAATATGTGCATAATTAATTATTATGGCCTTATATTGGTGATATAGCTCTTCTTTTATTGGGGAACTTGATTGGGTTTCCCCTTTGAGATCCTTGCCATTTTTTCCTTTCATGCCTCCTTTCTCCACTTGTGCCTTACACTTTTCCTCTTATTGTTGTTCTTCAACCTCCACCATTTGAATCACTTCCTTCAACACCCCTACCTTAGCCATTTATTATTTTTGATCTCATAAATCCTATTCCCTTTGGGTGTTATCCTCACTAGAGTTGATTCCCCTCAATCTTTGCCTTAGATTCTCTAGCTTGGTCTTAGGTGGTGGGGAAGGGGTCCCTTTGCTTGACGAGGACTTGACATCTTCAGACACAATGTAGGTGCCCCACCCCCACTCTTCTTATTTAGAATATTATAAATCCTCTTCTTTAGATATGACATTTTTGGGTGCTTGGGAGGGAGCCTTCCCTTTATTTTTCATGTTATGGTAGGTCTTTAGGGAAGACGATGCCTCTTTTTCTAAAGCAATTTTGATCTTTAGGCTTTGTTGTATTTCTTTCAAAATTTCCCCTCTTTTCTTCTAGGGAAACTTTTTATTCTTGATGGGTGTAGGGGTTCCTTCCTCCCTATTAAGGACTAGGGGTCTTATTTGTTTGGTTCTTGATTTGGTACTAGAATCCTTCTTTCTTGGCTTCATCTTATAGTAGAGTCTATGGATGAAGCCCATAATGGTGACCTCCTAGATTGGATCAATGTTTAAGTGATCTGAGGTGTATTCTTTATGTTTATTTATGCCTCCATCTATGTGGGGGATCTTTCACCACATTCTTTGGATATCTACATCAATATCCTTAACTGAGATGCCCATTCTTTGCATGTTTTGGATTCAGTGAAGTGAATCCCAAAAATATATTGTCAAGAAGGAAAAGGGAAGCTTCAACCATCCCAAATTGTTCCCATCCTTCACTACTAAGTGTATGACATAATAGTGATGCATCATGACAAAATTTGTCATCTTGAACATGCTTGTGGGGATCCCTTGGGGTATGCACCACTCTAGTCCAAAGACTTTGATATACTGCTCATACCAACACATTATGTGAGTCTTGTATTTTGGACTAAAGGTAGTGGGGTAGGTATGGTCCTTGTATTTTTGTGTTAGGGACTTTTGATATTTCAAGATCATCCACAAGTATCCTCATTTACATCAGGGATCCCAATCTCCTCCATTATGATCAAGATGAGGATGGAGCCCCATCTAAAGGTCCCTTTGGCACTGTGGCACTCAAGCACATTTTTGTTTAATTCCTTGGAAATGAATTATGTGATGTTGAACTATATACCCTGGCCTCATAATAGGCCAAGTGGATATACACCTTGGACACATCTATCCATCGAACACAAAGAGATAGCTTCAAGCTCATGAGGCATACCACCTTCATGTTGAGGTCTTCACACTTGTTGATCAAGAACATATATCCCCCCTTGAATTAGTTTACTAGATTAATGACTCACTCTACCTCATTATCATCATCCATTAGCTAATGGATATTGCTACATATTTTTGGGAGCCCAATTATTTGTCTTATCATCTACACTAAGATCTTCATATGTTGGCCTATAAAGTATATACAATCCTCATAAATGCATAAGATATGGAATTGAATAATCTCTTCAATATTTCTAAAGCATGGTAACTCATAGAGATGAGTTATGATTGAGGCATTTAATTTGTCTCAAATCAAGACATGAAAGAGAGAATCACCTTTGAGGGTCTTATAGCTCATATTCACTGTATAGCCTTACACCAAGTCCCAAAAATAGCTCAACATTTGATGGTTATATTAGTTTAATAGGCATACATGCATGAAGAAGCATAATGAATATCCTAATGATAACTCTAATGTAAATTTTATGTATTAATAAGACATTTTTGTAAGTGCCTCACTATCCACCACTGTGACACCAACCACCTTAACTATTTATACCTTTGTCCTAGTGGTAGTTGCTTCCTCAATGATCTTGACCCATTTGGGTTCTACCTACACTTTTATAGTTCTCGATGCCTTTTGCTTCTTCACCATTCTAAATATACTACAATTAAACCTCAAGAGGTGTGGCTTATTAAAACCTCTAATGATGGTCAATGCTCTTATAGTTAAAGGATCTTTGCTTATGCATCTAGATCTAAAATTCACTAGCTATCAATAGCAACTTGGCAATAATGTTATGTTCTAGTTAGATCTCTATATTAATTTTCCTATTCTAGCCCCTTACACTAGCTTCACTTTGAATGCACTCCCTTTCTCTATGCTTTTATTCACATTTGAGTTGTCTAGTTTTCTCAATTGCTCACTATGGAAGGGTTCTTTCTCTCTTCAGCTCTATGTTTTCTTAATAAGTTTGAACTAGTCTTTAGTTATCATAAACTCAGTAACCTACGTAAATTTTTCATTTACTTTTTTATACCATTTTACGTTAACCACCATTATGAATGTAGGCTTAATAGCGTAGGTACCTTGATCTTATTTAAAAATGCAAAAATCCATGAAATATTCAAAAATATCTTGTCTTATATGTATTAAATGTGTATATATGTGTTGCCATCACCTCATTAAATGTTCCTAATGGATTTTTTAGTGAAGTGACATGTGGTTCAAATAGATACTTCCCACTCCTTGGGTGGATACCAGCTACCTTAGATGACTTTATTTTGTGTGTGTATCCTTTGGCACGATCTTCATCTTTCTTGTGGAAACTTAGGCATAACACCTCACATGTGCATGACTTAACCTCCATAGTTACACTTATTTTCTAGCTACACTCTTATTTCAAATGTGATTTTCTTTGTTGGCCAATTTCTTGTACATCATCTTGCCTTGGCCTATCCTACCCCATATAAATCTCTTATGTTGGCCCTTTCCCTTTACCACTTTGTTTTTCTCATGATGCTCTTGTCCATTTTTAGTATGTGCATCTTCACTATCTACCTTATGCTCAACCAAATTGGGTGTCTTCATTTATTTATTTCTAGTTTGATTTTACACTAGATCAATTGATGTGCCTCCTTGTGATTTCGGTGTAAAGGTAGTGCCAAAGTGGTTTGATCTCATCTACTTATACTTATGCTTGGTAAGATTCATACATCCATTACTTAGATATCTAGCCTCATGTGCTTATGAGTGCAAGTTCTTGACTCACCTGATTGGAGTTATGCATGAAGTGTTGACATAAAAAGCTCATGTAGATGTCATGTGCCACTCATAATCCATATAAACTATACAAGGGATAAAATAAAAAGAAAAGATTGGTTTGGAATGTGATAATCGTTATTTTGGTCATCTCAATTCAAAATGATTATTGACTAAGAAGTTAGATTTTTCATGACATGTGCACCAACCTACTACCTATATGGATTTAATTGGTTAGTATGGAAATGCCTAAGGAGAATTTTATTATAAAACATGTGTAAATTACATTCACCTATTTCCAAGATGTGATGGATTATTTAGGGACCCATCCACTAGATTTATAACTTACCTTGGTGCTTAAAATACTTGGAATCATAGAGTAGCACCAATGTTCCTTTAGTCATCTCCTTATGCTTGATATGTTAATCATGCCAATGCTTTTGGTGTGCATTTTAAATCTACTGACTCCACTTAGCTTGGGTGCACTACTCATCAAGGTGCTCTAAGTATTCCAACCTTGCATTTAAATAATCCTAGTTGTCTAAGTGGATAATTCATGTAATGCATAAGGAGGGCACCATGAATTCCATGGGTAGAACTAATTTAGTGCCAAACACTACTTGAAATGTTGTAGCCTTTTTTATTAACTTATAGGTTGTATAATATGCCCAAAGTACTAATGAAAAATGATCATCATAATCTTTGTAACCAACATCACATAGCTTTATTAGGCACATTTCTAAGATTTTGTTAAAAGATTTAGATATGCTATTGGCCTAGGGATGATATGGAGTGGTCTTGTTGTGCAAAACCATGTATTTAGTCAAGAGGATGTGTATTATCTCATCGATAAAATGAGTGCACCTATCATTAGTCACACTTAATGGGTACCCATACTAGCTTATGATGTTCTCCCATATAAAACACATGGCTATTATGGCTATGTAGTATTTATCTAGCACAAATTTGGCTCACTTGTTGAAATAATTAGTTTCTACTAAAATATATTAGGCACCTATGCACCTTGTTATGGGAGTGATCAGCCTAACAAAATCAATGGCCTATTTTTTGAATGGTGCCTAGTCAAGAATAAAGATGAGAGGCATGTCATCCTAGTGGTTGGGATTTTTAGTACACTAACATATATCACATGACTTAGTGTACCCCTTGGCATCTTAGAATAAGTTTGGCCATCATAAGCTTGACTGCAACACTTTGTGTACCATTACATCACCAGTGTAATGGCCGCCTATGATCCCTTTATATGGTTCTTTGAGGATGGATTCCTATTCATATTCCAAAACACACTGGCATTAGATTTCATCCCTAGTTATTTTTTATAACTCCCCATTGATAAGCTAGAATGGGGTGGCATAGACCATAATTTATTTCACTTCTTTGGTAGATAAGGTTTGTGGCATGAATCCTGATGGTAGGAAAGTGGAAATATCCAATAGATCTTTAAGAACATGTTAAATCCTATATATTTTCACATCTAACATGTCATCCTCAATTGGTTCTACCACATTACTAGAATTGATGCAAGACAAATTGTCTTGCCCCAAATTTTGCTTCCCATGTTTGAAAACTATATAAAACTAGAAATCTTAGAAGAGAATATTTCACCTACATATGAACTCATGTAAAATAAGCTTGTTCATGAGGTACTTGATCAACTCATCATATATTAATAATATGAATGGGGTTTCCAAAAGGTATTGCCTAATTTTTTTCAAGGCATAGACCATTTCCAGTGCCTCAAGCTTAGTGGTGGTATAATTCTACTCTGCATGCATCAATTTTCTACTTGTGAAGGAAATGGGGTGGTCCATATTTCCCTCACCTAGTTGTGCCAATATGGAACCAATAGAATAGATTAAAGCATCAATGTGAATGTGAAAAGGAGTTATCTAGTTAAGAAATTATAGAATTGACACACTAGCTAGATTCAGCTTTAGTGTCTTAAAGGTCTCCTCTTACGACTCACCCTAGTAGAATACACCATCCTTGTATAAGAGCTCCTATAGAGGAACCAAAATTTTTACATAGACTTGAATTAATTTCATATAGTAGCCAAAATGGCCTAGAAATGTGTGAATGTCTTTCTACATGGAGGGAGTCTAGAGCTAGATTATGATGGCAATCTTCACTAGATCAATAAGCAAACTATCCTTGCAGATGATGTATTTGAGTAATATCCCAAATGGAGTTGTGAAGATGTAATTATTTATATTTATGGAGATCTATAGCTACCTACACCTCTCAAAAATGAGGCAAAAATTGTCATAGTGATCTTTTACAAGACCATACATAGTCTAGTCATTGAGGTATACTTAGAGGAACCTATGGATAAATTATTTGAAGTTAGTGATCAGTACCTTGGAGAATATGGATGGTACATTAATTATTTCAAAGGGTATCATGTTATAGGTGAAACAATTCCATTAAATTGTAAAGGTTATTTTGGGATTATCCTCCTCAATCTACACTTAATGGTATCTCGAAAACCCATCACTAAAATCTTAGATTTTATAACCTATGACTCCATCCAAGACCTCATCGATGAATAGGGTTGGGAATGGATCTTTGATGAAAACAATGTTCAACATGCTATAGTTGACACAAATCTATATGCACCGATATTTATTGATGTTGATGACAATCAAAATTATCCATTTATATTTTTGCATTAGGTAGATGATGTTAGCTATCAGCATTCCATCAATATCTATTTTTACCTTAGCATGAAGATTGGTATTCATCTAATATGGGTGCTTCTTGACTAGTCTCACATTATCCACTAGCTTGATGATAATTTTTCCAAGATAATGGTGGGTGACCTTCATGTACCTATAGCTATGTAGGAATAAGTCCTAAAATTATTTTAGGAGATCTACAATTCATACCAACTCTGACTTAGACACTAAGAACGTATAGTGGTGATCTTTGGTTCACCATCTACGTTGATGTCTAATTTAGTGGTATTTAGTGGCATGCAGTAGGGTTCATTTATCTCTTGATGTGATTATTCAAGTTTCCTTGTTCCTTCTATTGTTTCAATTCAAATATGTGTTGGATAGTCATTATTTGGGGTATTTTTATCCACAAGGCACACAAGCTTTTGTCTACCCATTAGGGCCTTCTAATTGCACTCTTTCTAGGTTTCATTGTCTTCTTCACTAGAGTCACTATTGAGCATCATATCTTAAAATAATGTTGGGAGTACTAGTCCTTTCTCCCTAAACATATCCTTTAAGTGCTCTTTTAAGATTGAAGTGTCCTCAAACACCACCCTATGAATGACTTGTAATGGCTCCATTAGATCTATGTTTTTTGATGAAAAGGAGAAAGTGTATATGAGCCTCTCCTTGAGAATATCACAATTACCTATATTATGGTGCATCTTGTTTACAATGTACCACACCCACACCCATATCTTCAAGGTCTTATAAAATATGTACACCCATAGTCCTCTTGGTGCATTTTTTACATAGATAGTCCAAGTTTCTTTACAAAGATGCACATGTGCAATTATGTTAAAATCATTGGAATAAGTAGGTATGTCTAAATCTTTGTTACTCTTACCAAACTTGGTGTATATTATTGCCTTCACATCTTGTCAAGTTGGCAAGCTAGGTATTTATACTAGCCACTAGTGAGTGGTAGTGATTTTTAGGGTATGCACTAGTACACCCATTCAATCAATCTCCCTTAAGATGTAGGATTCAGTGTTCTAGACATACGTTTCTATGGTTTAACTACCTTCATATTTTAGAAGTGTTGTAAGCTTATCTTTACTGAGATAGAGTACCTTGTTTTCCATCCTCTAGATGTGGGGGACCCATTTAGTTTTTAGGTACTTAATCCTAACCATCCTTGTCTTAGTTGGTCTTGGCCTAGCTATACATACTAGGTGGCACCTTGGCTAGTGACCTCATAGGATTCTTTGACCCATCACTCATAGGATTCATCAATCTTATTGAAGGTTGATTATCCATCCTCCCATTTTAACACACATTGGTCATTACGGTTGAGATTATCAACACTGTATACCATGATGTTATATATTTGGTTGATTTCATCCTCAAGATTAACACTCTCTACATATGGTGGCCCTTGATCACTTAAAATTAGGATCACCACCCTTTCCTTGTCATTCTCAAAAGTCAAATAATGCTTCTTGAAGCACATGTCTACATTGTTGGCATAACATTATGACCTTCCCAAGAGCACATGATAGTTGTCTTATTCTACTAACTTGATGACCTCAAAGTTATTGTGGAACTCAACACCCATGATTTCTATAATGGCTCCCTTCAAGATCCCAATTGGTTACACTCAAGTTTTGTTAGCCATGAACAACATGTGAGGTGAAGGCATCAAGGGTGGCCACCCCATCTTGTCTTAGGCATTTTTGGTTAGGATATTTAACTTGATTCCTATATCTACCACTAATTAATATATCAACCATCCATTGATGGTGGAATCTATCAACAATTCCTAGTCATACACAATGTTCTGAGTATACCTAAATTCACACACCTATTCCATATGTGGTCCTACAAATTCTATCACTTAAGACATAAACTATTATGTTGGTTATTTTCCTTCATGTTTTAAAAGTAAGTCATTTAGTAGTGGTAGCATCCATTTAGTCTTCAAGAGGTGCAATATATTGGTTAACTTCTACACTTTAGCCTCCTAGTGATCTTGCTTCCTACATAACGTAGTGGCCTATGCCTCTAAATATTTGGCTGACTGAATCTCACCCTAAAAGTTATATATCATGTTTATGGATTATTTGAAGATGTACTTTTGTAATGTCAAGTTAGGATATGGAACAAAATTTATCTATATCCATGTTACATGCTTAATGCATCTTAATTCACTATACTCCAAGTGTTACTCTTGGTTTGGCATAGTGGATTATTGAGTGTTGAGCCCAATCCTTGTCATAGATTATACCTTGGGTGGCTCTTTATGAGTATATTAGGGATTAAGGGCCTATTTTCCCTCTCTACACTCATGCCTAACCATTTTTTCATCTTTGTCTACACCAGGTTGACGTTGAGTGAACTTTTTATACAAATCAGGGCATTCCTCAACTACATATGGCCCCTAAAAATACCCATACATTGGGTAAATGGGGAAGTCATACTAATAATTTTTAGTTGACCCATACTTGTAGCATGATCATGGTGGGAATATTACTCCACCATGTCCTCCTCCTCACCTACACATGCCTTGTTAGTTCCCATAACCCATATTGTTTTGGTTATAGCCTTCATTTCCTTAACCTACCTAACCACCACATAATGTTATCACCTACCTCATGCCTATTACCATGTTATAGTGCATCTAATAAATAAATCTATAGTATATTTTTGAGCGCCTATAGGCATCACACATTTTATAATAAATGGTGGTATTCACTTGGCTAGCACATTACAACAAAGAGTAGTTTTGAGAGTCATGTGGCCCATGACAACTTCATAGTTGAGAAAGAGGGCATGAGCATTACTTCATGGGTATTTATTATTGTTATGTCCCTTTGTATCATATTTATTGTACCATAATACATTATGAGTGTCATGTACTAAACCAATGATTAACTTCTATAGTTGGGAAGCCATTGACACAATCTATACCTCTATGAATGGATTGATCCTAGTATCAGTGCTGCCTACCACCTTAGGCTAGAGCATGGATTCTAGCACTTTTTGAGGTTATATGAATGTATTCATGGAAAATACAAGTTTTAAAATCACCAACAAGCCTCCAAAAAACCATTTCACATGTTAGGAGGGGTGAATGCCATATGGAATCTTAGAGAGAAGAGTTTTAAATTATTCATCATATAGGTGCATACTCTTAGATAACCCTTGGTTGATTTACTTGAGCATCATGATGCTCTAATACTAAAACTTAGGGATATTAAACTCTTTTAATAAGGCTTATTTTATCACATTACAATCAACCATAACCTAGTTTAAATCATTTTTTCATACTAGGTATGGGTGCAATCTAGCAGGGTGGTCATGAACTGGGTTGCCTTTCACTTAATTTGAGTGATGCACTAAACATGCCAATATTACTCACACTTTAGCACATACTCCATTTCATTATTTACAACATGATAATCAAGAAATTACATCACCATCTTGTAGTAGAATTTTTGAGGGATGGCGCTAAATTCTGATGCACCTATCCCTTTTATGTCTATGTTGGAGGTGGACTTCTTGTGCCTCCACTTATAGGGTTAAGTGTTGACCCTAATGGAGTAGGTTTCACTACTAAACTTTTTGGCATAGTATTTCTCACTAGTGACACTATGTAACTTTTTATGGGCTATTGCATAATTAGTATAGCTAACATTCTCTACATGGGAATGCTTACACCCATGTTAAAGGTTCCTAGGTTGTCACCTACTAGATTCATCATACCATTACTCAGTTCCTTCTAGGGGATCACTTGCTAAAGTATAAATTCTTAATTCAAATATCAAATCCTATCAAATTATATGTCAATAATAGGTTTGATTACCATTCTTCTATCTTCTGATAGGGAATATAGCACATGAGCTTGCACTTCAAGTTTAAAAGGGGTAGGTGCTTTTGGCATTTTCTCAAGCACCACATCTTGTAGAAACAAAATAAATCCTACACCTAACTATTGAGTTTAGTCTCTTACTTCCTTCTCTCTTTTTGGATTATTTTAATTCAAGGTATCCTTCCCCATGCCCTTTCTAGTCATTACGGGTCCTCTTGGCACTTTTAGGTTACATATCTTCCATCAACTTGCACCTTCACTTGCTATAATTCAGCCTTTAGAGCTCTTAGTGGTAAATTTATTATTCCTCTTCTATTGCACCTTACCTACACTTCCCCTTTTCACCTTCTACACTTGATCATACTTGATTGGAATTTAACCTTCCATTCTTATGGTTTCCATTCCATAATCAACAAGAATCTTCTTTAGTTTAGTGTCGAGCCTTGTTATGAACATGCCCCTTGGTTCATAAATAAACTCATACTCTACTTTTTCTGAGCATGACAAGGTTAACACTATGAAATCTAACATGTATTTTTTCAATGCACCACTCCACCTTTTATCCACAATGTGCAACCAAACTTCATCTAGGCTCTCTAACCTCTCTACACACTCAGTGGTCCACTCAAGGCACTGGTCATAGCTACACCTTCTAGTAGTGGTATAGGTAACTAATCATTGATACACATGCTTAGGTAGTTCACAAAAGAACACCTTATATAGAGCATTTTATAAGTTGTCCTACACCAATTTATATGGATTTTGTCATCTACATGTAGGATACTTTTACATGAAACTATCTTCCACTTACTCTAGTCAACACTTGATATTATTGATTGATAGTTTGAACATCACAATGTTTCACCATTTTAGTAATGAAATTCAACATAGGTCCCAAAAATGGAACCAAAATGTTGTAAAAAAGTTCACTAGGTTGATTATGGTGCTTTATCATGTGCTTAGCTATCGATCCAAGTCATTTATGGACATAAGAGAGTTAGGAATGAGATTAGAAAGGTTTAGTGCATAATATTTAGTCATTTTATAACAATAGAATCAATTTAATAGAAGGTGTAATCCTTGTACCCTCACCCAAAGCATAACAACGAAGGGACTAGGCCTACATTAGGCTAATCGAATCATGGTGTAACTTGGGGTTTCAATGGGACTTAATCATTAGCCAGAGAGTTTTTAGAGGCCATATAAAACTAAGGTATAAAAACGGGGTTAAATAGTCATGAGCCTTCTTAGTGACACAAGTCTTATAGTATAAGTCCATACTTGGCTAAGTAGGGCTCTTAGCAGTGCAAGCCAGGGAAGGGACTAGCATAAGATGGCTCAAGTACTTAGGTACATCATAGGTAAAGTTTATGTTCAAAAACCCATCTCTAAGATAGTGATCTAGCCTTTGGTTTTGGGGATTTAGAGAATTTGGGTTCCATCTTGGTATATTTATCGATTGGCTTAAGTCACTAAATGTCACAAGGATGCCATTATTGACTAGTGTTGGACCTCCATTTCATCATATATTTAATAAAAACTAAATATTTCTTAATGAAACTTCACTCATAAGCACAACATTGCACCAATTAGAAAATGAGGATTAACACATCATTTCATTGATAACATATATCTCAACAAGATTAATACAAATAAACAAAAAAATGCCCTTCCCTACTTTATTCATTCCTAATGGCTCACATATAAGCGTGGATTGTACATTCCAATATCTAAACTACCATGCATAATTAAGAAATACTAAATGGTTAATTTTTATTTTACTCGAGCTTCACGAAAGTTTTTTGCCTCTCCATATCTTCAAATATTAGCCTTCTTTTATAGGCAAATGAGAGTCTCCTAGCCAAGTCTTATGGGTTCATGTTGAGTGATAAGTTATCACTCATCCACCAGCTCCACTATGCTATCTAGGGGGGATGACTTCATGATGTACATTTATCTATCACTAATGGGTTATTATCTCACATACTTTACTCTATGACATCTATGGTTCTTGAGCTTTCATGTCCAAGTCTTGGTAGGGGTGTCTTTAATAAATTCAACTATATACAACTACTTGATAGCTAACATGAGATCCATGGGGACTTCTCTAGATAGCACCATAATATACAAAAAAGGGGAGCAACCAATCCAAGGGTCACCTCACACTAAGATTTGATAGGTTGGCATGGTCCATTTAATGGTATAAAAGGGTTCCCAAAAACATGTATGGGACTAACCTATAAAGGTAGATAAATATCACCAAATACCTTATGGGAGGTCTCATTGAATGCTCTAATTGATCTAGTAAAAGGATGAAAATCATGATGAGTATAATTGAGATGCATAAGTAATGTCATGGTGAAAACACTATCACTTGCACCATTATCAATAACAACACTATGTATAGGGTGTTCATCAAAGCATGCTCTAATGAATACAGAATGAATATCAGAGTCATCATCTTTAATATCATTACCATTGAAATAAATATAAGGTCTTTAAACCCTAGGAGGTGTATGTAATGTATAAGTACCAATAATCCCATATAATGGGAGCCCATAATGTGGTGGAGGAGGATGTCATTATATGTCATTTTAACTTTTGATTCATTCTTAAATGGCCTTATAGAAGATTGTTAAATATTTAATATTTCTAGTGATCACCAGGTTGTGAACTTGATTCCTTGGGAGGATCATCAAATGTAATATTTTGTTCATCAATAAGGTCTTGTATCTTATTCTTTAAGGTAATTTTTTTTAGAATGTGCTGGTCCCCAGTGATAATCACAATAAGAATTCACATCATATCCTTTTCCTAAATATCTATTCATATCAACCTCTATAGGATGAGGGAGAGATATAAGTTAAAACTCTATTAATCATGCCAATAATGAAGCATGAGAATAAAGCAATCATACACACTATTTCTTGAGTGCATTAGATAAGACAAGACAATTAAGCCAATGTGAAACTATGTTAAATGTGGTGGTTAATTCCTTTTTAGTTTCCCTAGGTTTTATCTTATAACTTGGTTTGATTGTAAACTTGGTATTGATGTAGATGCAACTAGTGTGTTTTCTACATAATTATGCTTATTCAATGAAATAAGTTTCATTTCATAGTTCCATACAACATAAGTCATAAAAATATTTGAACTACTTGAAAATAATGGACTCATATAAAGGATCAAGCAAACTTTGCATGAATAGGTCTTGTAACTCCTTATCTTCCATATGATTATAAATTTTATCCAATACTATCTTATATCTCAATACATTCATTTATTGGTTAATTTTTCCCCTATTTTATTTTGATAATTTGTGCATAGGAAACCTTATTGGAAATATTAATTGAAAAGTGTGTTAAAACTTGATCTATGAGAGGTTTGAATGCTTTCATATATTGGAGAGGTAAGTCATATAACCACCTCAAATCATACTCCTTGAGGCTTATTGGAAATAATTTGATCAAAATTTTATCATTTGGGGCATAGTCAAGGCATGCCACATAAAAGGTTCAAACATGTTCAAGATCACCCGTACCATCATAAAATGTAAACTTAGGTGAAAAAAAACTATTTGGCAAAGGGTTCAAAGCTATCTCAATGGAAGGAGGTTTATGTAACACATATTGGGAATCAATAGCATGAGGAGAATTTAAAGCATTCTATTTAATATTAGTAACCTTATCCTAAAAAATACTTATAACTTGAGGGAGTGTTTGAAATATAAACCCATTGGGATTTATATGATCGAGTTGTGTAGTTGCCAATGGGGATGTCAACATGGTCTGAGTAGTAATAAGGCATTGAAATCAATATTTGAGTAGAAATAATTGGTAATTCCATGGTAGATGTAACAATAATAATTTCAAGAAATAAAGGTTGGAATAATATAATATATGTCTCCACTATATGTAGGTGGATTTATTGGTATATAATTAGTTGTAGTTAATTCTAAGGACTTACCATCACTAGGTGAAGGAGCCCTAGTTTTATCATGTTTACTTATTTCATCTATTATAACATACAACAATGAATCCATTAAGATCTTATTATTATTGAGATTAGTAATTATACTTTATCTTCCATTTATAATCTAGTTTTTTGCATTAATATTTCAATTGATCCTTAAATGAAAAATTTAAAATTTACAAGAAAGTACAATAATGGGGAAAAATAAAAATCCCTAATTTTCATAGGGTTTAATGATCAAATATTGGGTTCACTAAATGTTTAACTCTAAGTTGGACAAGGAATCATAATTGGGTAAATAGGGTTAATATTATAAAAATGACAACGCACAAGTGTGATCATTGGATCTATAATAGGCCAATTGGGTGTTAAACTCATATATAAGCATATACTAAATTTTTTAATCTGAGATAAGCTAAAAATAGTAAGTACCACAATGTTAGGTATGGAAATGACAAATAAGTAAGGTACTTAGCTTATTTTGATGCTAAAGTAGTAAAAGATATGGAACATGTATAAAGTATACTGGAGGAATATTCTAAAATAATCATCATATTCTAGATTGAGTGATTTTGGAGTTGCAGACACTAGCATTAGTTTGGGATAATTTTGTTGATTTTACTATCTAAACTAAATTCAAGTGTCATGTATTTAATATGTTATATAAAAGGATGTGACCACCTATATTCTTATAGGTTTTAATTCACCTTCACTCTATTGTATTCAAATCTAGGTCATGGACTATCACTCCTATTGAATTTTCAAAAACCTAGTTCTTCATCTTCATAGTGATCTTGGGGAAACGTGGATTACTAAGCACATGTTTTTTAGCTAACCCCAAAGACCCTTTTGTTAATGAGCACTACCTACATATCCAATACTTCAAATAGGGACTTATACTGATGTAGTTCTCCCCTATGTTTTATCTTGTGTGTGAGTAATGTGGTATGTACAAATACATTTGATCTAGAGGATCCCCACAAAATCTCTTATCAAATGACTTTAGTATTTTAAGAAAGAGGTAATGTGCCAATATGCTAAAAGAACAAGCATTGCAATATAAAAACATGTAGAAAAATATATGGAGATTAGAATTTTATTTACATTAGTCTTCAACAAGCATAAAGGTCAAAATGGACCCTGCTATTTATTAGCTAGGGGCCCTCAGCTAGGATCGATTCACTCTTT
Source organism: Torreya grandis (assembly GCA_037957365.1). Lineage (NCBI taxonomy): Eukaryota > Viridiplantae > Streptophyta > Pinopsida > Cupressales > Taxaceae > Torreya > Torreya grandis. The sequence continues at coordinate 1,080,362 of JARHVA010003956.1, forward strand.
TATACAAAGGATGCATTTTTTCACCATATTTTAATCTATTTATATTGGAATTAACTATATGTTTTTATGGTTGAAGATGTGGGACTATCTAGATAATAATGCCACACCTCCACCCATAATATTTACAAATCATTCTATTTAATTACAACTAACATATTTTAATAAATATATCCTTTGTCACATATTCCCACATTATCCCATTCATGATAATCCATTATCAACATGAATTTATATTTTTATTATTATCCATTTTACTAATATTTCTTCACAAAAGCTACATGTGTAGATATTACCAAGTATATTTTATCCATGGTAGTTATAACCATGGGTCTTCCACATAAGGACACATGACATTGCTACATGGAATTGAATTAACAACCCATCTTGGTGGAAAATTAATATTCCATGTGTAGACTACATCCATATGGTAAATGTGACTTGCATGTATAAATAGACAAGTCAAAGTAAACAATGACCCAACCTAACCAATGAACTCACCTTTCTCCTATACATGTGGGATTCAATTATCAAATAATATATCCAATGTAAAACTATTATAATTAATCTAAGACTATATAAAAAGGAATAATCATGCCTAAACAATGCCAAAAGTCATTAAGAAACATAAGAAGTAGGTGATTTTTTATGGGGTAGAGGGAAATAGATGATTCTTAGAGATAGAGAATAAATATAGATTGTACAAGCAACAAAGACATCCAAATTGAGTATGTCTATTTTGTCGGTACAGATAGTTTTTTTGGTACATAATGTTTATTAGATCACTCAAAATAAATATTTTAATTATTATTATGAGTTTTAATTGATTGGTACACTCGCTGAGTGGACTTGGGGATGTATCCATTTGGTGAACCCCATAAACAAATATTTCTTTGTAATTATTATTTATTCTCTACTATGTAATTTTTTTATTTCCATAATTAAATTACCAAATTTTTACAAATAATTTGAATTAAATTAAAATAAATTGGAATCTATCATTCAATTATAATCCAATCCAAATACACTATAGAGTTTTATAACTTAGATTTATGGATCAATTTGGTATCGGATCTAGTGATCAAGGATGTATAATATTATTTGTCATTTACAGTATAGTATTGTATGTTAACCAAGTTTAAATCAAGATGTGGTGAAGGAGAACTTGTAAAGTTTGATCCTAAAAATGGTACAAGACATTCAAGCCAACAATTAAGTATGGGAGCTGTTATGTCTAAGGTGGAATTCTAGCATGTTTTCCTTAGCATGAAAACTATGGTTTAGTAAATGTCTTAGAAACATAAGAAGGAGAAAGGAAAGGAAGATAAAGTTTAAAGGGAAGAAATTCCTCTTTCACATTTTAATAAAGTCTCTTATTTTATAGATGGTAAAGCTATCTCACACTTGAATTTACGTGTTAAATTTGATTTGCCAATTTATAATGGTGAGATAAGTGCAAAAAAATTTAGATAAATAGGTCAAGAAGATTGAGATATATTGTAGGATTGAGAATATTGATAGTGAGGAAGCCAAAATTTAGTTGTATACTCTCTTTATGAGTGGCAAAACACTGATTTAGTGGGAGCGTAAGATTTATGAGGATCTTAAATAATATGGGAAGGTGATTTCCTCTTAGAATGATTTTATTGTTGAGCTAAAAAAATAATATTATCCTTTGGGTTATATGCAACAAGATACTATGTAATGGAAAAATTTAAGGTATAATAAAGGTTAGATTGTACAAGACTATACTCAAGAGTTTTAAAATAAGGCATTAATGTTAGGCATTCCTCTTTATAGTCCATAAACATTGTTGAAGTATATTGGAGGTTTGCATAGCTATTTGAGACATACTATTATCATGTTTACTCCTTCTAACCTTGATGAAGTCTATGTGAAAGCTACCCATATGGAATCCATGGGTAATATGACCAAGCAAGGCTATGGAAAGAAGTATCATAATCCATTTGAAAACAAATACAAAGGTAAATCAAAGGGTAAGAGTAAATCTACTTACACTATTAATAAATAGGAAGAAAAACCATTTTGTAATCATTATAAGAAGAATCATGATTAGGCTAAGTGTTGGAAACCCCATCCAAAACTCAAACCAAAGAGGTTATAGAGTAAGAAGGAAAATAAGGCTAATGTTGTGGTTTAATAGGACCTAGGATCAAATTCTAGTGATGAAATAAAGGTGACTGCTATGGGTCTACAAGGTTTAACTTCTTCCTCTTCCAACACTAAACCTTCTATTATTGCTTCTTCTTCTAAAACTAAATATAAGTATGCTGAAAATAAAAGGAATGAGCCATAAGAATTATATATAAACATACTAAAATAGACACTCTTTTTAATAGTGAATCACAAGATAATCTTATTTTTGAAGAGGTTGTTAAAAAGTTAGGACTCAAAACAAAACTACATCCAAAACCACATCCTTTAGGATGGGTGTGTGATGATGAAAAATTACATGTCACAAAAACATGCAAAATGAGGTTTTATATTACTTATAAATTCATTGATCAAGTAGAATTAGATGTGGTTCCTTTGGATATCTATGGAATTATTTTGGGGTGTCATTACTTATATGATAGAAAAAAAATCTTTCATAGATAATAGAACAAATATGTGCTTTTAAAATGTGGGATTGAATACATAGTAAGAGCCCATCATGTTAAAGCCAATTTGACTCTTGATTTTGTAAGGAAAATGAAAATGCTAGTAAAATCAAGTAAATTTTTTGTTTGCATGATTGTAAAATCCAAGGATAATGAAAAATCCAATACCTTAGAGGATTGTGATCCAAATCATAAAATTGAGATAAAAAAGATTATTTCTAACTACAATGGTGTTTTTCAAGATCCATAAGGTTTACCTCCTAAGAGGTAAATTCAACATGATATTCAATTACATTAGGATGCCTCTCTTCCTAAGATTGACATCTATAGGTTGTCCATAGTAGAGAATGAATAAATAACGAAGCTATTGATGGAGTTACTTCAGAAAGGATTCATTCGACCAAGCACCTCTCCATGTGGTTCACCTATTATCTTAGTACCAAAAAAGATGGTACATGGTGGATGTGCATGGTCTTAAGAGCTTTAAATAAAATAACAATTAAAAATTGCTACCATCTTCCTCATATTGATGATTTATTAGATCAGTTGAAAAATGCAAAATATTTTACTAAGTTAAATTTTAGAAGTGGTTATCACCAAGTAAGAAGAAGTGATGGTGATAGTTGGAAAACTAATTTTAAAACTAATCAAGGTCTTTTTGAGTGTCTTGTTATGCCTTTTGGGCTTTGTAATGCACCTACCATATTTATGTGGGTTATGAATGATGTGTTAAGACCGTTTTTGGATGATTTTGTAATTGTGTACTTAGATGATATTTTAATCTTTAGTAACACATGGGAATATCATATTAAACACATTAGGAAAGTTTTAGATACTTTTTAAAAGGATAAACTATTTTTAAAGATGTCAAAATGTAAATTTTTAGGAACATCTTTGGTTTACTTAGGCTATGTTGTTGGGAATGGTTCACTAAAAATAACCCCTATAAAATTTTTAGCCATAGAAAATGTGCCAAGACCTAAAGAAAAGTTAGAATTTTTCTTGGATTAGTTCAATTTTGAGAAAATTTATTACTAACTTTTCTTACATTGCATCTCCTTTACATGATTTAACAAGTGTTAAGCAAGTCTTTCAGTGGAGAGGAAAGCATGAAAAATATTTCAACACTCTAAAATAAAATATAATTACAAACCTAATTCTTTTACTTCCTCATTTATGACAATCCTTCTAGATAGAAGCTAATGTTAGTGGATATGAAATGGAGGTAGTATTGATGTAAAACCTAAAATTAATGTGTTTTCATTTAGAAACCTTTACATGTAAGGTAAAAAATTATCCTACTTATGATAAATATTTGTATGCTTTAGTGCAAAGTGTGAAAAAGTGGAAACACTATTTGATGGGCAAAGAGACAATCATCCATACAAATCATCAACCTTTGTAGTATCTTTAATCATAATCCAAGATACAACAATCATGACACTTTTCATGGATGGGATTTTTATATTAATTCCATCTTGTTATAATGTATAAAAAATGAGCACATAATAAGGTTGTTGATATGATTTCTAGACTTGCTATTGTAGAATCTACTATTTTGTAGCATAATTCTTTTGTTAATGAAATATATAAGGAACAATATCTTTTTGATGTTGATTTTAAGGATGTATATGAAGATTTGATAAATGGTAAATGAGTAGAAGCATTTGACTATCATGTGCATAATGGAATGTTATATCATCTTGGAAAAATATGTATTCCACAAGATGAGAGAGGTCACATGATTAGAAAATATCATACTTCTCTCGTTTTAGATCATTTTGGCATTGGTAATATAGTTTCATAGTTACAAAGATTTTGTTATTGACCTCATATGATATAAAATGTATCTAAATATATCAAAGATTGTATTCTTTGTTCTATAAGTAAACCTAGTAATCAAAATCTAGGATTGGATACACCTCTTCCTATTTGTAACCAACCTTAGAAAAGTATTTATATGGATTTTGTATGAGGTTTACCTATGTGGTTATGGATAGGTTCAAAAAAATGTGTATTTTGGTTTCTTGTATTAAACATGTTACATGTGAGGATACTACACATTTATTCTCTAAAAATGTTTGGATCCATTTTGGGTTACCCACTCCTATTATATTTGATCAAGATTTTCAATTTATCAGTGAAATTGGGTCAAATTTATGGGACCTAATGGATACTAAGCTAAATAAAATCACAAACTTTCATCCAAAAACTGATGGGAAAATAGAAGTGGTCAATCAAATGGTGGTACATCTACTTAGGGACTATTGTGGTAAACATCCTAAATTATGAGATGAACATTTATATTATGTATAACATTCTTATAATTATGATTTAGATTCTTCTAATTTAAAATCTCCTTTTTGAGACTTGTTTTTTTTATTTTATTAAGTCTCCTTTGGTCTTCTCTTTTGGAAAATAATCTAACTAAATGGTGGATGGAAATAGTGATGTCAGTGATGACTAAAAAGTTAATTTAAATAATTTAGATGATTTATAAGGTTATTCAATAATAGTTGGAGAAAAGCCAAGCCAAATATAAGGCTAGGCATGATAAACATTGAGTTGATCATAAATTCAAATTCGATGATCAAGTTTGGCTTCACATCATCAAAGAAAGACTAAAAGGTGAAGGTAGAAAATTAAAACCAATTAGGTATGGTCCATTTAGGATTTTGGAAAATATTGGTATAAAGACTTTCTGATTAGATTTGCCTTCTTATGTGCAAATTTATTTAGTGGATAATGTTGAAAACATGATATTGTATGAACCTTCCATGATCATGGATCAATATGAGGGTATTCAAGTTCCTAATGTTGATTATTTTGATCTTGAATATTTTCATGAGTTGCATGAAGATGTTATTATTGATAGGAAAACTAGGGCTACATGAAGAGGTGATGCTAAATATATTCATGTTGGTTTGAAAGGAATGCATCTAAATAAGGAAAAATGGATGGAAATTGGAAAGGTGAGGGAAAAATACCCGCACTTGGTTGATAATTAAGTCAACTTTTGGAGGTCCAAAAGATCTCAATAGGAAAGAATGAACTAGAGGACCCCCAAAAAAGTTTTAATTAGATAACTTTAGGATTTGAAGAAAGAGGTGATGTGGAAATATGCAGAAAGGACAAGTTTCACAATATAAAAATGATTTGTGGAAAAATATATAGAGATTAAAAGTTTATTTACATTAGTGTTCGACATGCATAAAGGTCAAAATAGACCCCACTATTTACTAGTTGGGAGCCCTTAGCCAAGATCAACTCACCCTTTTATTCAAGGGAAGTCTTTTTCCACCATATTGTAATCTCTTTATATTTTAATTAACTACATGTTTTTATGGTTGTAGATGTGGGACTATCTAGACAATAATGCCACACCTCCACCCATAATATTTGCAAATCATTCTATTTAATTACCACTAAGATATTTTAATATATATATCCTTTTTCACATATTCCCACATTATCCCATTCATGATAATCCATTATCAACATGAATTTATATTTTTATTATTATCCATTTTACTAATATTTCTTCACAAAAGCTACATGTGTAGATATTACCAAGTATATTTTATCCATGGTAGTTATAACCATGAGCTTTCCACGCAAGGACACATGGCATTGTTACATGGAATTGATTTAACAACCCATATTAGTGCCAACTGATTATAACTGATTATTCAAGGTGTATAATTTATCCACATGGGAAACACAAATTGCATGTCTAAATAGGCAAGTCAAAATAAAAAGTGAACCAACTTAACCAATGAACTCGTCTTTATCCTATACATGTGGTGTTCGGTTCTTAATTAATATATATAATGAAGAACTATTGGAATGAACCCAATAATATGGAGAAAATAATTAACACACCCAACCAATGACAAAAATCATTGAGAAATATAAGAAATAGGTGATTTTGCATAGGGTAGAGGGAAATAGGTGATTATTAGAAACATAGATTAAATCTAGATTGTACAGGCAACAAGGACATCTATTTGAATTAAGAAATTTTATTTTATTTACATAGACATATTATGTGGTATTAAATATTTATTATATCACTCAATTTTTTTTTAATTATTCTTATGAGTTTTAATTGATCAGAACACTCATAGAGTGGACCTGGGGATGTAGCCATTTGGTGAACCCCATAAACAAATCATTATGTGTCATTATTATTACTTCTCTAATATCTAAACTCTTTTTATTTATATAATTAAATTACTAAAGTTTTAAAACCAATTTGAATTAAATTAAGAGAAATTTGAATTTATCATTTAGTTATAATCCAATCTAAGTACACTGTAAAGTTTTATAACTTGGATTTTTGGATCAAAATTACAACAATGACCTAAATTTTCACTTGGAAAACTAGGATCTTGGACTACTCCTTCAATACTTAAAACTTGTAGATGTGTTATCCCTATAATATATATGGAAATAAGGAACCTTTGATCAATTAAATTCTTGATTTAATGCTTTTTATAAGTACCTTGGTCTCTTTTGGTCTTTTCTAGGTGAGGAATAAATGAGGGTTAATATTGTATTTATAAAAATCCTTTTTGAGAATTAACTCACATTAAATCACTTATAAAGAAAACTAAGATACATTTCATATACAAATTAGATGAGTTCAAGGATCTATAAACTTGTGTTGGAGTATGACACTAACATTGACATAGGTCTCTATCCTAGATGTTAGTGTTTAAGGAGTAGAAAAGTAGTTAGAAAATAAAAAATTGTAGAGGTGGAAGATAAAAATGTTTTAAACATTTTAGGAAATACTAAAGGTCTATGTCATTAACATAAGACTAGTCTAACTAAAATATAGAGCAAGGGTCAAAATATAGAGAAGATGCAAAAATTCAAAAAGTGAGAAAGGCCTAAAACTGAGAGAAAAAACCAAGGTATGATTTTTCCATGTGTACAAGATTAAGGTGGTATGATTTTAATAACCTTTTCATATATATATATATATATATATATATATATACACACACACACACACCTAGGGATGTAATTTATTCCATCCACATGCCCATATAAATAATGGGTAACCTGATTTTTTAAACATAGACAATGGAGATATGTAAAAGGAAAATGATGGTTTTTCTACGTGTTTCATTAGAACTATACAAATACTTATAGTAAGAAAACTTTATTCATCTAAACATAGCCATAAATATCTTTATTATTGAGAATATGCTTGAGCTTATTGGATTTTAATAATAGATAATTTTATTCATGTTTGGACTATGGTTGAAATTTAATCATGTTTATATTTGTTGTTCTTTGGTTGATATAAATTTTAATTGTTTAAGTTGTAGGTGGTTAATTTTAAGTCAACTCGTAAGTATTGATGTTAGATTATATTTTAATACCTTATTATTCTTATGGCATTATGAATATTTAATTATTAAAAAAAATATCTAATTAGTATAATAGCTGGGCATAACATAAATTTTAGATTTCCATTTTTTCTATTATTAGCTTAGTTTTGAGAGCCTCCGATGAGATTTAGTTATAGGTTTTATGTATCCTTATATAAGTCTCTTTGAGGTTGTTTCCATCCATAATAATGAGCTATAAAATAGTGCTATTCTATACACAAATTAAAGTAACTTGTTTGTTTGATCTTAGAGCTTGTAATAAAATGTTGGTTGCAGACTATCTCTGTAGGGAAGTATTTTATGAGGATGTTTCTATCCATAAGAGTTAAATATGAAATAAGTGTTTAATAACACATTCTACATTGAATTATAAATCATTATGAAGTTTTATAGGGATAATGGTTAACTTCCAATATTGTCGTTAGATTACATAGCTATAGGATAACTCCTCATGGAGTCAATATGTATTGTTAGTTATAAATACATGACTATAAGGATATATTTCCTTAAGTAAATTTGCATTTTCATCTAGGTATAAACTATTGGTAGAAGTTGCTAAATTTCCTTCTCTAGAACTAGCCTTAATAATTATATGATTTCCTTTTATGAGGATGAAATCATATATAATAATACCTATAGGTTAAATTTAGGATTATTTTATATGTCATTATGAAAACTTGAAGGAGTTTAAGAGGAAGTTCCATAATTTTTTATGTCTTTAATTATACATGAAAATTAATGAGTTTTATTTGAATATTTGATCCTTATAAGAACTATTAGTAACATACCTATAAGTATGTGATTGTTTAAATACTTATTATAATATGATATCAATAGTGTTTATAAACAAACATGTTTATTTATATGTTTGATGCATATGGGTTAAAAGGAATTTTGTAATGTAATATTTAGGCTATTATGAAAACATTGCATTGAAATCATATGTGAGTTTCTTAATTTATATTATGTGAATAAATAGGTTATTTGAGTCTCTTATGAAGTGAACATAAAGGAGAAATTGTTATATTTCCACTAGTTAAAGAATACAACTCCATTTGATGAGATATATAATTACTTGATTTATTATTACAAGATGAATATAATCTATTTGAAAATGATTATAAGTCATCCTTGTATGCTTATTTATGTTAAAATATGATACATATGTTTGACTTAAGGCATCCATTTATTACACACACATATCATTGATTAACATGAAGGAGGTAGATCAAAGTAGTAGAGAGTATTGTTGTGTGTGTATTTTACTTGGATATTTTTAAATATGAAATATATAATAGAAAAAAATTCCCAAATGAATGTAATATTTATAAACATTATAATTAAAATGTAATGTCTAGTTTACATGCATGTGTTTGAAGTCATATTAGATATAGGATTTTGTTCCATGATCTTATGACTGCTACATGTATTAGTTACTATATTAAACATTTTTTGGGTGGAGTTATTCATATCTGCATTGTCATTATCTACCCATATGTGAAGAGAAGGGACACTCCTAATGGTAAGGTGTATGAGAGATAGATAATCTATGATTAGAGAAAAATCACCCTGATGATGTTCTCCCTCTTTTAGTTGATCAACTATCTTAGATGCATACTCATAACCATTGTGCTGATTTTGAGCTATTTTATAAATATTCGATGTACTTTGTACTCTTGTTTGTGTTTAACTATACTATTTAGAAAAGATTATAATAATTTTAATTTTTGTATTATTTTAATTATTATAAAAGTGGTATATTTTATTAGGATTTTATGTGAATAAGGACCAAAAATACTATATATTACAATATATTTGTAAGACTTCATTGGTTTAGTGTGTAGCTATACCATTTATGTTTCATGTACCTCTTCACATGGATTTGACCTTTTACACTAATAAATAATGTTAGTAAGCTAAACAAAATAATAACCAATGGGTTAGTGATATTATAGATAAGATATATATTATATTTATTTATCTCTCCAATAGTAGGATACTTATCTTCATAATTATAGTTAGTTTAAATTAATGTAACTAAAGTAAAATTTTAAAAATAATTATGTGTTTTGGGTGAAAGTTAGTTGGATTCTCATAAAAAACAAGTACAAAGGATGATTCTAATTCTAACATTAGTATCCATGGGTTGATGGTAGTGTTCAAGGAAGAAAAATAGTAAAAAAAATGAAAAAAAGGAATATAGAGCTGAGTTGAAGGACTAAGACAAAGTTAGGTGACAATGACAATACATAATATAAAAACAAGAAATATATTATAGTTTTAAACCTTAGTTGTATAATATTTTTTATATTTATTGAAAATTCTTGAATTCATTTATTATCTATAATTGAATATTATATTGATGTATTTAAACATTTTATTACTATAATGTGTATATGTGAAATAACTATTTAGGATAAAACATTTTGGTGAACATGTCCTACGTATTTATTTGAACCAAACCCTAGATTGAATTTATGTTTTATCCTTATATAAAATTCCATCCTCATATGACACTTTTTATTTTTATATTTCATTTATTTCATGGGCATGGATAAAGTAATGATTCTTCATTTATTTTGCCCTAGGCCTTGCCTATTTATATATTTGGTTGTGTCTAAACATATAACCCTCATCATGAATACTCTTATTGAAATATATAGGATAAAACATCATTTAGATGATATATTTAATGCCCCAAATGACCAATTTATTGCCTATGAGGATCTTATGGCAAAAATAATGTCCTAAACCATCCACTTTTTTTTACAATTATGATAATGAAAAGACTAATAATGAAAATGTGAGTCTAAATTAATATGTTCAAAATCATAAAATATGTTCTTATGGTTATGAATGTTATTATACACCTCTATAATATGAATACGAGGATCCTAGTTATCATATTTATTCTACATGCAATGATAAAATTCCCAAAAAGTTAAAAATGATAAACTTTATTAGTGCATCACATAAAGTTGATACAATAGACACATAAGAATTTAGCATTCATGATGTTGAAAATAATAATTCATCATGTATAACACAATACATTCCCTTTCTTTCTAATGATGAACATGTTGAAAAGGATGAATATTTGCCTTCTTTATAAATTACTAATAATGTTAAAAATATTATTCCTTCTTTAGATTACTCAAATGAAAATAGTGAAATTACTTATCTCTCTAGATCTCAATGATAAAAATTCATGTACTACTTCTCTCCATATCCTTTTAGGTTGGAGAGATTAAAATGATAATACCAATCAAAGTAGTGTAGATGCATGTTCTACTCTCTATCCAATTCAAGATAAAAAATAAAATATTTTTGCCAATGGTTTTCTAATGAAATAATTTCCAAATTCAAGTGGCAATTTTTAAATCAAGAGTAAAATGATAGTTATGATAATGTTCCTTTCTCATATGATATTGATGTATCTAAACTAGAAAGTGATATTTCATCTTATATTCCTTTCTCTTTTGAATTAAAAAAATAAAGTGAAACTTGAATTTTTTCCTCCTTTTGATGTTATTTATAGTTAAATAGAGAATATTCCTATTTCTCCCTCTTTCAAATTTTATACTCAAAATCATGTTCCAATGCTAGATAGTAAAAATACATCATTTATTCTTCTTGTATGTAATGAAGTTTCAAGTAATCAAGCCTTTTCCTATGATATTTATATCAACATTAATGACTTATAAAATGATATAATGACCTCTCTTGAATCATCATGTAAAATGGATGTTCCTTTATCTAATGTTTCCAAACCACATGATGATCTTATCTTAGAATGAAATGATGGTGGTGTAAAGCCTGTTATTCATAAGATTCATATGTTTGGTAAATTACAACCTATGATCACCTCTTAAACCTCTTTACCAATCCATCCTAGTGATATTATATCTATGATTAGTACCATAGTATATCTTCAATTCCAAATTACTATTCTTAAGTTGCAAGTGTTCTCCCATGAGGCTATTATTAACGATAATATCTTGGAGGATAAAACCCTTACACAAGATGTTTTTATTATCCCTATCCTTACAATTTTTTAATTCCTATGTTTTCTTCCTTAGAAGGTCAAGAATATTATACTAATTAGTTGAAATAATATATATACTCCTTTGACCATTGATCTAAAGATGAAATCTTGTTACTCCAAGCCTTCCATTTAAGTTTAGTTCAAGAAGCTATAGATTGGTTATATATCCTCCTAAATGGTTCCTTAACAACCTTGAAAAAATTTGAATATATATTTTGATCTGATTTCCATACACAAAAATTACCCAAGCTACCATTAGACCATTTCTAAGCCTTAACTCAAAATGAGGATGTACATATTCAAGACTATGCTATTAGATCTAATGACATATTGTATTCCTTGAACTACACCCCATCAAATTTAGAATAAAAATTCATATCTAGTATGGGTATTCTTTCTCCACTTAGAGAAAATTCAATGCAAAATACCTTGACTTCTTTCAAGACATTATATTTGGATGTGCATAAATATGCAAGTGCCATACAAAATACCGATACCAAATCACCTATTTCTTCACCTAAAGGAAACTATGTTAAAAAAATTCCTAATAATTAATACAAAAAAATAATAAGGGCCATGATCCACCTAAAATATGTAATAAAATTACTTACATGTTCACACTATTGAGCATTCAATCACATAAATAGGAGCATAGTATATATATCCACAACAATATTTTATAGAAGATAAGAAGGATTGATAAATATAAATGAGCCAATTTGAGGGGGAAACCTAAAAAATAAAGTAATAAGAGAAGAATTTATAATATGATAATCAAATAATAACCACTATATGTTATATATAATCTGCTTAGCCATGGTTATTCCATAGTCTAACCTTACTAAGAACATAGAGAAATGTGACAAGATAATATAAGAGGTATGTAAGCCACAAGTCAACCACACATATCCCTAGAGACACCATAGGTCAAAGGTGTAGAATTACCCTCCCATTAATAACAATGTTGTCCCTAAAATTTAATCAACCCCATATTTTTTTGTAATAATGCTTCATCTTCCCATGTTACATCTTCACAATGTTTATTCTTCCATTTGAACAAATACTCCTTAATTACTTTTGGTCCGTAGTTGATTACTACATAGTTTAAGGATATCTTTAGGCTCCATAATAACTCTACCTTAATAATCCAATTTAGGTAACTTATATTTAATATAAAATATATACAAATACCTTATTTAGGTAAGATACATGGATTACCATATGTATATGAGTGGATGGGGGTGATTATAGCTTGTAGGCCACACTAGAATTTTTTTCAATATCTAATAAGGCTATAATACTTAGGAGACAAAATTTTATTAATATTTATATTAATTCAAATACATCTACTTATATTACTATAATCATACAAATACCTTATCATCTATGTCAAAATTTCACTCACTATGGTGTTGATCCACTTGCTACTTCATTCACTTTTGTGTTATTTCTAAAATTTCTCACAAAATGGCAAGTACCTCCTATTGATGGTGAATATGTTCCTCATTAGCTAAAAACTTCAAGGGTGAATTGATGTATGGGGGAAGATATCCATACAACGAAACAAAGGGTCACATTTTGGATGAAATATTAATAAAAGTATTATACCACCATTCAACAAGTGGCAACCAATGAACCCATTTATCCCATTTATTAAAAACAAAACAATGAACATACATTTCTAAACATTTTTTGACTACCTATATCTATCCATAATATTTATTATGATAGGATGACATATGATCCAATTGGGTGCCCAAACATGCAAATAATTACATACAAAAATTACTAGTAAATATGGGATTTTGATCACTTACAATGATCTTTTGAGTACCATGTATTTTTTGAACTATATTAAGAAAATTAGAAGCTATTATACTTGAAAAAAATCATTGTGATAAGGAAAAAAATGAGCATACTAGGTGAGTTGATCTATAAATACCATGATAAAAATTGTACCTTCAAACCATGGTAACCCAATAATGAAATCCATGGAAACCTATTCTTAACACTGGCTAGGGATGGATTAATGTTGCAAAAGACCTGGAGTATTAATGGTTTCATCTTTGATCTATTGACATACCATGTATTAAACCACATATTTATATACATCCCCCTACATAGTCTTCCTTCCTAAAATTACTCTTTCTTTATTCTATGATGTGTTTTCAAAAAAATTGAATGTGTAGACACCCATTTTGGTAAAATTACACATATTACTAGTCTTCTTATATCTATATACCTCTTTACTAAGAATTAGACATCTAGTGACATGGTCTCTCATAGACCTCTTCGATCCATATTATTTTAATTGATTTACTTTCCCCATGGGCATATGTGTTATGTTTTTTATCCTCATATAGTGTATACTAGAGACCCTTACCTATTGTGCTAGTTTTTTGAATGTTTTAACTCTTAGACACTTGCATCTATCCTAAACACTAGAAGTAATTTTAGTGTCTAGGATCAATGCTAATGTCTATCCCTGTATTTTTAATATTTTATTGTATCTTTCACATTGTGACCATTTTTTAACCCTCTTTACCATCCTATGGTTGTCTTTTCACGTGTCACTAGGTTTTAATTCAAATCCAAAAGGTTCTTATATATATATATATATATATATATATATATATATATATATATATATATATAAATGCTATGGTCTAATTAACACACCTTACAATTTGATTATGAAAATTTGTAATAATAAATTAATGTCTACTTAAAGCTATAAAATTACATTGCAACATTGTTTTAAATATATGAATCATTCAAGAGGTCAAATATATTGTTGCATCATTTATACTAAAATTTACTAGGAGAAAGTGCATATAGTTGTATTGTTACAATTTCACACACATAAATATAATAGAGAACTACATGTGATTATAAGGTCCTCTTAGGAGTATTGGATATGTATCCAACACTTAGTAACATCAAGGTTGTTATGGATCATTTGACTCATGTTACTAACCCATTTTTACTAGGTTATAAGAGGTACAATACAAATGGACTAGGGTTGGATTTATCTAGATTTGGAACACATGAAAGCATAAATTGAGACATAAAATTATTATATAGGGGGAAGTGCATGTATAATAAAAATGTGAGGTCAGTCTTGTGTATATATCTCACTAGACACTAGCATTGGGTACAAACATAAGTGTCAACGTTACTATCCCAGATCAACACAACTATCTAAAGGTTAAGAATAGTTAAAAAATAGAATGAATGAAATAAATATATCCAAAATATATTTATAATTACTCCTAGCCAATTCCATGACCTATAATAAAACATTAAATAAGATATGTTCTCTTTTTTACTTAGTTTATTTGTACTTATTATTTATATTAGACATGCTAGATTAGGCAAATATTTATTATTTATTGTATTTTAGTGTAAATCTAAATATTATCATTCATTTAAAATAGATTTATTTACTAGGGTATTATATTGTAAAACTCATAAAGGACATAAAACATTTGGTGAACCTGACCTTTATTTATTGAACCAAAACCCTAATCTGTATATTAAGTTTTTTACATTCATTCAAATTTCATTTCAGCTTTCTATAGTTTATTTTTTAGATTTGATTTGTGCTTATGTAGGATTATTTTAGTAATGTTGAATATTCTTATTATTTTGGCTCTATTAGTTGTGCTTTGTAAAATTTTAGTAAAGGCTCGACTTCTTATGGATCCCTTACTTTATGGCCATCCAAAGGACCCTCAACCAAAAAAGCCTCATCCTTTTGATAATTTTTAAACACACCTGATGATCATTGTATTTCACATGAATATCTTATGGAACATAACATATGGGATCAAAAACATACATTCCCTTATAACTATGACAATGAAATAACAAATGATGCAAATGCAAATATAATGACCAAGATAGTGATAATGATATTTCTTCTTATGGATATGAATGTAATGATATTCCTCTTAGATATGTTTAACTTCATTCTCCTACTCCTTTGATTTATAATGATTAGGAATCTCAAGAACCAACAAGCATGAAAAATGATATTATTCCTAATGTTGAAAATATAGTTATTGCATCTCCACCTTATTTACTTATATTAGTAACCAAATGTGAGCTTCCCTCTTCTAATGTTGAAAAATTCAAGGATATTAAATGTTCCTTTAATGTATATCATAATTAAAATATTTATGAAATAAAGTGTCAGCCTTCACCTATAAATAATACTAGTGTTGAAAATCCCATGTCATCTTTGCATGCTTCAAACACACATAGTCCAAGTTATTCTTCCAATATGGTATGTAATAAGTAAAATACATATCTTATCTCTCACCCTTTCTTGCTTTAGTATAAAAATGAGAGTCCTAATGGACATCCCAAGGAAACACTTACAAAACTTTCCTTGTCTAGGGACATACAAAAAGTTTAAACTTGACTTGACATATCTCATTTAAATGCTAAATCATATAAATCCAAGAAACACAAAAATAACATTCCATTCTCTCTTCATTTTTTGAGTACAAATGAAAGTTATAGTTTCACCCCCCCACTCATGATATTTAAAATGAAGTGCCAAATGTCCTTCTCCCTCCCTCATTTGCATTTTTAGCTAAACAATAGCAAATGTTTACAAATTAAATTATTTCAAAAATTATTATTGAAAGTAACCAAATTCCAAGTGAAGTAGCATATTGTAATGACAATGGTATTAGCCTTCATGATATCCAACATGACATAATTACAATTTTAACCATGGGTAATCCTTTAACAAATGTTGTAAACCCATGTGATGATTCTACTCTCGAGAGTGATACAGATCCCACCATCCCTACATTTCATGTGAATGGTATTTTATAACCTATAACACAAAATTCAACCTCTCTTGATGATATGTTATCTGTGATGCCCATAATTTACATCTCAAGACACATAAAACCACGCCATTTTTTAAACACTCTAATGAACACACTAACTCCTATGCATATAAATATAGTGACTCGAACATGGAATAAAAATCAAATGAACATAAAAACACAACACCATAACAAGGTACAAGGAGGACTTAGTAAAAATATCAAATTGG